>VDFB02271358.1:471480415-471692153 GCA_007258455.2 Sequoia sempervirens | reverse complement strand
CCCTCTCTCTCTCTCTCTCCTTCCTTCACTACTCTATATATCTCACCTCTCTCTCCCTCTCTCTCCCTCTCTCTCCCCCTCTCCCTCCCCCTATTTCTCTCTCACTCTCTCCTCCCCTCTCCCTCTCTCCCTCCCTCCCTCCCTCCCCCTCTTTGTCTCTCACTCTCCTTCCCTCTCTACTTCTCTCTATCTCTCTCTACTATCTATCTCTACATTTTTTTCTCTATATCTCTCTACTTCTCTCTATCTCACCTCTCTCTCCTCCTCTATCCCTTCTTCTATGTCTAATTTTCTCTATCTCCCCCTATCTCTCTATCTCTATCAATGTCTTTGTCCTTCTCTTCCTTCCTCCAACCCACCTTCCCTATTTACTTCTCTCTATCTAACCTATCCCTCTATGCCTCTTTCTCTCTCCCTCCCTCCCTCCTCCCCTCTTTACTTCTCCCTATCACATCTCTCTATCATCTCTCTCTCCCTCTAAATTCTCCTTTCATCCCTATCTACTATCTTTATCTCACCTCTCTCTCTCCCTACCTCTCCATCTCTCCCTTCTCTCTCTCTCTCCACCTCTTTCTCTCTCCCTCTCTCCCTCTCTCTTCCCTATTTCTCTCTCATTTCCTCTCTAATTCTCTTTATCTCACCATTGTCTCTATCCTTCCCCACTCTCTCTCCTCCGTTCTCCCTCTCTCTCCCTCTTTACCTCTCTACTTATTTGTATCACATATCTCTATCACCTCTATCTCTCTCACTTTTCCCTCCTCTCTTTCTCCTTCCCTCTCTACATATTTATCCATACCTCTCCCTCTTTCCCTCCCCCTCTCTCTCACTCTCTCCCCCCTCTTTCCCTTCACTCTCTCCTTTCCTCTCTACTTATCTTTATCTCACCATTCTCTCTCTAGCTCTCCCTCTCTCCCCTCCACTTCTCTTTATCATATCTCTATCACCTCTATCTCTCTCCCACTTCTCCCTCCTACACTCTTTCTCTCTCTCCTTCCCTCTATACTCTCTCTATTTCACCTCTCTCCCCCCTCTTTCTATTTCAATCTCTCTCCTCTTTCTCTCTCACTCTCTCCTTCTCTACCTCTCCATCCCTCCTTCCCTCTTTATGTAAATCTCCCCACCTTGCTCCACTTTTTGTCACATTTTGTGCACATTTAATATAGAGACAAATAAAGAGACAAAGAGAGAGAGGAGGGAGGGTAGGACAAAAAGAAAGGTGAGGGAGGGAGAGGTAAATAGGTATAGATGAGATATAGAGGTAGGTATAGAGAGGGAGAGAGGAGATATAAATTGAGAGGTAGGTAGAGAGATGGACAGGGGAGATAGAGAGGGGTAGAGAGGGGAGAGAGAGAGAGAGAGAGAGAGAGAGAGAGAGAGAGAGAGAGAGAGAGAGAGAGAGAGAGAGAGAGAGAGAGAGAGGTAAAGAGGGATAGTTGAGAAGATTCTAGAGAGGGAGAGATAGCCAGAGGTTTGAGATAGAGAGTAGAGAGAGGGAGAGGAGAGAGAGGTGAGATATAGAGGAGGGAAGGAGGGATAGGTAGGCAGAGAGATGTGAGATAGAGAGAAACAAAGTAGAGAGTGTAGACATCTAAATTTGACCGCTCCCACATGGTCAAATTCACCTCTTTATTCGTTTATTTCACATTCTCTGTTAATATTAATTAAATCGATTGATTTAATTAATATTCCTCTCTTTGCCTAAAGTTTCATAAAGTATTAATTTAATAATTAACACTTTACCCTTTCATCCCCTCTCTTTCTAAATTAAATAAATACATCAATTTATTTAATTTAGTCATTTAGCCTTTTAAATTTAAATCAATTTTAAATTATTCTTTTTCTCTCTCCTTGTCACATCCTCCATAACCCTCTTCTAATCTGCATTAATTTAATTAATCCCTAATTAGGATGTGCACACCTTAATCAAGATTAATTTCACATCCTCCATATTCTCCCACTTGCTTCTAATCCGTCATTAAGTTTCTTAATCACTTGTTTACACAACCTTAATCTAATCCCCTTGCTACATTTAGCATATCTTTTTGGTCAACCTTCACATTTTCCACATTCAGCCTAGACCCTCTTCCCCATGTGAATTTAAAATTCACTTTTTATTCCTCCAAGGATTCTCCTATTCCCCATGTGATCATTCAAAGGTCACATCAGTCACATGAAGCCAAGAACCTTCTATTATAAGGACCTTGTCTTATCCACAAGGTACTTTTCAACCTCCTTCATAAGAACCTTGTCTTATCCACAAGGTACTTTTCAGCCTCCTTCATAAGAACCTTGTCTTATCCACAAGGTACTTTTTAGACTCCTTCATAAGAACCTTGTCTTATCCACAAGGTACTCCTCATATGAATTTAAAATAAATATTTATTCTCCCAATCACCTTATCCATTCCAATCATGTGAATTTAAAATTCCTATTTATTTCCCCAACCACTTTTCTCTTGCCCATGGAGATTTTTGAGGAATACTAAAATTCCTCATATGTCACTTTCCTCTCATATGGGGACAAAAAATTCCTTTTTGAGGAATTCTTCTCCCCTCCCAAGGTACTTTCAAAGTACTTGTCCTTCTTCCACATCATTTGTACCCTTTCCATCTCACCATGTCCTTTGGACACTTCATTCTCCACATGGAAAGATGTGAGGGCTTGTGAGTCCTCAACTCACCATAGCCCTCCATCTTAGCCATGGTGGCTCAATCTTGACCGTTGAATTCTCTAGAGAATTCAATTTCTTCTATAAATAACCCCTCTTCTCATTCATTCATTTACCTTATGCATTTTTTGCACACTCATTTAGCACTCAAGCCATTCAAGCATTCATCAAGCACTTGCTCATCTTTTGCATTCAAGCACTAGTTCATATCCTCCATTGTTACACATTTCCAAGCTTGCATCCCCTTCATTTACATTCATCTCTTAGAACACCCACATCCTCCATTGCACCTTCACCTCTTTGTATATCATTTTAGATCATCTTGCCACTAAAGGAGCACACATCCAAGCTTTAATCAAGGGACAACCAAAGAGATCAACACAGATAAATGGTATAATCACTTTTGTTTGTGTTCAACTTAGGCTAATATTGAAGTGGTCTAGTATTCTCTACTTTGCATCTCTTAGTTTGTTTTGCATATTTAGGAGTATAAACACTTGCACACATTTCTGGTACGCTCGGTGGGACCCACAAACAGGTCCTTTTACTCTCACATTTGCTATTTTTTCATATTTTGCAGGTTTAGGTGACATAGAGGGGCAACCAGGACCTACAAAGGGGTGACCAGGACTTGACACAGACACTTGTTTGAGAGAAAATAGTCAGTTTCATTCTATGTTTTGGCAATAGGGGCAACTGGGACCTATAGAAGGGTGACCAAGACTTGCAGATAAGCGACTAGGACCTAACATAGATGCTTGTCTAAGATAAAACAATTAGTTTCACTCTTTTTTTTGGCAATAGGGGTGACAAGGACCTGCAGATAGGCAACCAAGACCTAACATAGATGCCTGTCTAAGACAAAACAGTTACTTTCACTCTCTATTTTGGCAATAGAGGCGACCAGGACTTGCAGATAGGTGACCAAGACTTGACACAAATGCTTGTCTGAGACAAAAAAGTCAGTTTCACTCTCTGTTTTGACAACAGGGGTGACCAAAACCAGCAGAGGGGTGACCACACCCTAAAACAGGTGACTAGGCCTAGAACAGGGGTGACCCTGCCCAAACAACAACTACGAGGTAAAAAAAATAGTGTTTTGAGTCATTTTTGCATATCGTTTTCTTTTGTTCTAATTATTATTAACCCCCTAACTCGTCTTGTTAGTGATTGTGATGGTTTTTACTAATGTTTGTGTAGGTATTTTATGCTTGAAAAAGAATGGAGGTTAAAACTAATAACACGTTTGTTGTAGGATGAAAAGACCAAGGCATTTAGTTAGTTGTTTGCTTTCATTTTCGCACTAATTAGGCACATAGTCTAAGTAGGGGAGTCAATACATTGTGTGCTTTGTTTGTAAGTAATCTATTGATGTATCCAATCCCCTTGCACCATTTGGCGATCCTAGGTGAAGAGAAATCATAGCTTACTTAATTCCTTTGTGTTACGCAAGGGGGTGTTACATTGTTCAAGCATTCCCCTTGCACTTCATGTGAGCTTGAGGAGTAGTCGAAAATGGTTAGTGTTCTCTTCTTAGTGGGACCTTCTTGGGGATTTCATCACTCCAAGGGATGATTCCAACCATGCATACCGACAGGGTTTATAAAGGGGGGAGGCCAAAGCTATACCCCAATCCAGTCATGTCATGTCTGGCAGAGCGTCGAAGCTAGGGTGATACCTAGATAGACATGAAGAGTTGGTCTGAGCCTTTAGTATCTCGCTGGGGTTCTTGACTCATGCTTGTGACAGACTGGTGTTCATGGTTGTGCCTCACATACTGAGTGTATATTGAATACTCCCTAGATCACCTTGTTTAGCCTAGTTAAAGGACTGTGTTGGCCATACCCCTCATACTAATCATAAGATTGTGCTGCTTGAACTATCCTTTTTGTGAAAAACTAGTGCATATCTTACTAGTCAAGTCAGTCTTGCCTTTTTCTTGTTGTTTGAAGTGTTTTTTGTCCTTTTCCATAGTCATTTTTCTTAAGTCAAGTTCAGGTTTGTTGACAGAGGTGACCACACCCTGACCAGGGGTGACCCCGACCTCAAGAGGGGCGACCTTGCCCTCCATCTTAGTCATTTTTGAGTCAAAATTGTTCACTTTTCACCCAGACAGGAGACCTCACCCTAAACAGGGGCGACCAGGACCTGTCCAAGGGCAACCACGCCCTATAGAGGGGTGGCCATGCCTTGAAAGGGGTGAGCAGGCCTAGAATAGGGGCAATCCCACCCAAACAGTTGCTTTGCATGTTGAATAGTCAGTTTCGTCTCCCGTTCCGTCATTCTGTTAGTTCGTTCTCCCATTCTGAGATCCTGTTTCATCATTCTGTCAGTCTATTTTCCCATTTCAAGCATCCATTCCATCATTCCCTCAGTCCATTTCCTCATTCTGAGAGTTCGTTCTCCCATTCTGTGAACCTGTTCATCCGTTTAGAGAGTTCATTTTGTCATTTGGGGAACTCGTTTCATCATTTGGGGAACCCGTTTTGTCGTTCGGGGAATCCATTTCATTGTTTAGGGATCTCATTTTTCCATTTAGGGAACCCATTCCATCATCTAGTGAGTCCATTTCATCACTTGTCAGGTTCGTTTGCTCGTTCTGATAGCTCGTTTGACCTTGTTTCTAATTTAAACAAGTCCAAAAACTAGTCAGGTGACCACACCCCTTAGACAAGCGACCATGCCCTTGAGACAAGAAACCTTGCCCCTTGAACATGCAACCTTGCCCAATCCAAAGATTCAAATAGTTGAGGACCTAAAACCTTTTTGTTTGCGGTGATCTAGACACTTTCATCCCCTTCTGTTCACTCGTAATTCATCCTTTAGTCCATTTGCAATTTCTAAAGGTCATTCAGTCATCATCTGCATCATATAGGAACTCTTAGAGAATCTCTAGGTTGCATTGTTCATCATCATTCTCTTGATACAAATCCCCTAAACCTTGTTTTAGAGGTTATTATCCGAATTGACCTAAGCATCTAAATCTGATCGCTATCTTACACATCAGTCATTATCTTCAGCCCAATCAATCCACTTCCATCTTGAGGTGAATTCGGTGCCGTAAGTTAGCATCCTCAACCTAATCAATCCATTTCCATCTTGAGGTGGATTCGGTACCATAATCATCTATCCTTTAATCTGATCAACCAACGCCTTAAGTCACCTAGGGTGATTTCCAAATTGGATTTAGAATCCCTTACATCATCCATCATCTAATCCTATCAATCATTTTACCGATCAATCCTTATCCAATCATCCAATCTCAATCCTATCCAATCATCCAATCTCAATCCTATCCAATCATCCAATCATCTAATCAACCCTTATCCAATTATCTGATCTCATCATCCAATCAATCAATCCTTTACCCAATCTAATCAATCTTCCAATCGTCATTTAGGTCACCCTTGCATTAAGTCTAGTCTCATCTTAGTCTACCTAGTAGTTTTGCATTTTCATGCCTGTTTAGACCAGATCACAAACCAAGAAGCAAATGGAATGACAACAAGGTCAAGGTTCCCAGTCGAACATCCCTCAAGATCCTAACAACGGGGAAAACATCTCTCAAGATCCTAACAATGGGGAAAACATCTCTCAAGATCCTTACAAAGGTGTGACCATCCCTTAAGATCCCCATATCGGTGCTTCATCACAATCTAACACTAACAGTCAAAATACTTCACTACCCGGTGACGAGAACATGATCAATCAGCTTGAAGTCACCGTTGATGAATACCTAAGAAATCCCGCTAATGTTCAGATGATAGATCGCCTCCTCGATGAGTGTGGGGATAAGATCCTCACTACTCTTCTCATGAAGGGAGTCAAATGCCATTTGGTTTTGACATGTCATAGTACACCAACACCCAGACCCCTCTAGTGCATCAAGATCTACAAAATGTTCTTAGAAATTCCTATGTTCCCGAGGGTACACCCATAGATAATTGGTATCATCCTAAGTTTGGAAATGCTATGATACATCAAGTTTCCAATTATCCTCCCCTTCCATACACAACCTCTATGGAACCATTTGATCCTTATGATCCTTATGATCCCTATGCCTATGGAATGCCACAAAAAATCTCGTCTGCTCCACCACTCCCACCTCAGTATCCTAGTCAACCACCTGCCAACACTGGGGGAAACCTCTTTCTCGCATTGACGCCACCACCAGACCTGTACCCATAGGTAATCTCCTACTGCCCCCTCATGGTAACACTCTGGAATTCCAACAACCTCCTGTTAATCCTCATCAACCCATTTCTTTGCATGCACTACCGCAACATGCAATTATCCCCTCACAAGTACCACCACAACATACTGCTGCTATTTATGTCCCCATGCAACAACATCATCAACAACCTCCACAAAAAAACATGTAGAAAAATGTTCCGAATCCACAACAACATACTGTCACTCATATACAACCTCATCGTCAGGAAACACAAACTGCATCACACCCTCAACAACCACCTCATGGTGCCTTTGTAGTAGTCCCACAAGAACAACACATCCCATCTCACCCTCCTTATCAACAATCACATACACACGTTCCCACACAAACGTAGTGTAATCCTCTCATGCAATATCTCTACCATCCATATAGCACGTACATTGCTTATGCTAATCCAAATATCCATGTGGCCTCTCAGAATCCACCACAGACTCAACCGCCACTTTACACTAATCCTCCATAATCACACACTAATCCCTACCATCAAACTATCAATCTGTAACTACCGCTGTATGCTACACAACAACTACCCTATCAATAGGGTTCTCCATCCAATTCTTACTACCAACAACCGTTGTCACAACAACAGGGCACTTCCACATCCTCATACTACTAAGCTCCACACAATGCCCCATCCACTTCATATTACCAATAGCAACCACATCAGCAACATGCACTCTCCACCTCTTATTACCAAAATCTATCATCATCCTATCTACCTTACGTTAATCCACAACCCGCTTATGCTAATTAGTATCAATCTAGACCCTCATACGATCCCAATGCTTCCATCCCATCTTCATCACATCAACAATATCCACCCAATTCATCTAATCCAACTCCACCCTCCAATAAAGAGCTAGCGGAGCTCAAAGTTGTATTGAAATACCTACAAGCGGGTATGTCCAAAAAATCCTTCAAGTTTGAGGAGATTTTCCCATATCCGTTTGATTCGTTGATTTCACTTGTCCCTTTTCCGAAGCATTTCGAGATACCCAAGTTTGAAAAGTATACGAGAACTAAAGATCCAAAGGCCCATTTGTAGGAGTTCTATGCACAATTCCAGGATGTCCAACATAATGACAATTATCTCCTGCCTCTGTTCCCTAGAAGCTTAGGATGGCCGACTTTAGATTGGTTCATGGGTCTCAAGATGGGGATAGTTTCTTCCTTTGCTGATCTTTCTGAATAGTTTGCAAGATAGTTCTCCTTTAATTTGGAGGACATTGACACTCTAGACCTCTTGAAGGAGAAGCAACGTGATGGAGAAACTTTCGCTAAATACCTACAAAGGTGGCGAGTTGTAGCCAACCATATGAAATCCCCTCCCAACGAGAAATAAATGGTCACCCTTTTTGTGGATAATTCCCATCCCAAAATGATGCATGCTCTTAATATCCTTTGTGTCACTACCTTCGTAGAGGTTATCAAAAAGGGCCCCATCATTGAGAGAGCGCTTGTCGCTAAAGGAATAATTAAACTGTACAACTCGGATAAGGACAAGTCATTCGGTGATAAACCCCGTTATTGGAATAATAACAAGAATGTAGTCAATGATGGCATCACTGATACTAAACATGTTCAAGTGGCCAATACCTCCCAGAGGCAACAACCATCCATGCCCAACACCATATCTATGCCACAGGGAGCACCTCAAACCCCTCAATAATCTAATCAAAACAATCAAGGGAATGGTAAACGTCAATACACTCAATTAGGAGAACCCTTGAGCGCTTTCTTCAATAGGTTGTTGCAGGTCAATTACCCCATCACATATCCAGTGACTAAACCTTTTGATGAGTTTAAACCTAAACCCACTTGGTACAAGGAAAATGAGTATTATGACTTTCACAAGATCAAAGGACATTCCACAAACAAGTGTCAAGGTCTGAAAATGTATGTCCAAGATCTTATAAATCGAGGAGATATCCATGTGGATGCCAACTAGGCCTCGTCGTCCAATGCTTAGTTACAAAAAAATGCTTTCCCCAATCATAACCAAGGTCCTAGCACATCCAATGCAAATCTTGGACCTAGTAACAATAACAAATAGGACAACAACACTAATAATATCACCTATAAGAATGTCCCACTTAACTATGAGACTCTCATCACAAATATTGGGCAAGCAGAACCGCATGTGTCTATGATACATGTCAAAGGAAAGGAGCCTCAATGTGTTGTTACCACTCACCGCACTCGCATTACTGTCCCTGGAGCCTCCGCATCAGCCCCATCACCTCCTATAAGCTCTTAGTATAACATCCTTGATCATCTAGGAAAAACCGCAACACAAATATCTATCCTATATCAGGAAATCTTGACAAAAGCTTTACAGGATGCCTGTGTCCCCAACAAAATTGACCCAACACAGTTCCAAGATATGGTAGGACACCTTACATCAACCTACCAACTAGGTTTCAGCCAAAACGACATTCCTACCATCAATTCCAATCACAATCAACCCCTCCATATAGAGGTTCTTTTCATTCGACATAAAGTAAAGAGGTCTTGATAGATAATGGCTTTGCTCTCAATCTCTATGTTGGTGTTCCAAATTGAACCAGACCAATGAATCCTAAAGACTTAGCTAATTTCTTATAATCAGACTCAATGGGGATTTGGCCAACTGACAAGATTTAGCCAAAGACTTAGATCTTCTACACTTTTGGTTCTATAGGACCAAGGTGGGTAAACCTATACTATGCCAAAAACTTAATTCACTCATAGGCATTGATATTTCTTTTTATAGCAGATAAATCCCATTGAAGATATACCAAGCAAAGCATTGACAACCTCAAATCTGGCTAAATTCTCAGTATAATCAACACTAACTCAACAATTGGAAAGCAGGACTCAACACAATACAATAGGGATTAAAATGATTTTGATTTAAGAAATGTTTCCGAGATGTACTAAGCTGCCAGATAAATCAATACCTAATTCTGGGCCATGGAGTCAAACACATAAGATGAATTCATCAACAAACAAACTTCAACCAGTGGATTTAAATTGTTAATTCTTTGCATCAACTGTTAATGTATTACATTAACAAACCCTCTCCTATTATCAATCAAACTCTCCTTACCAAATCCAACCTACACACTTGAAATCACTGTTATCTACTCAAAGTATTTAACTATTTCTTTGAAATAGACCCATAAACAAATAACACAATCTCATGAAATTGAGATGACAAACTCAAAATACTTGGTATTCTTGAATTCATATGATTTAACTGTACAAGTATGGAGACAATCTAAAGATATTCGTGAATGTGCAAACACTTTCATGATTTATTTGCATAAACTAGCTGCCATTTGATCATGAAATGAGCATTAATAGCTTACAGACTCAAAAATTGACTTAGAATTAAACATTTCTCTATCTCCCCAGCCCCATACAAAACCTCATAATCTCTTTACAAATGAGAGAAGAAGAAAAATATAGAAAACAAAAGCAACCCTAAAAATGATCCATTGAAGACATCTGGAAGCTCCATTCCCATTGATTAACAATTTGCAAAGCTTCTGTCATCTCTCCTCAGCAAAAAACTTTGCCTCCAAAATCTTCCTTTGCAATTTGTTGTCAAGCAAGTGAAAAAATACCCATGCGATGAATCTCCAAATTCACCCAGCTATATACAAAATACTTATGATATTGCTATCAGGATTCAACTGTGTAGTTTCGAGTCAAACTCATTGACCCATGTTTCATGAGTAGTGGTTCACCGGAACCCATCTCTCATGATATCGAATGGTCCACTTAGCACTCATTGCATCTAGGTGATGCTCATAGAGGTGAAGCGGTCCTCGGAGGTCACCCATCCCGTGCTCCACTCAAGCGCGCTTAAGGGAGTTTTCTCCAAGGTTAAGCCTCGCTTGAGTTGTTACCCCATTTGCAAAACCTTTGTGGCTTAACCTTGGAGAAAACTCCGGTTAAGCACGCTTGAGGAGCGGGGATGGGTGACCTCTGGATGGACCAATGCTTCACCTCTCTGAGCATCACCTAGATGCAATGAGTGCTAAGTGGACCATTCGCTATCATGAGAGATGGGTTCCGGTGAACCACTACTCATGAAACATGGGTCAATGAGTTTGACTCGAAACTACACGGTTGAATCCTGATAGCAATATCATAATTTGACACGCTGTGGAAAAATACCTCCTACTTACAAAATACTTGTTTACCCGTGAAAATCCTTTTATCTCCTTGTAGTTGCACATTATTTACTTTAAAAAAGTAAACATTCTCCCTTTGCACCTTTTAAAATATTTCCCAACACAAAGTGAATATTAAATTCACTTCATATTAAAATATTCCCTCCATGCACTTTAAAGTTTTACCCACTTTACCTCCAGCGTTGAAAAATTCCATTTAAAATGCAATGAAGGTTCTCAGTAATTTCATCACTAGGTAAAAAAAATTACTCATGCCCCTGTTTACTTGAAATTTTACAATGAAATGTTTTCCATTTATAATTAAAGCATGTCCCTTTTTTAAAAAATCCTCAGGCCTCAAAATATTCATTTGGGTGAATGAAATATTTACCATGCACCATTTAAATATTTCTCCATTTAAACAACCTCACATACTCCATCTTCAACTGGGCTTTTAAAATAAAACTATTCAAATATTGCATTTGGACAATATTTAATTTATGGGCCCACCATTTAAACATTTGCCCCATTTAAATGTTTTTCCTTTCACATAACAAGGGCTTTTAAAAGCTTATTTCAGGCCCCTTTATTTTCTCGTGCAAACATTTTGAGACTTCATTAGACCCCACCTATGCTACGTGTCCTGTTCTCACCAAACCCGTGGGTTTTATCCCACGAGCATGTTGAACCAACGATCTGGCTGGGAATGGCCGAGATCAAGTTGCGTTTGCATGGTTTTGTTTTCCTCCGTTAATCTTAGTTTGCTCCATTTTCCCTAAATTCTCTCCTTTCTTTGTTTGCTCGGAAATGTTTCACACCTTTTCTGCATTCTCTATGGCGGCATCCTCTGTTGATTTGTTTGAAAGTTGCTAAGGCTCATCACATATCTATTTATCTTTCCCTCACAAGCTCCCTTTCATCTGGTGCATGGTTGATCCTGTAACTAGATCAACCTTTTTCAACAGGTCCATTTTGCGTATCCTACAGTCATGGCTATCTTCACTCATTCATAGCATTCACTTGGATGGGTACCCAAACCCCTATTTCATGATGCGTGGTGTCCTCCCTTGATTCCTCTGTGCTGCATTTAATTTCCTCTACATTTGTAGCTGAATTTGTTAAAAAGTTTCTGACGCCTCTACATTTAAATGTATTTGCACACACTGCAATCATTACATTCCCTACATTCCTTGAGATTCCATCAATTTTTAAAGTCTTTGACAAACACCCATATCCTCCATCATGCACACACCTCTTCTTACTGTGTTTTCTTTAAAGTTTTAGGACCTTTCAATACATTCATTTAATGCAATGAGATTTGGCATTCCATTTGGAATCTTTCTCTGGCGTAGGCTAGAAGGGAAATACGGCTGCCATTAGTGTTTGCTTAAAAGTTACTAAATATTTCTCAATGAATTTACTTGTTGTGTATGCTCTACAGTTTATGGAGTGACCTTCTTTCCATGGTGCGGTGATAGATATATCTTTGCGTGTTGGGGTCTTTTTTAGATTGTATTACCTCCACATTTTCTTATGATGGTTGGTTATTCCTTCTAAAATATTTCCTTGTTTCCATTTACCATGGTTTTGATGGAGTTCCAACCCCTCCTCCATGCGCACTATCCTTTGTACGCACTTGCTTAAGAGATTTTGAAGATTTTTAACAAATTTGCATTGTATTTATGTGCCATTCATGGCATCCTTCAATGATTCCTCCATTCATGTGTAGCTTTCAACTTTCAAAGCCTTTTCAACCTATCTATTTTGTGTCTATTCTATTACAATATTTGCTCTCAGGTGTTCCACTGACCTCATACATAGAGGCATTCTGTTTTTCTCCATCGAGCCCTTGAGGCTTAAAGGAATTTTCTTGAAAGTTATTACAACCTTTTACATAGTCCACTATGTGCATATTTTGGAGCTCATGATATTACCTAAGACCATGTCTCAAATGCATTATATCAAACAAAATCATGTTCCCTTTAACTTCCATATTAGGCCTCTTCATGTTTTTGAAAGTCTCTTAATATTTTCAATAAATCAATTTTATGTTACTGCTTCTATGACACTTCATTCGTTGCCACCAAACATTTTATGTGGAGGTTTTGATGAATATCCACACTCTTGCCTTAAGCCGCGCCCAGATGTGGAATGGCGTTCTCCATTCAATATGTAGAAGGTCTGTTGGCTACATTATTCATTCCATTTTCCTTAAAAGCTTCCATAGGGTTTTCAACAAATTCATGTGTGTATTTTGTTTAGCTGGCATGGTAGCCTTACAATGACATTTAAAAGAGGTGTTATTTCAAGCATTTTATTGAATCTTATGAAGACTTTTCAACAATTCCAGTTTGTGCACACATTGCCCTCTTTTGTATAATTTTGGTTACTCTGAAGCTGCCCATGGGTGGAAGAAACATTTGTGCCTAGGAAAGTTTGAAATCATGGAGTACCCATACCTCCTTTAGCAGCCTACTAGCTGAGTCAAAGTGTCTTCTGATGGTGAACTTTGTTACTTTTCTAATTCACATCAGCTGCCTTGAACCATAACCTTCATGATGTTCTTCATTTCCAAAGTAAATCTTCTCTTTGCTTTCCATTACTTCATGAAGCTGCTAATCTCCTCTGCCTTTCTTTCATTAAATCCTTCATTTGTTCTGCATAATATAGTTTGAGCTCTATAAAATGTTGTGTCATCTTAGATCCTATCCTCTTTCATGCCATCCATTCTTAGCATTTGATTTCATTTTATATAATTGCTTCAATGATATATTTTGTTGCTAGTTAATCATCTCACACATTTCTTTACAAGTTTAAAATTGCTGATTGTATAATTTAACAATTGATTGCAACACCACATTAGAGCAATCTGGGCAATTTGGAAGAACAAGTAATGCTATGGTTAGCCCTACAATAAAATGATTATGTCACTCTGGAGACAAACTTGGCAATGCTAGAGAAATCCTCTGAAGTATTCTTGGCATTATACGAAATTATGTGGATTCCTGTTGTCTATCAGGGAAAACAAATAGGGAATGCAAATGTGAGTACCCTTCACCTTTCCAAAGCACACTGAAAACTAAAAGAATTCCATCAAAGGTGACATATGTCGGGTCCCCTTGTGGGCCCGACTAATTTTTTTTTCATTTTCAAACAACTTTCAGGCTCAAATTTCTTAGAGAAAACTTCTAAGTGCGTCAAAGGTGAAAAGATGAAATGGGTTTGTGTTAAAACTCACTTTCTGACATGTTTTCAAAATGTGTAAAATTGGCCAGGTAGGCTTTGGAATCACCTCTGAAAACTAGTCAAACAACCTCCTGGCATTATGAAAACTTACATGCATGTAGAAATTGGTCCAGAGAATTGAATGAAATAGACGGCTTGGAAAAAGGAGTCATGAGGTGAAAGATATTCACTGTCAAAGTTGCTTACTTGAACTTTGTGCAACAATTAACTGTTCTAAACCAATTAAAACCTATGAAATCACCTCATCACAAAAATACCAAATCAACTCCTGGGAGGCTTCCATTGGACACGGTGGATCACTTTGGTACACTAAGCATGTGTGCAATAGGAATTAGCCTCAGTCATAAACCATCAAAAGATAATGAAGGTCAAAGTTGACCTCTCTGAAATGCTGTCAGGAATGCAAATGCAAAACTGAATAAATTGCATTCAGTTTTGATCTGCTAAAAATAGCAAATCAACTCTCATGGCTTTGAAACCAGACATGTGGGATCATTTTGGTATGGAGAATGTAGAACAACAACCACTTTGACTTGATGATGAACTGGTTGCAAAATGCAAGCTCAAATGGGAGGCAACTTTGCAGAAGTGAACGTTTACAAACAACAAAACTGTCAAAGCCCTCCAGTTTCACTTTTTAAAACATTGAAAAAACTCATCGTGAGAAGCTGAAAATTGACATGCCTACTCACATAGGACACACGAGTGAATGTGAAAAAAGGCTTTGCTTGAAAATCAACGGGCATCAAATTATGACCCTCCAAAGTAGGTCATTCAAGCATATTTCTCAAATGCAGTTCTGAAAGTGCAAAGACAAAATTTTCTAAAGGGCACTTCAAATTTGGGAAATTTGAGAGTGCCAACAGTGGCTCTGACTAGGGATGTATGCCTCCTTTGGGTATAGCAAGATTCCAGATCTCTGGGGAGTAGACCAAAAAATTGAGTCCATCAGGTGTTCTGAAACTACTCCTTTATTCATTCTTCATTTTTCGAATTCACTTGGTGACAACCAGGCCACTAAATGAAAAATGTGAAGTCAATGTTTACTCCTTTCAAACACTTGGTTCTTCTATGTCTTCCATAAGCCAAATCTGAGAACATTATCATAGACCACCCACAAACTCATTCGGTTGTTGACATGCTCCACTATATCACTGTGTTTTCCAATGTCACTTACAATTCTGCCAATTTGCAACATGCCATCAGACATTAATTGAAAATCATAATAATTGTGAAATTTTACCTTGGGTAGCTCATTGTCATGATCCATTGAATGCTTACTCTCTTGAACTAAAAAGTAGAAGCATTCATAGTCCATTTGATCTTCAACATCACAAAATTTTACATCAAAATCAGTTTGCACATCAAACTGAAAACTATCAGAAGCAACTTGTTGTGTTTCATACAAATCATCTTTGCATATGTCAAAGACAAAAGATGCATATTCAGGAGCATCCCTGTACTGATCACTGCAACATAGGCACATCTTTTGACATCTCAGTTTAGGTACATTAGAACACACCTTGGTATCATAGAAATAGGGATCGTATGCATCATTAAGACCCAAGGAATGAGAAAATACATTCATCTTAGGTTCAACAACGTGTTCTGATTCATTCTTCACATCATCATTCAATTCAAAGCCAAATACTTCAAGAGTAGGCTCAAGCGATTCAACATCAACAGGGACAACAGGAAGACAACCATGTGCACTAGTAACTTCAAATGCAATATCAACTGATATGTGTGCTAACTCAAACGTGAAAGACTCGTAGCTAGTTGAAAACTCCTCATTAGCCATAGGACTGGAATCTTCATTTTCTTTCACATAAATTCTTCTTACATGGGTTGGAAACATTTCAGTGTTCACACTATGAAGATCAGGAACATCAAACAAGAAGCAATTGTACTCAACTTCACACTCATCGTCATGAAATTCACCATTATTTTCACCTCTTGGCTGCTCTATACATGGACCAAGAATTTCTACAGTAGCAACACAACTTGAAACTTTATTGTCATCAACAAGCTCTTCAATATTATCAATGGGTAATAATGTTGACTCAAGATCCTTATATTTCTCACAATGTGCTACTTGATCAGCCCAAATTGAAACTCTTGTTTCATCACCATGTACAACATCATCTTCTTCATGTATCACAAACATCTCCATCTCTGCTTCATATGAACAATCATGAGTAGTAGGGGCATGAGCATATTCATTAGCATGTCTATCATATTCAACAATATGTTCTGAATCAACATGATGATCATACATTTATTTATCTTCAAATTCTGCATAACTTGTGCAATGAGTATGATTCATTGATAGTGAATCTTCATTACATTCCATGTATTCACCACATGTAATTTTTTCCTTCACTTGTGGACAAGTAACATCATGAGCATCTATATCATTGCATTCTTCAAATGAGGAATATGCTTCTACATCATCCTTAGAAAAGCAATCACAGTCGTCAGAGAAGCAATTAGAACCATCAACCTCATCATGATTTTCATCACAAGAAAAATCATCACTACACAAACCATGTTTAAAATATTCGAAATGAATACTTGAGGTTGCAATTTCAGGATCATAATCACTAGTTTGTAATGACATATCAAAAACACATGCATTGTAATCACTGATCACAACATGAGAGGGAATGACACCTTGTATCTCATTTACTTTTCCACCATTTGAGATATCACAAGAGAAGCACTCATACATATTCACTTCGTTATCATCCCATGTATCACTTTCTTCATTGTTGTTATGTGGATCTGCACATGTGTTGATTGTAAGCTGATTACAATGTTCATCTTCGACCATACAACATGGAACTTCATTTTCCTTGAGAGGACAATTGTTGTTTACATTTTGAGAATCCACATTTTGTGCATAACCACACTTTGCTGATTCTACAATCTTTATCCAATCAGGTACTTGGTCAATGCTATGGGGCTTCAATTCCTCCGGTAAAGTACCCAACCCAGGTTCATAAATCTCACAAAACAAATCAATGCACACAAAATCCTCAAGTCTGAAATCTTTGGGGACTTCTATCAAAGCATCCAAAAATCTCAAAAACAACTTACATGGTGATTCTCCCTCTTGTCTCTTCATTTTATACAAAGCTTGAACAAAAGATTGCCGATCAACATTGCTCAAATTTTGCTGATATTCAACTTGAAGCTCATTTTGATTTTCATACTGTGATGATGAAGAAACCATAACAACAAAAGCATTGTCATCTTGACAAGCATTTCCATTATTTGATCCTTGAATTCTATTGGCATGAGGTGGGTTGGGATAACCAACACTTGCAGCTAGATACCCTTTCATCATAGAGTATTTCAAATTGTTCTCAATATCCATGGCAGTTTGATATGCCTGAAGTAATGTTGCAGGCTCTTTATCTCTCAACAAGAAGCCCATCTTACTGTCAAATGCTCCTAAATACACAACCAAACATTCAACATCATTTGGCCTTATGTATTCAGGGATATCTCTTATTGCCTTTGCAAATCAAAGATTGAATGTAGGGACCAACTCATCTTTGCTTATGTGGATTTCCATAAATTTTTTCCTTACCACACTTGGATTTACCCTTTCACCAAATTTCTCAACAAAGGTTGTCATAAACTGACTCCATGAAGCAATAAAACATGACGGTAAATATGAGAACCAATACCTGGCATCATCCTTCAAGGATTGAACAAACAGTTTCATAACAACGTCCTCAAGCTTTACCTCATAATCCCCCATCACATCCATGAATATTTGCAGATGTTTAGAGACTGATTTTGAACTCTACCCTATGAATTTGGGAAAATACTTCCTAACATTTTTAGGGATCAGGTTCAAGAAACTTTTAATACCATTGAAAACCAATGGCATATACCTTTCAATAAAAAAATCCCTTTGGAGGCTTGGTGAAACTTGTTTTCCCTACATACTTTGACTTTCCATTTCACAGGGAAACCCTCTTGTATCTAGATTCAATCATTATCTACTTCATACATGGTTGTCAATTGCATCATTTACTAATTCAACCATGATTCTAAAACATTGATTGGATATTTATGCCTTAAAGCTTTCACAAAGGCATAATTC
The DNA here is from genome assembly GCA_007258455.2 of Sequoia sempervirens. Taxonomy (NCBI): domain Eukaryota; kingdom Viridiplantae; phylum Streptophyta; class Pinopsida; order Cupressales; family Cupressaceae; genus Sequoia; species Sequoia sempervirens. The sequence continues at coordinate 471,673,728 of VDFB02271358.1, read as the reverse complement.
AAAATAAACATACTTCTCAAATCATTACAAATATTACATGTTACATATTTGAAGTATGTAAAGAAATACTACCATTCCCTTTCTTAATGCAAATTCATCTAATAAGGAACCATTTATGATCTCAAGTCTTGAAAATTTCTCATAAACTTCCTTCAAATAGAATAATGCTTGCTTTGGATTTATGAGAATACTTGGAAACTTTGTAGCAGTTGTTAATCTTTCTTCCTGACTGCAAATTTTGCAAATATGGAATTCTTCTACACAATTCAACTGGTTCTTTAGATAGAGTCACCACCTCCTTTCACAGAGGAATAATCTTCAATAGTAAATCTCATTCCGGGTCTTCTCCAATAGTGGAGTCACACTCATATCCTTTGATCTTTGCTGCAATAATTCTTCTCCAGGTTCAAGAACTTCAATATTTGAACCAAATTCAGAATGGCAAATAATATGACTCAATGCAAATGATATGACTCTGTTTCTAGATTCTTCAATGAGAATTTTCTCAAATTATCCCAAGCAGAGTCACCATTCTGTTGGTGTTCCAAATTGAACTAGACCAATGAATCCTAAAGAATTATCCAATTTCTTATAATCAAACTCAATGTGGATTTGGCGAACTGACAAGATTCAGTCAAAGACTGAGATCTTCTACACTTTTGGCTCTGCAGGACCAAGGTGGGTCAAACTATACAATTCCCAAAACTTAATTCACTCATATACACGTACATTTCTTTTTATAGCAGATAAATCCCAATGAAAATATACCAAGGAAAGCATTGACAACCTCAAATCTGGCTAAATTCTCAATATAATCAACACTAACTCAACAATTGGGAAGTAGGACTCAACACAATACAACAGGGATTAAAATGATTTTGATTTAAGAATTGTTTCTAAGATGCACTAAGCTTCCAAATAAATCAGTGCCTAATTCTGGGCCATGGAGTCAAACACATAAGATGAATTCATCAACAAACAAACTTCAACTAGTGGATTTAAATTGTTAATGCTTTGCATTAACTGTTAATGTCTTACATTAACAAATCCTCTCATGTTATCAATCAAACTCTCCTTACCAAATCCAACTTGCACACTTGAAATCACTGTTATCTGCTCAAAGTATTTAACTATTTCTTTGAAATAGACCCATAAACAAATAACACAATCTCATGAAATTTGAGATGACAAACTCAAAATACTTGGTATTCTTGAATTCATATGATTTAACTGTAGAAGTATGGAGACAATATGAATATATTCATGAATGTGCAAACACTTTCATGGTTTATTTGCATAAACTAGTTGACATTTTTTCATGAAATCAGCACTAATAACTTACAGACTCAAAATTGACTCAAAATTAAACATTTCTCTATCTACCTAGCCCCATACAAAACCTCATAATCTCTATTCAAATGAGAGAAGAAAAAAAATATAGAAAACAAAAGAAACCCTAAAAATGATCTGTTGTAGACATCTGGCAGCTCCATTCCCATTGATTAACAATTTTCAAAGCTTCTCTCATCTCTCCTCAGCAACAAACTTTGCCTCCAAAATCTGCCTTTGTAATTTGTTGTCAAGCAAGTGAAAAAATTCCCATGCGATGAATCTCCAAATTCACCCAGCTGTATTCAAAATACCTGTTTTCCCATGAAAATCCTTTTATCTCCCTATAGCTGCACATTTACTTTAACAAAGTAAACATTCTCCCTTTTCACCTTTTAAAATATTTCCCAACACAAAGTGAATATTAAATTCACTTCATATTAAAATATTTCCTCTGTTAGTGTAATTAATTAATTATTACACTTGCATAAGTTTAGTTAGGTAATATTTTAATTCCTAGGTTAATTATTGTCATCCTTATCTTGTTGAGCTATCTTGTTGCTCAAGATAAGATTATTGTTATGCATACATGCTTTTATAAAGAAAATCATCTCATCTAATTATTGATTTCCCGAATAATATTATTTGCACATCTTTTTGCAATAGCTTTTCTTTTTCTAATTTTCTCTTCTATGGAAGGGTTTTTGGTTTGCATATTTGATCTTGGTTTCTAACATGGTATCAGAGTTTTGATATGTAGCCTCTTCTCAGAGTTTTGGAGATTTTCAGTGTAGAGTTCGTTTGGGGTTCCTCGAGGGTTTCATTCCTTGAGCATATTTATGAAGTGTCTTGCATTAGATCGGGCATTTCCATTGGATTCAGAACACTGGAAAAAGTTAGGATTGTCTTTTACTTTTTTGATTTTGGTCATCGTTTTCAAGATCTGTGAGGGTTTCAAGCTTAGTGATTTTTGCAAGCTTTGGAGGTAGCCGATTTTTCAAAGCATTTTGGGCACAAACAGAGGTCACCATTGCATTTGCAGCAGCCAAAAACCCTAAGATTGCCCTTTGTTTCATCAATTTTGTTGAAGTTGGTTTAGAAGGCAAAAATTTTTTGCCTGGGGGGCCGTACGGCCTCTTGAGCACGCAGTTTGAGGCAAAAAAATAAAAATAAAAATAAATATTAATTTTTGTGCAAAAAAATATGCCTCTAGTTCAAAAAGAGAAGCACCACCACCTCTCAGTTGAGCGGCCACTAGAGGACCGCCCGGCTCGGCGGTGACACCCCACAGCACCGCCGACCATAGTTTAGTCCCCGCAGGCTCCAAAGCAACCGGCCCCAGTCATATGGGGGACCGGGAGCTATGCGCCTAGGCCCCGCCCGACTGCCCAACCCTAGCCGCGGTCCTATTGAGGACTAGGGGCTCCGCCCCTAGCACTTGCCCGCTAGCCCTTGGTCACGGATAGGACCAGGGACGAATTTTTTTTAAGCCCCCTAGGCTACCTGCAGGCCTTATTGGGCCTTTTGGAGCAACTTTCATGAAAACAGATACAAATTTCTCATACGGTGTCATTTTTCACAAACAAGATACTGTTAGAAAGTTGGTTCCGAGCCCGATCCAATGGTGAAGGTATTTTTTCTAGATTTTGCTTCAATTTTATTTTGCAGGTCCTTGAACTCATATGTTGTTGTTTTTACTCTGGAGGGCATATCTTTTGACTCAGTGATCCTTTTTTCACCATTCTTGCGGCGTTGGAAAGCTGGTTTAGTCTCTACACAGATCTGAGGTATTTTTTAATTTTCTATTTATGCATGTTTATCATTCTCTCCTTTTACAATCATTGGGTTATTGTAATAAATGAACTGAGATAAAGTTCCATTAGGGGGGTTTCTTGCATAATAATCTGATTAGAGTGTGCACACACTTTAATTTTCATCTTGTTTTGACAACAAATTGCATGGTTATATCTGGTTTCTTAGTTTATTTTGGCCACATCTTTCTCTTGCTTGACACATATCAGATTCACATCAGTTCACACTTTAGATTGGGAGCCAATGGTTCTTGATCCGCATTGGTTCAGATCCATCTTAGTTTGAGGGCCATGTTTTTATGGTAAATGTTCCTAAGCATTTATGTTACTTGTTCCCATGGAAGAGTTTTAGTCTCAGTTTGGCATTAGCATCGAGATACACAACTTCTAGATTTTGTCATCATATCATCTAATGTTGCTTCACAGATTCCAAGGTTTTTCCAGTTTGTGGGTTTTCCAGTGTTCCGTGGCATTGGGTCTACTGTTGCATTATTATGATTCTACCTGAGTCCTTCAGTGACTCTCATTTGGTTTCTTGTAGACCAAGTATCTTTCCTTACTTGTCGGATTGCAGTTCTAGTGTTACTCCACAGTGTTCTTCTAGTGCTTCTTTGCAACAGTCATCTCATTGTAGGGGGGTTTTGTCCCATTGGGTTTTCCTTCTCTACCTCATTATTGTATTTATACATGGGTGCCTGATCAGGCCTTGTTGTCAGGACCCATTCATGCTTTCTTGCATTCATCCTAGTTTTAGGTGCATGCCTTTTTTAATCTCCCTAAGTTGCACTTATGGGGGGTGTTAGTGTAATTAATTAATTATTACACTTGCATAAGTTTACTTAGGTAATATTTTAATTCCTAGGTTAATTATTGTCATCCTTATCTTGTTGAGCTATCTTGTTGCTTAAGATAAGATTAGGGTTATGCATACTTGCTTTTATAAAGCAAATCGTGTCATGTAATTATTGATTTCTTGAATAATATTATTTGCACATCTTTTTGCAATAGCTTTTCTTTTTCTGATTTTCTCTTATGTGGAAGGTTTTTTGGTTTGCATGTTTGGTCTTGGTTTCTAACACCCTCCATGCAGGGTGCTGCCACAATACTGTGTCTCACTTTTGGCATGTGCTGATTTTTTCCTGAAATCACTATTTTTAGAAAAAACTAATGATTTAAGTCTTGAGAGGATTCATATAAAGGGTTTCAATTGAAGAGGGATAGATAATACCCCCTTAGATCAAACCCCCTTGGATAGAACCCCTCTAGTATTAAATCATACCCACAATGAAGTCTCCTTCACAACTATCAAAATGCTGTCAAAAAACCACTTTTTCTTTACCTTTTCAGGGATTAAATAACATCATTTAAAAATTATATTTTGCAAGATTTTAGCCCTTGAAACAAGCTTTGCAACAAGTATAGGTTTGATATATTTTCATTTTATCATGTATTTAATTTTCAATGTTTACTAAACATAGGTTTTTCTCTGAACATCAAACTCTTTGTTGTTCAGAGGTAGAAAAATAGTAAACCATTGTAAAAAAAATTCAAACAATACCCATTCCCTAGGTATTGATGTCCTTATTTCACCCAAAAAATAAAAATTGGATTTTGATATATACACAAAAAGTTAGGTTGTACGACACACACTTATGTCCAAATTATAGTTACAGTGACTTCAAAAATTAATTGAAAAAATAAAATAAAACAAAAAACTATGAAAAAATATCCTTTCCCTAGATATTGATGTTGAGAATATATATTTCAAAAATTAGAATTTAATCCTTTATAGAAAAAAAGTTATGTTGTACGATGCAAACGTTACTTTATGAAAATGTTGTTTTTTGTCTAAAACTGGTTATTAAAGGAGATGTTCAAAGATTCATGATTTATTTCAAAAAAATTATAAAAAATAATATTTATAATCTACACACATATTGTCAAAAATCACTAGTTCACATCATCTTCAAATTCTTAATGGTTTAGCTGCTATAGGTCTCAAAAGATGAAGATTCAGTTAAAAATATTGATGTAAATGTCGATCTTGGGCAAAAAGTGAGGCACAGTATTGTGATCTCACCCTGCACTTTAAAGTTTTACCCACTTTACCTCCAACGTTGAAAAATTCCATTTAAAATGCAATGAAGTTTCTCAACAATTTCATCACCAGGTAAACAAAATTACTCATGCCCCTATTTACTTCACATTTTACAATGAAATGTTTTCCCTTTATAATTAAAGCATGGCATTTAAAAAAAAATCCTCGGGCCTCAAAATATTCATCTGGGTGAATGAAGTATTTACCGTGCACCATTTAAATATTTCTCCCTTTAAACAACCTCACATACTCCATCTTCAACTGGGATTTTAAAATAAAACTATTCAAATATTGCATTTGGGCAATATTTAATTCATGGGCCCACCATTTAAACATTTGCCCCATTTAAATTTTTTTCCTTTCACATAACAAGGGCTTTTAAAAGCTTATTTTGGGCCCCCTTATTTTCTCGTGCATACATTTTAAGACTTCATCAGACCCCACCCATGCTACGTGTCCTGTTCTCGCCAACCCCACAGGTTTTATCTCGCGAGTATGTTGAAGTAGCGATCTGGCAGGGAATGACCAAAATCAAGCTATGTTTGCATGGCTTTGTTTTCCTCCATTGTTCTTAGTTTGCTCCATTTTCCCTAAATTCTCTCCTTTCTTCGTTTGCTCAACAAAGTTTCACACCCTTTTTGCATTCTCCATGGCGACATCCTCTATTGATTTGTTTGAAAGTTGCTAAGGCTCATCACATATCTATTTATTTTTCCCTCACAAGCTCCCTTTCATCTGGTGTGTGGTTGATCCTGCAACTGTATCGACCTTTTTCAACAGGCCCATTTTGCGTATCTTGCAGTCATCGCTGCCTCCACTCATTCATAGCATTCACTTGGATGGGTACCCAAACCCCTATTTCATGATGTGTGGTGTCCTCCCTTGATTCCTCTGTGCTGCATTTAATTTCCTCTACATTTGCAGCTGAATTTGTTAAAAAGTTTTTGACGCCTCTACATTTATATGTATTTGTACACACTGCAATCATTGCATTCCTTGCATTGCTTGAGATTCCATCAATTTATAAATGCTTTGATGGAAGCCCATATCCTCCATCATGCACACACCTCTTCCTATTGCGTTTTCTTTAAAGTTTCAAGACTTTTCAATATATTCATTTTATGCAATGAGATATGGCGTTCCATTTGGAATCTTTCTCTAGAGTAGACAAGAAGGGCAATACGGCTGCCATTAGTGTTTGCTTAAAAGTTACTAAAGACTTCTCAATGAATTTACTTGGTGTGTATGCTCTACAATTTATGGCGCAGCCTTCTTTCCATGGTGCGGTGATAGATATATCTTTGTGTGCTGGGGTATTTTTCAGATTGCATTGCCTCCACATTTGCTTATGATGGCTGGTTATTCCTTTTAAAATTTTTCCCTGTCTCCATTTACCATGGTTTTGGAGTTCCAAACCCTCCTCCATGTGCACTTTCCTTTGTATGCACTTGCTTAAGAGCTTTTGAAGATTTTTAACAAATCTGCATTGTATTTATGTGCCAGGTGTGGCATCCTTCAATGATTCCTCCATTCACGTGTAGCTTTCAGCTTTCAAAGCCTTTTTAACCTATCTATTTTTTGTCTATTCTATTACAATATTTGCTCTTGGGCGTTCCATTGAACTCATACACAAAGGTGTTCTATTCTACTCCATCAAGCCCTTGAGGCTTAAAGGCATTTGCTTGAAAGTTATTACAGCCTTTTACATAGTCCACTATGTGCATATTTTGGAGCTCATGATATTCCCTAAGACCATGTCTCAAATGCATTATATCAAACAACTTCATGTGCCCTTTAACTTCCATATCAAGCCTCTTCATTTTTTTGAAAGTCTCTAAAGATTTTCAATAAATTAGTTTTATGTTACTGCTTCTATGGCGCTTCATTTGCTACCAACAAACATTTTATGTGGAGGTTTTTATGAATATCCACTCATACCTCAAGGCGTACCCAGATGTGGAATGGAATTCTCCATTCAATATGCAGAAGGTCTGTTGGCTACATTATTCATTCCATTTGCCTTAAAAGATTCCCCATGATTTTTGACAAATTCATATGTGCATTTTGTTTAGCTAGCGTGGCAGCATTACAATGACATTTAAAAGAGGTGTTATGCCAAGTGTTTTATTGAATCTTATGAAGACTTTTCAACAATTATAGTTTGTGCACACATTGCCCTCTTTTGTATAATTTTGGTTACTCTAAAGCTGCCCACGGGTGGAAGAAACATTTGTGCCTAGGAAAGTTTGAAATCATGGAGTACACATACCTCTTGTAGCAGCCTACTAGTTGAGTCAAAGTGTCTTCTGATGGTGAACTTTGTTACTTTGCTAATTCACATCAGCTGCCTTGAACCATAGCCTTCATGATGTTCTTCATTTCCAAAGTAAATCTTCTCTTTGCTTTCCATTACTTCATGAAACTGTTAATCTTTGTTTCCTCTCTTTCATTAAATCCTTCATTTTTTTCTGCATAATACAGTTTGAGCTTTGTAAAATGTTGTGTCATCTTAAATCTCATCCTCCTTTCATGGCATCGATTCTTAGCATTTGATTTCATTTTATAGAATTGCTTCAATGATATATTTTCTTGCTAGTCAATCATCTCACACATTTCTTTACAAGCTTACAATTCATGATTGTATAATTTAACAATTGCTTGCAACACCACATTAGAGAAATTTGGGCAATTTTAAAGAACAAGTAATGCTATGGTTTTCCTTGCAATAAAATGATTGTCACCCTGGAGACAAACTTGGCAATGCTAGAGAAATCCTTTGAAGTATTCTTAGCATTATGCTGTATTCTGGGGATTCCTGTTGTCTATCAGGGCAACCGAATAAGGAATGCAATTGCGAGTACCCTTCACCTTTCCAAAGCACACTGAAAATTGAAAGAATTCCATCAAAGGTGACATGTCTGGTCCCCCTATAGGCCTGACTATTTTTTTTTCATTTTCAAACAAATTTCAGGCTCAAATTTCTTAGAGACAACTTCTAAGTGCCTCAAAGGTGAAAAGATGAAATGGGTTTGTGTTAAAACTCACTTTCTGACATGTTTGCAAAATGTGCAAAATTGGCCAGGTAGGCTCTGGAATCGCCTTTGAAAACTAGTCAAACGACCTCTTGGCATTATGAAAACTTACATGCATGTAGACATTGGTCTAGAGAATTGAATGCAATAGACTTCTCGACAAAAGGAGTCACGAGGTGAAAGATATTCACTGTCAAAGTTGCTTACTTGAAATTTCTACAACAATCAGTTGTTTTGAACCATTTAAAACTGATGAAATCACCTCATTGCAAAAATACCAAATCAACTCCTGGGAGGCTGCCATTGGAAAAAATGGATCACTTTGGTACATTGAGCATGTGTGCAAGAGGAATTAGCCTTAGTCATCAACCATAAAAAGATACTGAAGGTCAAAGTTGACCTCTCTGAAATGCTGTCAGGAATGCAAATGCAAAACTAAATAAATTGCATTTGGTTTTGATCTGCTAAAAATAGTAAATCAACTCATGAGGCTCTGAAACCTGACATGTGGGGTCATTTTAGTATGGAGAATGTAGAACCACAACCATTTTTACTTGATGATTAACTGGTTGAAAAATGCAAGCTCAAACGGGAGGAAACTTTTTAGAAGTGAACATTTACAAACAACAAAAGTGTCAGAACCCTCCAATTCACTTTTTGAAACATTAAAAAAACTCATTATGAGAAGCTGAAAATTGACATGCCTACTCACATTGGACACATTAGTGAATGTGCAAAGGGGTTTTGCTTGAAAATCAATAGGCATGAAATTATGACCCTCCAAAGTAGGTCATTCAAGCAGATTTCTCAAATGCACTTCTGAAAGTGCAGAGGAAAATTTTTCGAATGGACACTTCAAATTTGGGAAATTTGAGAGTGCCAACACTCTGTACATTAAATTTCATAAAGCAGGTAGGATATACCCATGCGGATTTAAGCAATTAGATCATCACTATAAAGGCTTATGATAATGCAGAAAGGGATTCCGAAGGGGTTATTGATCTTCCAATTCAAGTTGGCCCAGTCATACAATACACCACTTGTCATGTACTTGATTTGGACCTCCCCTACAACCTTCTTCTCGGCCAACTATGGATCCACGCCATGCAAGCCGTCTCTTGTACCTATCATCAATGCTTGAAGTTCCCGTTCAATGGAATGGAAGTTACGATACAAGTTGATCCCCAGCCATTTGAATACTTCCGTTCACTTGAAGCTTCTTTCCCTCATTCCCATTATTGTCCAGGAGTGGAAATGGGACCGCCACTAGCATCCTCATCCAATCCATCATCTAATCCATCACCCACCACCTCATTTGCTTCATCTTCTACATTTGATTCCACTATCACCAAGGCCCAGATCATTGATAAGGGATGTGGTGAGTATGAGATGCATACTACTTTGAACGTGGCAACCATGCCATCCTCACCACACACATATGGTCAACCCTCTGAGTCTGCACCGAAGGAAGAACAAAAAGTAGTTACCTTGAGCTCCAAAAATGTGGGAACCAACACTTATGTATCTCACGTGTTACCACAATATACGCTTGAAGATGATATAAGTCAGTGGATATATTGTGAAGAACCTGAACCTACTCCCCCTTTAAAGGAATATTTTCAAGAGATGTATCCTTGGCCCTCTAAGTATGCTGAGAAATACAATTATCAGGGGGTAGGTCTTGGTCCAGAAGAGCTAGGAAGAAACTAGCTGATTGACACTTCCATACGTCCAAAGAATTCAGGTTTAGGCTATGATAAAAAGAAAAAGGGTCCCGCAACATCGACTAGTACTTCTAACAACATCAGTGCAGGCGATGGTATTTTGGAAGATATACTAGAGGAAGAGTGTATCATACAAGCGTACGATGATGTAAACCATGTAGACCTTTCCTCCATGTTCGAATGCCTATCTTTTTCTACCATCAGCCTTTCCCTTCACCATCCTGAACTCATAGATTGGGACCTATGTGAAAGCACACCTATCGACTCACTTCCCTCAGTGGATACCTATGTACACCTCATAGGATTGGGGGAATATGAATGCCCTAGTTGCAAAAATAAGAAAAAGAAAAATCCAAAAGGGTCCCCTAGTGAAAACCTCCTTGAGGCACTTCTTGAATCAGAAAAAGTCAAAACAAAGGACGTATCTGACGGTGAAAACCTCAGTGAGGCACCAAAAAATGGGGACGTTCATCTTCCCCTTGTGGGAACACAATTGTCTAAACAATCATCCATTCTGATTGAGGAAACATAGGAACTAAACTTGAGAACTGAAGAGGATCCCAAAATCACATATGTAGCCAAAGCTCTCTTAGACAAAGAACACTCTACCATCGTTCAACTCCTTAAGGAAGGAAAAATCAATTTTGCATGGGCATATTCAGACATGCCTGGGTTAGATCCAGCTTTGGTAGTACATCACCTAGACGTACGTCTTGATGCCAAGCCTATCAAACAAAAGCTTCGCAAAATGCACCCGCAAGTTGCTCTATTGGTTAAGAAAGAATTGGAGAAGTTGTTGGAAGTTGGATTCATAAGGCCCATTGACTACTTAGAATGGATCTCAAAGATAGTACCTATCACCAAACCAACTGGCACTATCAGAGTTTGTATAGATTTCCGTGACCTCAACAAGGCTTGTCCTAAAGATGACTTTCCTTTTCTGAACATAGATATGTTGGTAAACTTATTGCAAGGAACAAGATGCTTTCCCTCATGGATGGATTCTCTGGATACAATCAGATTCAAATTGCACCTAAGGACCAACATAAGATAGCCTTCACTACACCTTGGGGTACATTCTGTTATAGTGTTATGCCCTTTGGACTTAAGAACGCAGGGGAAACCTACCAATGCGCAATGACCATCATCTTTCATGATCTTATCCACATCATCATGGAAGACTATGTTGATGAGCTGTGAGGAAAATCAAGAACCAGAGCAGAACACCTGCAATCCTAAGGAAGATCTTTGAGCTTCTAGAGCACTACAAGTTGCGCCTCAATTTGAAAAGTGTGTGTTTTGGGTTACGTTAGGAAAGTTGTTGGGCTTCATTGTCTCTAGGAGAGGTATAGAAGTGGATATGCCTCCTCCTCACAACCTGAAATAGTTAAGGAGTCTCCAAGGTAAGCTATAGTCCATCAAAAGGTTCATAGCATAGTTAGTTGACAAGTGTCAACCATTCACCCACCTCTTGAAAAATAATACATCCTTCAAGTGGGATCCTATGTGTCAGCAAGGTTTTGACAAGATTAAGGAATAATTGGCTCATCCTCCTGTCCTTATGCCTCCAATACTAGGGAATCCACTTTTATTGTACATCTCAGCTACTTTAGTGGCACTGGGGGCATTATTAGCACAACATGATGAGTCATCCAGAGAATGAGCAATCTGCTATATCAATTGAACCTTAGTTGGCTATGAGCTCAACTATTCTTCAATGGAGAAGGCCTGCCTAGCCATAGTTTTCTATTCATAGAAGCTTAGACATTACATGCTCAATCATCCAATCAAGTTAATATCAAAACTTGACCTGCTTAAGTATTTTCTATCTAGAACAACTTTGACTGGCCGAATGGCTAAATGGGTCATGTTGTTGAGTGAGTTTGACATAGAGTATGTGGACTGAAAATCTATTAAGGGACAGGTGATAGTGGATTAGTTAGCCGATGCTCCCCTGGTTGATGCACATCCTTTGGTAACAAAATTTCCTAATGAAGAGGTCTTTACAGTAGCAGAAGCCACCATATGGACAATATACTTTGATGGGTCATACACACATAATGAATAGGGGGAAGGAATCTTGTTTGTCACCCCAATATAGCTGAATATGAAGCTCTTCTCACCGGCCTTATAATCACAATCAAATGAAATATCACTCACTTAAGCGTCTTTAGCGATTTGCAATTAGTCATCAAATAGTTCAATAATGAGTTTTTAACGAAGGATGAGAAGCTGTTACCTTAAAAATGCATGGTCAATGACTTCAAGAAGTCTTTCACCTCTATTCAGTTTGACCAGATCCCCATAATATAGAACAAAGCTGTTGATGTGATGGATACAATTGGTTCCTTAATTGACATGCCCAAGGATCAGATAAAGTTTGAATTCCTGGTTGAACAACTTTTAATCCTGACATATGCCATCCCTGAGAATGAGATGGTGTGTGAAATCATAGGTCCTATGTCCCCATGAGATCTATGCTTATCTTCATGACAACATCTTACCCGCTGACCTTACTCGCAATCAACGCAAGTCATTCATCCAATGTACATCCTGTTACACCATCGTAGGTGATACTCTTTATCATCACAGATATGATGGAACTCTTCTGCAGTGTCTGAACGAGGCTGAACCTCACACTACATTAACAAAAGTACATAGCGGTGCTTGTGGGGTCCACTCAAATGACATGGCCTTAGCTAAGAAGATTCTCAGGGCTGGTTACTATTAGCCTACATTGGAGCGTGACTCTTGTGACTTTGTGAAGAAATGATTACCTTTCCAGCAACATGTAGACCTGATACATGCTCCTGCTCAAAATCTGCAACCCATCGTAGCACCATGGCCTTTTTCCTAGTGGGGTTTCAATTTAGTTGGCAAGATATATCCTCCATCCTCTGATGCCCACACCTTCATTATCACTGCCATTGTTTACTTCACTAAGAGGGTAGAAGCCATACCACTCTCCCAGACAACAGGTACTTAGATATCTAAATTCATCCTTTACCATATTATCTGCAGATATGGCATCCCCTCCACCATCATTTTTGACAATGGCAAACCATTCAAAAAATAGGTTGTAAAAGATGTATGTGACACCTTCCATATCCAACACCAGTGGTCCATGACCTATTACCCTCAAGGTAATGGACAAGTAGAAGCTACTAACAAAACTTTGATTAAAATCTTGAAAAAGGTTTTCAACAGTACTGGTCAAGATTGTCACCTCCATATCCACCTCGTCCTTTGGGCTTATCACACATCCATCCACACTCCAAATGCCGCCACTCCATATTCCCTTGTTTATGGTGTTGAAGCCATCTTTCTAATTGAAGTTGAGATCCCATCCCTAAGAATATCCTTGAAGAATCTCATTACTGAAGAAGGCTCACGGGTTGCTCGCCTCGCTCAATTGGAGCTCTTAGATGAAAAGAGGATCAAAGCATACAATCATCTTTAGGTGTATCAGAATCATCTTAAGAGAAGTTATAACAAGAAAGTCCATCCTCACCAATTTAACATTGGAGACCTAGTCCTTAAGGAGAATCAGCCATCCTCACCAATTTAACATTGGAGACCTAGTCCTTAAGGAGAATCAGCGTACCCAACAAGACCGAGACAAGAAGGGAAAGTTTGAACCTAATTGGTTGGGTCCTTATGTTATTACAAAAAATTATGGATCAGGGGCATACTGCCTTGCCACACCTGAAGAGGAGCCCCTCAAAGAGCCTATCAACATCATGCACCTAAAGATGTTTTATACCTAAATCAGTTGGGTCCTCCTATCTTGCCAAAACTCAGAAAAAATACAAAAAAAAAGAGTCAAAAACCAAAAAATAGTAAAGAGAAATAAAGTTGTCCTATGGTGAAAATCACCCTTGGTGGCACCTTGGATACATACGGTTGGTGAAAACTTGGTAACATGCATCATCCATAGAGAGCTTAATCATTATCTACCTTGTGTCCTAGTTACTGCATGTCTCCATCCATCCTATCCTCACATCCAATCCCTAACATCCTATCCTATCCTATCACTTCATTTGCATCCTGTCCTTGGCTACTTGGCATTTTTTGATTAAGAATTGGAAGATCATCATCTATCCATAATCCTGAACTTTTTCATCCTAATCTAAGCTTATGTCAGTTTCACGTCATCATCTTGAGTCCTTCATCATGTCGGTGATTGGAAATTGTCCTTCGTTTGTCCCTCATCGCTTTGTCGTGTTGGTCTTTCGTCTTTCATCGTTTATCTTTTTCAAACTACATTGCCCCTACGCTTTCATGTAGGCAAGGTCGATCATTTGATCCACCCTCGGGGCTTTGTTTTTGGTCAGTTCTTTTCCTTGCTTTCCGTCGCTCGTCTCCATCAGTCCTCTTTCTGCTTTTATCCATAGTCTTTTCTTGAACTATGAGGGATTTGGTTTTCACGTAGGCAAGGCTAATCTATGATCAGCGCCCAAGCCCCTAGGTCTATAGGATGAGTCAGTCTTTTGTCTTGTGTCATGTTGTCAAGTGTGTCCCTATCTAGCTAGTTCTTCACAAATGGGATCCTCTAGTATCAGGAAATTTGATTAGTATGAAATATCCTGTGTCATGTCGGTCATCTTAGTTTAGTTTCCATCTTCGGTCTCAACAGGATGGATCCTTCCTAATATACCTCATCGATCCCATCCATCCCCTTTGATCCTATGGAAAAGGATGTTTGAAATTGACTATGATCTTTTGATGCTTTTGGCTTTTGTTTATTGTTTAAGCTCCCTATTACAACTAGTCAAGGTCGCCATGATCTATCATATTGTGGTGTGTTTTGATTGGTTAACATAGGGGCATATCTTGATCTTTTCTTGTTGATGTCTATTGGGTTGTCCCACGTAGTACCCACTAGGATCTCTGAGATCTCATGTTACGTTGGGGCATCCCTCTGTGCTTGTGGTTATCCCAATGCCTAGCCCGACCAAAGTCTTTGTCACTTTGGGGTGTTTGGATAGCCTTCTTGTCTGTTGTGTTTTTTTTATGTGTTAGATGCTAACTTGCCTTGGTTTCATATACCCTGGCACCTGGTGTTTTATGCTATAGCAAAAATAAGTGCTTTGAAGATGGAAAATTAAATTAGGATTGCATTTCATAATCAATTTTGTTGCATTGCATTCATCCCTATCCAGTAACCTATGATTTTGGTTTTGCAAATATTCACCTTCTCTCTCCCGTTCTTCTCAGGATATCAATGGTTTTTGACAGGTGAAGTTTCACACCATCTACCCACATTCCCATGAAAGTCCTTATTGAAACTTATGCTCATGTTACATTTCATTTTATTTTATAAGCTAAAACAAGCATGATCGCAAATGAAGTCCATTCACATTGCATGTTGCATTATAGGTTCATTGCAGTTTATCCCATGTGCATTATCATCTCATATTAAGTTGTTTAGATTAATCATGTTTGGTTATTCTAAGCATCTCAGATTCATTTTTATATCCATACATTTCCATATTAGTTTATATCATATGCATCACCACCTTTATTAGAAATTGTTAGGTCCATATCCATCACAGATAAAATCATAAAACATGCATCACATCCTACATTACACACATTAGTTGCATCCTTATAAGCATCAACATATAACATCATAAACATGTACATGCATTACATCATCATGATTACCCATCATAAAATCATAAACATACACATATGCATAAATAGAATCATCCATCATATACATAACATGGTGTCAATAAGGGCTGTCACATATCATATAAATATCAAAATCAAATGTCCATCACATAGTCCATAATAATGTCCATCAAAATACATACCCATCGTATACATCATAATAAAAAAATAAAGTGCAAGTACAAGGATCTGAATCAAATGTAACCACTGTTTCTCTGTGCTATCTGTCCACCCTGCACCTATCAAAATCTGGTATCCTATCATCTGCCAAAAGAGCTACCCACGTCTAACCTCTGTGGAGAGTCGGGCACTAACCCTCTGTGAAGGAGGGTCGCCTGAGAGTCATTGTATCATTGAGTCCATGTCCCTAGTGACTGGGATGGCATGAGCATCTAAGGATCCTATTGCACATAATGAAATGTCCATTGTGTTGGATCTGGAACCGCATGTTGATAAGCAACCATCTAGAAAGATGCCTCCCTCATATACTCATCTCTCTCCATAGCCTGATACCTGACTACATTCTGCTCATGTCTATATTTGTCTCAATCTCCACAAATGACTCTCCTCTCCTATGCCCATGCTTCTCGAGCCATCCTCAGCTGATCGATCTCCACCTATAGTCAATATCTCACTGTATCTCTATCCTCCTCTGCGGCCACTACTCATGCCTCTATGACATCCCTCTCTCTCTATAGTCTTTGTACCTCTGCCTCTGTCCCATCACTACCACTCTATGCTCATGCAACATACCTCTCACCTTGCATAGCCTAAGCCTGTGCCTATGCAACATCCCTCTCCCCATACATCACCTGCACCTTTGCATGCATTTTGTCCCTCTCTCTCTACACAATCTCTAATCAAGCCTTTGCTACCTCTGCCCTCAACCTGACATCCCCAAGGGTTGTATTTTCCATAGAAACCTTGTCCTGGAGCTCAGTCCTCTCCCTCTTGGCCTACTGCCGACCCTTTGCTGATACCTAATCTGCTGCCCCTCTAAGCTCTTGTTGTCCCCTAGCTTGTGATATAGTCACCTTTGCCTATAGTTTGTCCCAATCCCAGGTCACCTCGGACAGCTCACCGCATACTCCTTGCACCTCTGCTCCCAAGTCATCTCTCTCCCTCTCTGCATCCCGTACCTATGACGTCAGGAGGTAAACAATGAAGTCATAATCCCTCTGTCCCTTGGCCTTTAACCTGGCTACCTCTGCTAGAAGCTTGCTCTCCTCAACCCCAAGTCTGTGCACCTCAGCCTCTACCACCCTCAGCCTCTGCTCTATCATCAGTAGCCTCACCTGGGTCCCCCTCAACAATACAATAGGGTCCTCAAGTGGTACATATGGTATTGTCACCAATGGATCCACCACGAGAACGTCCACATCCATAGCATCCTCCTATGGCTCACGCTCTTGGTTAGCCCCGATCGCCACCCAAATTCTACTTAGCTATCCCCTCCTCCCCACCCTCATCTGCCATCCTACGACTCTCACCTCCCCCTCAGGCTAATCTCTCTCCTCCCTCATCTCCATCTCTGGCTCATCGAGCTCCTACTCGGCTCCAGTCTCCACCTGAGCTCTCCTATGCTATCTACTCCTCATCACCCTCACTGGTTGTCCTACGACCCCTGCCCCCTCTTGTCCTCTCTCATGTTGATATCTATCCTCCCTCACCTCCATCTCTACCTCATCATGCTCTTACTCGACCCTAATCTCCACCTGAGCTCTCCTTGACTATCTCCTCCTCCCTTCCCTTATCTGTTGTCCTATAGCTCTCACCTCCACCTCAAGATCATCCATCATCTCCACGTCACACCTCTCTCTCTCTCTCCTACTTGAGCACCACCCACTCCCTCCTCCACTGTCTCCTCCTCCTCGCTGCCCACACCAGTTGTCTTACGATCCCTTCCTCCTCCTGTCCTCTCTCCTATTGTCCGACGTCCCTTGCCTCCCTTTGTCCCCTCTCTTGTTTTCCTGCCACCGTAACTACCTCATGAACTCCCATCTACTGGGCTCTCCCCCTCCCTCTCCTCTGTCCCGCCAACCTCAACTCATCCTCTAGTCCAAAGCCCAGTACCTCTATAATGGGCTCCTTTGGTGTAATCCTCTCCCACTAATGGTTGAGGAACCATCTGACATATCGACATGTCACTCCTGCCACCTGCTCGCCTTCAGTCCTCCCTAGGTAGGGTACTAGTTGCAGTGTCGGTCAATGCACCCTCGCAACCTCAAGAAAAATTGGCTCTCCCCATGGCCGCTCTTGTGTGATCTTCCTGAAACTCTCTGTTGCCTAGGGAATATCCTGTGGTAGCCCAAACTATGTCATCACCCTATCTAGTCTATGTAATTCCACTATGTGGGGCTCCTTTCTGACTATGTAGCACCTAGTGTTGAAGTAGCCCCTATGTCTCACCTCCTCTACCCTCCACCCAGTAAACCACTGCAACATGTATGACTGCCACACTATGTGCTCCTCCTGTAGGCCATCTATGGTCCTCCTCCATCTATCCAAATCCCTGAGGCCATCAAAGTGCCACACCCAACCATACTCTGTCCCATACCACCATGCTATGGGCATTGCCGCATCCTCTGTCCCTGCTCTCACCACTCCTAGCCTGGTCACACTAATGTGCTCCCAGGCCACTACCTACAATAGGGTCACCTATGTCAAGCCGAGTCCCCCTCGATAGCACACCATGTGCATGTCTTTGTACAGTTGTGCTAGTACGCATGTCCCCCATGTGAATATCCTCTCTCCCCTCAACAATATGTCGAATAACCTCCATATAACTCAAGTTGCAGAATTGCTCACTCTTATCCAGTATCAGTAAGCCACTGACCAGCCTGCACAAATAGAGTGGTAGTGCTGGCACCCCCACCGCTAAACATCGGTCAACATCTAACCCCTTCTTCTGAACAGGAAGGTCTTCTCATCCAAATAGCATGAACAATGTCCAATCTAGCTCCTCCCTAGTCGACGTCACCTCACTCACTAGGTGCCCTGCTATAGGGAGCCTTAATATCCGCCATACATCCTCAAGATGCACTATCATCTCCCCTATCGGGAGATGGAATGTGGAGGTCGACAAATCCCATCGCTCTATGAGCACTATCAACATAGCTCGATGTGCTCTAACCATTGGATATCCTCTTAAGTGTAGCAGTCCCACTCATGATAGGGCCTCATGATCTGCTCTAGTCATCGCCCTTAGAAATGCTTCAAACACCTCAGACCTTCTCTCTCATGTTCATAGCCACTCAAATCGCTGCATCCATACCACAATGCTATGTTAGTCATTTCCTCTCTACTCTCATTTCCTGACCCTGAGTTATCTTCTAACTAAGTATTCCCTCCCTTTTTGGCCAAGTTTCACAATTTTCCCAATTTTCCTTTTTTTTTCTTTTCTTTCCTCTCCTTTTTTAGTTCCTTGTCTAGCCCTTTTGCCATTTCTAGGTGGGGCCGCCCCTTCCCGGGCGCTGTGGCCCCTTCCGGGGTGAACCTGCCCCTTCTTGGGTGTCATCGCCCCTTTCGGGGTGAGGCTGCCTCTTTTGGGGTGGGCCCCCCCTCAAGGGGTGTAGCTGCCCCTTTTGGAGCGAGGCCACCCCTCAAGGGGCGCAACCGTCCCTTTTGGGGCGAGGCTGCCCCTCAAGGGTTGTGGCAGTCACCTTTTTAGGGGTGTGACTACTCCTTTCTTTTGGTGTGGCTACCCCTCTGTGGGCCAAATTGGGAAACTTGCCCCCCCTTCCCATGGCCTCTAACAGACTATTCTACCTACCCCATTGGCGAAATCTCAATTTCACCCCCAACCCATTTTCCTAAACTACCCCAATCCCAAAATTTAGGTGTTTAAAAAGCATAAAAACTTACAACATAATAAAAAATGCTTAAAATCACAAAGAGGGTTTTTAATCCTAACCTAGCGTGGAACTGCGTGCTTGTAGAAGAATGCCCGCACCTTATCCGCCTGGTGGATGATGTCATCATCGTAGTCGTCCGGCATCCTCGTCTCCTCATCTCCTTGGTTCCTCCTTCTCCTCTCTTCTCTCTCTCTCTCTTCTTCAACTGCTAGGTGTGCAAATGAGGAATATTAACTCTAAAATTACTATAAGTAATTTCCTCCCTCATTTTAAAATTACTTTTAAGTGGGGTATTTTTACTTTTTGTTTAACCTTTTAGGCCCTAATTAATTCCAAAACTTCCGTGGGCCGCCATTTGCACACCGTGTGTCCAATCGACTCCGTTCAAAAGCCAAATATATTTGGTTTTTCAATCTCTATCCAATGGTACCTTCCATTTCTTCATATCGAGAGGTCATTTGGGGCCCCTTTTTCTTCCCCAACCACTCTCTCGAGGGGGCATACCCTACCATTTTTCCTCTGTTCCTCTGTCACAATCATTTTCTTGTGAGATTGAGGCATCTCCCTCCATTTCCCTCCGTTTGGGTTGCCCATGCAACTCCTTCCATGATGGGGAATCATGTTCTGGTTGCTTCCTCTATCGAGTCATCTACATTTTATTTTTCTTCGAAACACTATTATTTTAACAATATTTCGAAGAAGAGAAAAATGTAGACACCTAAATTTGACCGCTCCCACACGGTCAAATTCACCTCTTTATTCATTTATTTCACATCCTCTGTTAATATTAATTAAATCGATTGATTTAATTATTATTCCTCTCTTTGCCTAAAGTTTCATAAAGTATTAATTTAATAATTAATACTTTACCCTTTCATCCCCTCACTTTCTAAATTAAATAAATACATCAATTTATTTAATTTAGTCATTTAGACTTTTGAATTTAAATCAATTTTAAATTATTTTTCTTCTCTCTCCTTGTCACATCCTCCATAACCCTCTTCTAATCTAGATTAATTTAATTAATCCCTAGTTAGGATGTGCACATCTTAATCAAGATTAATTTCACATCCTCCATATTCTCCCACTTTCTTCTAATACCTCATTAAGTTTCTTAATCACCTATTTGTACAACCTTAATCTAATCCCCTTGCTACATTTAGCGTATCTTTTTGGTCAACCTTCACATTTTCCACATTTAGCCTAGACCCTCTTCCCCATGTGAATTTAAAATTCACTTTTTATTCATCCAAGGATTCTCCTCTTTCCCATGTGATCATTCAAAGGTCACATCAGTCACATGAAGTCAAGAACCTTCTAGTATAAGGACCTTGTCTTATCCACAAGGTGCTCTTCATATGAATTTAAAATTCATATTTATTCTCCCAACCACCTTATCCATTCCAATCATGTGAATTTAAAATTCACATTTATTTCCCCAACCACTTTTCTCTTCCCCATGGATATTTTTGAGGAATACTAAAATTCATTATATGTCATTTTCCTCTCATATGGGAACAAGAAATTCCTTTTTGAGGAAATCTTCTCCCCTCCCAAGGTACTTTCAAAGTACTTGTCCTTCTTCCACATCATTTGTACGCTTTCCATCTCACCATGTCCTTTAGACACTTCATCCTCCACATGACAAGATGTGAGGGTTTGTGAGTCCTCAACTCACCATAGCCCTCCATCTTGGCCATGGTGGCTCAATCCTGACTGTTGAATTCTCTAGAGAATTTAGTTTCTTCTATAAATAACCCCCCTTCTGATTTAGTCATTTAACTTATGCATTTTTTTCACACTTATTTAGCACTCAAGCCATTCAAGTATTCATCAAGCACTAGTTCATATCCTCCATTAATGTACATTTCCAAGCTTGCATCCCCTTCATTTACATTCATCTCTTAGAACACCCACATCCTCCATTGCACCTTCATCTCTTTGCATATCATTTTAGATCATCTTGCCACCAAAAGAGAACACATCCAAGTTTTAGTCAAGAGCCAACCAAGGAGATCAACATAGATAAAAGGTATAATCACTTTTGTTTGTGTTCAATTTAGGCTAATATTGAAGTGGTCTTGTATTCTCTACTTTGCATCTCTTAGTTTTTTTTTCATATTTAGGAGTAGAAAAAATTGCACACAAAGAGGAAGGGGGAGAGAGAGAGGAGGAAGGGAGGGATAGGTAGGGACAAACGGTAGAGAGGGAAGGGGGAGAGAGAGAGGTAAGATAGAGAGAGGAGGGAGGGAGGGATAGGTAGGGAGAGAGGTGAGATATAGAGAAAGAGAGTAGAGAGAGAAGGGGAGAGAGAGAAGTGATAGAGAGAAGTAGAGAGGTAAGGTGGAAGGTAGATAGATTGAGATAGGGAAGGAGGAGGGAGGGAGAGAGAAAGATGTACACATGGATAGGTTATATGGAGAGAAGTAGAGAGCGAAGGTTGGTGGAAGAGAGAGAGAGAGGGTGGGAGAGAGAGGGGAGGAATGGAGAGGTAAAGAGGGACAATTGAGATAAATAGGAGAGAGAGAAGTAGGTAGAGAGAGGATGAGGAGATATAGAAAGAAGCAAGGAGAGATGGAGGGAGGTAGGGATAAAGAAAGAGATAGTGGAGAGAGAAATGTGTGAGAGAGTGATAGCAAGAGGTAGGTAGAGAGAGGGAGGGGAGAGAGAGAAGTAGAGAGGGAAGGAGAGAGGAAGGAGAGGTAGGGAGGTAGGGAAGGAGAGGGAGCTTGAATAGAGAGAGAATAGGGAGGGAGGGATATATGTAGGGAGAGGGAGTTAAGATAGAGAGAAAGAGATTAGAGAGGAAAAGTAAGAGAGAGAGCGAGAGAGGTAAAGATGAAGGTAGAGAGATTCAGAGAAGGAAGGAGGGAGGGACAAAGAGAAAAGGAGGTATATAGGGGTAGGTGAGATAGAGAGTAGAGAGAGAAGGTTGGTAGAAGAGAGAGAGGAGGGAGGGAGGAAAAGAGAAAGAGGTATATACGGGTAGGTCAGATAAAGAGTAGAGAGAAGGTTGGTGGAGGAGAGAGAGAGGAGGGAGGGAGAAGTAAAGAGGGATAGCTGAGATAGATATAAGGAGAGAGAGAGGTAGGCATAGAGAGGGTGAGGAGAGATAGAAAGAGAGGGGAAGGAGAGAGAAGAGATAGAAAGAGGGAAGAGAGGGAGAGATATAGAGAGATAGATAGATAGAGATAGGGACAAAAAGGTAGGGAGAGAGAGAGTTGAGATAAAGAGAATAGAGAGGGAAGGAGAGAGGGAAAGGTAGGGAGAAAGAGACAGTAGAGAGGGAAGGAGAAAGAGATAAAGAGGGAGGTGATAGAGATATGTGATAGAGAAAAGTAGAGAGGGAAGAAGGTAGAGATATTGAGAGAGGGAAGGAGGGAGGGAGGGAGAAAGAAAGATGTATAGAGGGATAGGTTGGTAGAGAGAAGTAGAGGGGGAAGGGGAGAGAGAAATGTGAGAGAAACATAGAGAGGAAGGTAGAGAGATGTTTCTCTGTCACACACACATATCTATCTCCCTTCTTAACTCTCCCTCCATACCTATTTCCCTCTCTAAATTTCTCTCTATCTCCCTCCCCCATATTTCTCTCTTACTCTCTCCTTCCCTCTTTTCTTCCCTCTCTCTACCTACCACTCCCTCCACTCCCTACCACTCTCTGTACCTCTCACTCTCCCTTCCCCATATTTCTCTCTTACTCTCTCCTTCCCTCTCTACTCTCTATCTCTCTCTCCACTTCCCTATCTACTCTCATTATTTCTCCCCCTTCCTCTCTCCCCTCTTTTTCTCTCTCTCACACTCACCTCTATATCCTCCCTACCTCTCTATCCCTCCTGTCTCTACTTCTCTCTATCTCTCCTCTCTCTATGTCTCCTTCCCTCTTTACCTATCTTTATCTCACCTATCCCTCTCTTTACCTATCTCTCCCTCCATCACTATGTATCTCACCTATGTCTACCTATGTCTCCCCCCCTCTCTCTCTCTCCCTCCCTCCCACCTTCCCTCTCTACCTATATCTAATCTATCCCTCTATACCTCTTTCTCTCTCTCTCTCCATCCCTTCTTACCTCTCTCAATATCTCCACCTTCCTTATTCCCTCTCTACTTATCTCTCTGTCACATCTCTCTATCACCTCTCTCCCTCTCTCTCCCTCTCTCTCCCTCCCTTCCTCTCTCTCCCCTTCTATCTCTACTCTCTCTATCTCACCTCTCTCTCCCTCTCTCTATCTCTCCCCCTCTCTCTCACCCTCTCACCTTATTTCTCTCTCTCCTCTCCTCTCTCTCCTCTCCCTGTCCCCCGCTCTCTCTCTCCCCTTCCATCTATAGTTCTCTCTATCTCTTGATGAGCCTTAAATATGCTCATAGTTTGAAAAATTTGATACTCTTACTTTTGTTATTAATAGTTGTTTAAACTTGTTGATTAAAGATTTTTTGAGTGGTATCTTGTAGCAACGAATTCCATATTCCTGTAGCTTGAAAAATTTATTAATTACCTTTTTGACCTCCCGCATGGCTGATATATGCTTATGATTTTGGATAATGGAATAGGATTAATGTGTGATTAATGAATGGATGTCGTGTCACTTGTGTGTATACTTTCCTTCGCCTCTATCACTTATTGCAGGTTGTTGGAGGGAGCAGGAGCTAATCAAGTGCAAAGAATCTTGGCTCTGTTGAAGAAGTTGTTCCAGTAATAACTCTTTGACCGAATCTTTGGGAAGGAGCTTAAACGGTCCTTTGATCTAGGGAGTGTGTAATGCTATATTCTCTCCGGGTCGCATCAAGAAAATAGACTTTCATTTATGAATATCTGTTCCACAGATTCAGAATGTATTTATGATCACGACTCCCTCTGTTAGTTAGTTAGTTTCCTTTTTCATTTAAATAATCGTTCCTCCTGCTTGAGTGAACGAGGATAAAACATAGTATATGTTAAAATTAAGTTGAATAAGCAATAGAGTTCTGTGTTAGGTTTTATTTTTCAAACAGAGTAATTGATGTATCATGATTTTGAGTATGAATAAAATTTGATGAAGCTTTGAGTCAACTTCTTGTGTAATCTAGTTGATGCTTGCTAAGGGGGCCCACTTAGTAAGTATTCTGTAGCAAGTTGTTGTAGTTAACTATTCAATTCATGTTGATTACTAGTTAGAATCTATTTCTGAAGATTTCAACACAAACTCAGCTTTGTATTGTTCCTGTAGCATCGAGAATCCATCCTTGTGTCTATTCCTACAGCATAAGCCCAGTTCACAGTTTGTCCTTTAACAATAGCTGCTATGATTTTTGTTTTAGCCGAGTTGTGTTTGAATTAAAAAGCTTTACATTGTACTTCTTTTAAGCATTTATTTTCTATAGATGGTGACTGGAAACTAGTTCTTAGTGCACATACCATGCCGCTCCATTTCAAGTATACGTCCCCTTGTTTGGCAAAGTAAATGAATGACCATGAGAAGATGTTAGTCACCTATTGGAATGTCTAATTCCTAGGTTTAGTTTTGCTGTGACTTTTATATCCTTTTGTGGGTGCGACCATTTTTGGCACCGTTGCTGGGGATGGTGTCAATATAAGAACCTGCTATAGTCATTGTTAGCAGTAGTTTAGTCAGTTGTTCAAGTATTTTCAAAATATTTTAAAATACCATCCATTTTTGTTGCATGCATAGAAGAATAGATGCTCAGGGAAGGTTTCTCCCAAATTTGTCATTTTTTGATAGTAGTTCTGAATCAGAATACAGTTCATTTGAAGACCCAAACTTTAGTCTATTTGAAGAACTTGAAGACCAAGAAGACCAAAACTTTAACCCATTTGCTAAAGATTTGTGTGCTGACTTGCTATTCAACCCATTTGATGAAGAACCTGATGAGAATCCATTTGCTTTTATACTTGGTTAGGTGAACATGGCACGTAATCCACCCAATCGACCTCCTGCTTTTGAATTCCCCATTATTGCCTAACAAAACAATGAAAACCTTAAGAATATTCCTTCTTCATTACTTCCCAAGTTCTATGGCTTAATTACAGAGGACCTAGAAACTTTCCAATTTGAGTTTGATATCCTCTGTCACAGTTATGACTACACTTCAGATGCTCATAAACTGAAATTGTTTCTTGCTACCTTGAAGGAGGGAGCTCTCAGATGGTTCATGAGTTTGGGAAGGGTGTTGTAGATAGTTGGGCAACCATGCAAACAAAATTTCTTGAGAAATACAAGGAATATTGTAAGAGTGGCAGTAAAGGTGATGATATATTCTGAATTCAGCAGAAGGAAGATGAAATTCTGGAGGATTATATATCAAGATTCCTATTTTCTTTGAAAAAGAATTCAGATCATACTCTTAATGAAGAATCTCAGAAATTACTTTTTCTAAGGGGAATCAATGATACTTGCATAGATGCCTTGGACCTGATGGGAGGTGGTGATATCACTCAAGCATCTTGGGATGATCTCGTGAAGATATGTCTCAATTACTCTCGAGAAAATGTGAAGGGTAGAGGTCATCAAGCTACAGTGGGAAAGTCTTCTTCCAGCGGAGTTTCTCGGATGGAGATTACAAATTTTCTGTCTAATTTCAAGTAGGATATCATTAAAAATATGGCTACACAGCTGGACACTATGCAAGCTCAGAAGAAACATGAGGAAGCTGAAGCAAT
Source organism: Sequoia sempervirens (assembly GCA_007258455.2). Lineage (NCBI taxonomy): Eukaryota > Viridiplantae > Streptophyta > Pinopsida > Cupressales > Cupressaceae > Sequoia > Sequoia sempervirens. The sequence goes on along the minus strand of VDFB02271358.1, from coordinate 471,647,549 downwards.
CTTGACCGAATTCTATCCGCATTGCAGGCAGAAGAAACGTGACTGCAGATGCAAGATGGTGGCTAATCTGGAGGCTAAGCAATTACCTTATGGACTTTAAGCCAGTAGAAGGTGATGATGATTAAGTGTTCTTTGTTGCACAAAGGAGACCTTGGGCTCAAAGACAAGGTATGCCTCAAGAACCTTTGACTTTTGGTAATCCTTATTCTAATTATAATAACCAATGGCAACCTACATATGGTCCATCTCCACCTTGGAATGCTCCTCAACCATACTGGCCTAACTATCAGAGCCCTCAATGGCAATCTCCTCAAGGAGGTTGGCAGCAGCCACAAGGACAATAGACCCCACCCCAAAGTAATTGGTAGTAGAATCCTCAATGGAGAGGCTCTCAGTAATGGCAGAACCAGTCCCCTGGGTTCCTGTAGCTTCCACAGCCACAACCTCAGGCCCTCATGCCACCTCCTACAACAACTGCCACAAATATTGGCCCTCCGAAAGAAACACCTATGCTTGCTCAGCCATTGCCAAATCCCAATAATAAGCAATAGCAGTAGCCACAACAGCCCATGTATTTTGCTGAAGCCAACCAATATCCAGCTTATGCCTTAAGCATTAATGATATCCATTTGAAGTCTAGAACCACTCTTCCTGATCCACAACTGCCTCTAATTATTGAGATACCAGATTCTCCCCCTGAAGAACCTACTGCACCTGCTGATCCTATTGAGCATATGCCTATAACTGATACAGTTTCTAAGGAGCCTGTTTTGCAAAGTCAAGACAAACCACCTTTTCCTTAGAGGTTACAAAGTACCGCACCTAAATCCATGGAAGAACCCACTTTTGACATTCTGGATTAGCTAAAGAAGTACAAATTCAAATTCCTTTATTTTAGGCCATTAAAGATGTTCCAATTTATGGAAAAGCCATTAAAGAGGCCTCTTTGAAGAAACCTGGATGGAAAAAAAAGGATCCCCAAACAATTCATGTTTTAGGAAAATTGGCTGATATAATGTTGGGAAATGTAGTCATTCCAAAGTACATTGACCCTGGAAGTCCTGTAGTGCAAATACATATAAATGGCCAAACTGTAAAAAATATTTTGATTGACCTTGGTGTTGTCATCAATGTCATGACCAAGCATACTATGGACTACTTGAACATCCTAAACATTAGGTCTACACCTACAGTCCTGTAGCTTGCTGATAGCTCCACAGTCACACCTGATGGAATGGTGGAAGATGTAATTGTCACTCTTGAATCTTGGGAGTATCTAGCTGATTTTACAATATTATCTACTAAGGCAACTTTAGGAGGATACCCTGTTATCCTAGGTAGACCATGGTTAGCAACTATTGATGCTTTTATAGGATGTCGTTCTGGAGATATGACTATTTCTAATGGATAATCCACAAAAAAATTGGCTTTGTATCCACCAGCTAGACCTAAACCAGATTTGTCCCAACCTATTTGGCCAGATGTGGGGGAAGAAACTGAAGAAGCCAATTCATTGGTTTAATTAATGATGCTCCAAACTGATCCATTCTCACAGCTTCATAATGAGGATGCCTTGCTTTTTCAAATTCTGCAGTATAACTCTGATATAGGTAGTTCATCTGATCCAAATAGCAGTCATCTACAATGTTTCCTGCAACAACTGAATTTTGAGAGTTCGCTGCCAAAATTTCCTGCAATTTTTCATAACTTGCTTCCACAAGAGGTACAAACATCACCTGTAGATTCTATGAGTGATCTCACTAAGCAGATAGAATTGTCTCCAGGTCACTGTTTGAATATCAATAGCAAGCCGTCACAATCTCAACAGGCTATCCTACTCAAGATGCTACAAGATCAGCATAAAGCTTTTGCATGGGAATATGGGGGCATAAAAAGGAATAGATCCTCAAATTTGTACTCATAGGATCTATATCAAAGAAGACCATTTACCAGTTAGGCAGCCTCAACATAGAGCTTTTGCATGGGTACAATCAGATAAAAATTGCCCTTGAAGATAAAGATAAGACCACTTTTACCTGTCCATTGGGAACATTTGCTTACTCAGTCTTGCCTTTTGGTCTATGCAATGTGCCAACAACATTTCAGAGAGCAGTAATTAGTATTTTTGCTGATATATCTCATGACTGTATGGAAATTTATATGGATGACTTCACTACCTATGGGGTTACATTTGAAGAAATACTGGTGAATTTAGAAAAAGTATTGGAAAGGTGCAGAGAGCAAAATTTGTCTCTGAATAGTGAAAAGTGCTTTATGATGATGCAAGAAGGTATTGTTCTAGGCCATCATCTCTCCAAGGATGGAATTCAGGTTGACCCTGCTAAAATTGAAGTTATTCTGAATTTACAAACTCCTGCAAAACAAAAGGATGTCAGAAGCTTCCTTGGCCATGCAGGGTATTATAAAAGGTTTATAAAAGATTTCAGCAAAATTGCTAGTCCACTATATGCCTTATTAACTAAGGATTCTGAATTTGATTGGATAGAGGCCTGTAAAAAATCTTTCCTGCAGCTAAAGTACTTGCTTACTAAAGCCCTTGTTCTTCAAGGTCTAAAATGGAATCTATCTTTTCACATACATACAAATGCTTCTGATTTTTCCATAGGGGCGGTCTTAGGCCAAAAATAAAATTCAATTGAGCATGCTATTTATTTTATCAGCAAAAACCTTCAAGGTCCCGAGCTAAACTACACTGTTACAGAAAAAGAGTTGCTAGCAGTAGTGTATGCTCTGAATAAATTTCAGCATTATGTCACAGGTTATTAGATATTTGTCCACACTGAACATGCAACAATCAGGTATCTGATGAACAAGCTTGCCATCTCTGGTAGGTTGGAAAGATGGCTCCTGTTGTTGCAAGAATTTGACATTACAATCATTGATAAACTAGGAAGAGCTAATGTTGTGGCTGATTTTTTATCAAGGCTTCAAATAATTGCACCTGCTGAAGAAGAAGTCATTGATGATAGGTTCCTTGATGAACACCTATTTTCCATTGTTGCACATACTCCATGGTATGCAGACATTGCCAATTATCTAGCAGCAAGCAGAATACTAGCTCACTTCTCCCCAAAAGAAAAGAAACTGTTAATTGAGAAAAGTTTTAACTTTTCATGGATTGCAAGTTGTCTTTTTTACACAGGACCTAATCAAGTTATGCGAAGATGTGTAAGAGAAGATGCGACTTATGATATCTTGCATGCTTGCCATGATGAACCATGTGGGGGGCATTTTGCAGCCAAGAGAACATCAATGAAAGTTCTTACAATAGGATACTATTGGCCAACATTACACAAAGATGTTGTAGCTTATACAAGGAAATGTGACAAATGCCAACGTATGGGAAGACCAACCAGGTCAGATGAAATGCCACTGTATCCATAGGTAAAGTCACCCCCTTTGATAAATGGGGAATGGATTTTTTTGAACCAATTGATCCACTATCAAATGGCAAGTCATACATTCTGGTTTGTATGGATTATGTAACAAAGTGGGTTGAAGTAAAGGAAATGACTCATGCTCGTGATAACAAGGTTGCTGAATTTCTGTATGAATTTTTTTTTACTAGATTTGGAGTTCCCAAAGAGCTTGTAACTGATCAGGGAGCTCAGTTCACATCCAATTTGATCACTGCACTAATGAATGACTATAAAATCAAGCATAGGAAGTCCAACCCTTATCACCCTCAAGCCAATAGTTAGGTAGAGGTTATAAATAGGGAAATTGAGGCAATCCTAACAAAGACAGTGCAACTTCATAGAAAAGATTGGAGCAGTAGACTTCCTGAAGTAGTCTGGGCCTATAGAACTGTATGGAAGACAACAACTGGGTTTACACCTTTTGAACTACTTTATGGGAAAACAAACATGTTGCCCATTGAATTTGAGCATAAAACTTTGAGGACAACTCTCAAACTCAATATTGATATTTCTGAAGCATAGAAGGAATGTTTCCTGCAGCTGAATGCCTTGGATGAAATGAGAAAAGCTGCCCTGCAGCATACTGAAGCTGTCCAACAACAAAGGAAGAAATGGCACGATCAACACATCAAAACCAAGCAATTCTCTGCTAGTGATTGGGATCTGCTATATGATTCCAGATATCAAGAAAACCAAGGTAAGCTCACAACACGCTGGCTTGGTCCCTATGAAGTTGAGAATGTGTTTAACAATGGATCAGTACTGCTGGCCACAATTGATCAAGTTTGTTTCAAATTGCTAGTTAATGGACATCGACTGCGGTTATATCATAAGCCGACATCAAAGGAAGAGTTCTTGAAAAAGTTTGTTTTGACTGGTCTTCCTACAGCAAAGGGCTTAGGCCTTTTTCCTGTAGCTTCTCTTTAAGTATTGTGTTGACCACCCATAATAAAGTTTTCTTTTAAAAAAAGGAAAACCACTTTTCTCCATTTTTTTCATCTATCACATCACTCATTCCTTTATCTGCCACGTCATCCATATTTCCACTCCACCTCATTCATGCATTCAATCACCTAGCTATGATTTCATGATACGCTGTTGTCCTTTACGACACGTCTGAGAACTGAATTCAAGGTATGCAAAATCTTTTTATTATCACATAATTTATTCTTTCTGTTTATTCATTAATTGTAATGTATATATTAGCCGTACTTGCATGCTTTAATCTTATCACCCTGCACATGTGAGGACACGTGTCGAATGCTAAGTAGGGGGTGGGGGTATTTTAAATTAAAAAATTTCTTGTGCCAAATTTACATTTGCCAAAATAGTTATGTTCTTGTACTTTCTAAAAGTACGATTGCGAAGCCATATCCTAAGAACAAGCTAACTACTTAGTTTAAGTAGTTATTAAAATTATTTTATGCAAATGTCTATTGTTATTCTTGGTAAGAAAAAGGAAGTGCAAAAAGGAAGAAGAGTCTTTTTCAAGCTTTCAGCATCAGTCTGAGTTTTTGTTTTAAAGATTTTTTGATTATGGGTGGCCAACTGGTGAGGCACGAGCCTGTGGCTCATGAACTGTTGATATAGGATCCTCAGTTAATGCAAGCATTCACCAATTGTGGATGGTTAAATTATTTCTTAAGAATTGATTCTTTTGATGAAGAGGCTGCAAGCGAATTCTTAAGAACATTTTTAGAAAATGAGGCTACGGTATGGGGCTTGGCAGTGGTTGTGATAGAGGAAAGAATTGCAGAAGTTACTGGATTACTGGAAGTTGGTGAATATTTTATTGTTGGAAGGGATGCTGTCTCTGCTAGGGCAGAGTTTACCCTACCAGCCGATGGGCCTTTGGAAATCTCAAAGCAAGGGTGCAAAAGAATGTCCCTGCCTTATCCATACTCTGAATGCGCCATCTTTGTTATCATGTATTTAACTTGTGAAGGGCGCTTCTCTTACCTACATTCATATCATTTCAAATTGTTAAGTCATATGAGACATGGACTGGTAGTGAATGTTCCAATTTTTTTGTTAAACCTTTTGCAAAGTAGTGCACATGAAACCCAAAAGGGTAAAGGAAACTCTGTCACACATCATGCCCTAATAAAATTTTTGATTAAGCGATCTTTAAGGGATGTTTCACCTCTTTCCTGGAATGAGTTTGTTGCCCGAAAAGGTCTTCAACTACTTGAACCCCCTAGGGAACTACCTGCATAGCCTAGAAGAAAGAAAATGAGAATTGAGTCCACAAGTATAGAAACTGAGCAAGAATCCACTGCTCCTGTAGTGCCTAGTCTTGCAGCTTCTATACCAACATCCTCTACTGGTGTGCAAACAAGGTCTACTGCTAGGAGAGAAAAAAGAAAGACAATTGTAGGTGAGTCATTTGGGTTAGGGCAGACTCTTGAGTTGGACCCACATACTCAAAGACAATTTTTTTTGCCTCATCCTCTCCTGTGGAGTCTTCGCCTGTCTTTGTCTCTCCTGCAACAACACCTATTAATACTCCAATTTCAATATCTTCTTCCCCTGCCAAGTCTGGATCTTCAAGACCAGTTAGGAAGAGGACTACTAAAGAAGCATCCTTTGCTACTGCTCCTTCTGAAAAACTTCCAAGAAGGAGTTCATTGAGAAAATAGTCTAAGCTTGCTACAGCCTTTGTTCAAATAGAAACTGTCATAATATTGGAAGACTCTGCTGAATTAGGTCATGATAACTCCCTAGGTATGTTTGCAAATGTTCCACAAAGCTCCTCTCCTGTTTCTGAGGTAGCACAACCTAGTAATGTTGATAAGGGGAAAATGCCGAGTTTGGACGACTTGGCTTGTGTGGCTGAGAATTTTTTTGAGGAAGAACAATCTTCTTCCATGCTGCAATAGGGATTCATCCTGCAGCAAGAGGATTTTGTCCTACAGCAAGAAGAAGGTGTGCTTGAAAAGCCTGAAATACCCTATGATAATCCATTGCCTACTAAAGTTTGCATAGATTTAGTTGTGTACAAAATGACTCTACTGATTGCATACTTGGAATTTTTGAGAACTAAGTATCAGCCTGTGTCATTCCAAACTTTATGTTTTCACCATTTCACCAAAACTGAAGTCCAGCAAAGTTTATGGGAAGAAGAAAAGAAAAAGCTGAAAAGTGAAATTGAAAGGCAAAATCAAGAAATTCAAGATATGCAGAAGAAAATGGATGAAATGATGAAAATAACTAGAAAGATAATGGAGTGTAGGCCACCACCCAAAGTATATGCAATGTGCCTCAAGGAAAAGTTTCTTTGGTTCAAACTAATGAGGATCTCCAGAAATTTGGATCCTGATATTGAAACAGCCAAGGAATTCTATGATGCCTATGAAGTGGCCCCTAATTGGTTGAAAAACTCCATGTGTGAACTTTATTTACATGGTTATTTAATTCCTGTAGAAACTGAATGGAACCCACTCCCTTATATAGGTGATATCCATCTAAGAGCACTTATGTCTTGGGCTGCAAATGAGGTCAATTATGGGAGACAATTGGAAACATATGAAGAAGAAGAAAGAGATGAACCTATTCTTCTAAGATCTGAGAGTTCAGACCCACGCACAGTTTTAAGAACCTGGTTTGCAGTTACTTATGGATGGAATCATGCTGAGGAAAGACAGAAATTTTTTGACATCAGACAATAGGTATACAGTGAGTTCAAAGAGCAGAAATATACATTTTGGAAACTCGCCTCTTCTAGGATTGAGACAAGGTGGGAGAGATTGATGGTTGGTCTAAGAAAGACAGAGCCTCACAGCCCTTTGAACCTCACAACAACACTTAGGAGAACAGAAAGGTACATGCAACTAGGTTTGCAAAGAAGATTTGAATTATGGATGCCACTGACCTTCCAACCCCTAGTTTTAATGTGGCTGCTCTATCCCTATCAAGCCAAAGAAATCAATGAAGAAATAGAAAACCGCAGATTTGAAAGATGGCAGTTTACCCGAGGTTTTTACTTCAAGTTTGGAACTTTGTTGCAGGGTCATGTTACTCCAACAAATTTTAGGGAAACAACAAGGAAAGTCAATGCTGGAGGACTAGCATTATGATAAGTAGGGGGCAGAATGATGAGCCTTAAATATGCTCATAGTTTGAAACTTTTGATACTCTTACTTTTGTTATTAATAGTTGTTTAAACCTGTTGATTAAAGACTTTTCGGGTGGTATCCTGTAGCAATGAATTCCTTATTCTTGTAGCTTTACAACTTTATTAATTACCTTTTTGACCTCCCGCATGGATGATATATGCTTATGATTTTGGATAATGGAATAGGATTAATGTGTGATTAATGAATGGATGTCGTGTCACTTGTGTGTATGCTTTCCTTCGCCTCTGTCACTTATTACAGGCTGTTGGAGGGAGCAGGAGCTGATCAAGCACAAAGAATCTTGGCTCTGTTGAAGAAGTTGTTCCAGTAATAACTCTTTGACCGAATCTTTGGGAAGGAGCTTAAATGGTCCTTTGATTTAGGGAGTGTGTAATGCTATATTCTCTCTAGGTCACGTCGAGCAGATAGACTTTCATTTATGAATATTTGTTCCACGGATTCAGAATGTATTTATGATCACGACTCCCTCTGTTAGTTAGTTAGTTGCCTTTTTCATTTAAATAACCATTCCTCCTGCATGAGTGAATGAGGATAAAAAATAGTATATGTTAAAATTAAGTTGAATAAGCAATAGAGTTCTGTGTTAAGTTTTATTTTTCAAACAGAGTAATCGATGTATCTTGATTCTGAGTATGAATAAAATTTGATGAAGCTTTGAGTCAACTTCTTGTGTAATCTAGTTGATGCTTGCTAAGGGGGCCCACTTCGTAAGTATTCTGTAGCAAGTTGTTGTAGTTAACTATTCAATTCATGTTGATTACTAGTTAGAATCTATTTCTGAAGATTTCAACACAAACTCAACCTTGTATTGTTCCTGCAGCATCGAGAATCCATCCCTGTGTCTGTTCCTCTAGCATAAGGCTAGTTCACAGTTTGTCCTTTAACAATAGCTGCTATGATTTCTGTTTTAGCTGAGTTGTGTTTGAATTAAAAAGCTTTACGTTGCACTTATTTTAAGCATTTATTTTCTATAGATGGTGACTAGAAACTAGTTCTTAGTGCACATACCGTGTTGCTCCATTTCAAGTATACGTCCCCTGGTTTGACAAAGTAAATGAATGACCATGAGAAGATGTTAGTCACCTGTTGGAATGTCCAATTCCCAGGTTTAGTTCTGCTATGACTTTTATATCCTTTTGTGGGCGCGACCATCTCTCTCTAATTATCTCTATTTCTCCATTCTCTCTCTATCTCCCTCTACTCTCTATCTCACCTCTCTCCCCCTCCATCCCTTCTTCCATGTCTAATTTTCTTTATCTCCCCCTCTCTATATCTATCTCTATCTTTGTCTCTATCTCTCTCTTCCTTCCTCCCACCCACATTCCCTCTCCACTTCTCTCTATCTAACCTATCCCTCTATACCTATTTCTCTCTCCCTCCCTCCATCGCTCTACTTCTCTCTATAACATATCTCTATCACCTCTCTCTCTCACTTCTCCCTTCCTTCCTCTCTCTCTCTCCTTCCCTATCTAATCTCTTTATCTCGCCTCTCTCTTGCCCTACCTATCCCTCCCTCCCTTCTCTCTCTCCCCCTCTTTCTTTCTCTCTCTTCCTCTCACTCTCCCCTCTTTATCTCTCCCCTTTCCTCTCAACTTCTCTTTATCTAATTATTCTACCTCTCCCTCCCCAATTTCTCTCCTCCCCCCTCTCTCTCCCCCTTTACCTCTCTACTTATCTCTATTACCTCTATCTCTCTCACTTCTCCCTCCTCTCTCTCCTTCCCTCTCTACTCTATCTCAACTCTCTACATATATATCCCTGCCTCTCCCTCCCTCCCTCCACTCTCTTTCTCCCCCCTCTTTCTCTCTCACTCTCTCCCTCTCTCTCTCCTCTCTCTCTCACTCTCTCCTTCCCTCTCGACTTCTCTTTATCTTTCCATTCTCTCTCTATCTCTCCCTCTATCCCCTCCAATTATATTTATCACATCTCTCTATCACCTCTATCTCTCTCACTTCTCCCTCCATACCTCTATGTCTGTACTCTCTCTATATCACCTCTCTGGAGGGTGGGAGAGGTAAAGAGGGATAATTGATATAGATTGTAGGGAGGGAGAGATATATAGAGAGGGTTGAGAGAGAGAGTAGAGAGAGGGAGAGGAGAGAGAGGGGGTATGTAGAGAGGGAGAGGAGAGAGATGTGAGATAGAGAGGTGAGAGGGAGGGATAGGTAGGGAGAGTGAGGTGATAGAGAGATGTGATAGAGAGAAGTAGAGAGGGAAGAAGGTAGAGAGACTAAGAGAGAGGAGGGAGGGAGGGAGAAAGAAAGACGTATAGAGGGATAGGTGCGTAGAGAGAAGTAGAGAGGGAAGGAGAGAGAGAAATGAGAGAAACATAGAGAGGTAGGTAGAGAGAGGGAGGGGGAGATAAAGAGAAGTATAGAGGTAAGGAGAGAGGGAGGAAGAGGTAGGGAGGGAGGGAGAGAGAGGAGAGATAGAGAGGTGATAGAGAGAGATGATAGAGAGATAAGTAGAGAGGGAAGAAGGTGGAGAGATTGAGATAGGGAAGGAGAGAGGGCGGGAGAAAGAAAGATGTATAGAGGGATAGGTAGGTAGAGAGAAATAGAGAGCAAAGGTTGGTGGAAGAGAGAGAGGGTGGGAGAGAGAGGGAATGAGGGAGGGAGGGAGAGAGAAAGAGGTATATAGGGGTAGGTTAGATAGAGAGAAGTAGAGAGAGGAGGGAGAGGTAAAGAGGGATAGTTGAGATAAATAGGAGAGAGATAGGTAGGTAGAGAGAGGGTGAGAAGAGATAGAAATAGGGAAGGAGAGAGAGATGGAGAGAGAGGGAAAGGAAGGGAGAATGAGAGTTGAGATAGAGTAGATAGGGAAGGAGAGAGAGATAGAGAGAGGTGATAAGGAGAGGTAATAGAGAGATGAGATAGAGAGAGAAGTAGAGAGGGAAGGAGGGAGGGAGGGTGAAAGAAAGAATGATGTATAGAGGGATAGGTAGATAGAGAATTGAGATAGAGTAGAGAGAGGGAGAGGAGAGACAAGGGGTAGGTAGAGAGGGAGAGGAGAGAGAGAGGGAGATGATAGATAGAAAGAGGGGGGAGGGAAAGAGGGAGTAATAGATATGTAGGGAGAGAGAGTTGAGATAGAGAGAGCTTAGAGAGGGAAGGAGAGAGAGGGAGGGAGTAGAGAGAGAAGGAGGAAGGTGGAGAGATTGAGAGAGGAGGGAGGGAGGGAGAAATAATAAGATATAAAGGGATAAGTAGGTAGAGAGAGGGAGGGGGAGATAGAGAGAAGTAGAGAGGGAAGGAGAGGTAAAGAGATTTGAGATAGAGAGTAAATAGAGGGAGAAGAGAGAGAAGGGGTAGGTAGAGAGGGAGAGGGGAGAGATAGGGAGATGAAAGATAGAAAGATGAGGGAGTGATAGATATGTAGGTAGAGAGAGTTGAGATATAGAAAAAGTAGAGAGGGAAGGAGATAGGGGAAGGGAGGGAGAAGTTAGAGAGAGGAGGAAGGTGCAGAGATTGAGAGAGGGAAGGAGGGAGAGAGGGAGAGAGAGAATGAGGTATAGAGGGATAGGTAGGTAGAGAGAAGTAAAGAGGGAAGGAGATATCAAGGGAGAGGTAGGTAGAGAGAGGGAGGGGAGATATAGAGAATTAGAGAGGGAAGGAGAGATAGATGGAGAGGTAGGGATAGAGGGAGAGATAAGGATTTAGAGAGATAGGTGAGAGAGAGCAGTAGAGAGAGAGGTAGGTAAGGAGAGGAAGGGGAGATAGAGAGTAGAGAGGGGAGGATAGATGGAAGAAGAGTTAGGGAGGGAGGGATATTTAGGGAGAGAGAGGTGAGATAGAGAGAAAGAAAGTAGAGAGGGAAAGGGGAGAGAGAGAGGTGATAGAGAAAAGTAGAGACATAAGGAGGAAGGTAGAGAGATTAAGAGAGGGAAGAGAGGGAGAGAGAAAAAGGTATATAGGGGTAAGTTAGATAGAGAGATGTAGAGAGTTAATTTTGGTGGAAGGAAGAGAGAGAGGGAAGGATAGGTAAAGATGGATAATTGAGATAGATAGAAGGAGAGAGAGAGGTAGGTAGAGAGAGGGAGATGAGAGATAGAAAGAGGGAGAGGGAGAGAGGATAGATATAACGAGGGGGAGGGAGGGAGAGATAGAGAGATAAGAGAGGGAAGGAGAGATATATAGAGAGGTGATAATGAGAGAAGTATAGAGGGAAGAAGGAAAAGATATTAAGAAAGAGGAAGCAAGGAGGGAGAGAGAAATAGGTATAGAGGGACAAATAGGTAGAGAGAAGTAGATATGAAAGGAGATATAGAGGGAGAGGTAGGGATGGAGAGAGCTTAGTGAGACGAAAACATAGAGAGGTAGGTAGATAGAGGGGGGAGGAGATAAAGAGATGTATGGAGGGAATGAGAGAGGGAGGAAGAGGTAGGGAGGGAGAGAGAGAGGTGAGAGAGATGCAAGAGAGGAGGGAGGGATAGGTAGGGAGAGAGAGGTGAGATAGATAGAAAGAGAGTACAGAGGGAAGGGGAGAGAGAGAAGTGAGATAAGTGATAGAGATGTGTGATGGACAGAGAAGTGGAGAGGTAAGAAGGAAGGTGGAGAGATTGAAAGAGAAGGAGGGGGAGAGAGAAAGAGGTATAGAGGGATAGGTTAGAAAGTGAGAAGTAGAGAGAAAAGGTGGGTGAAAGAAAGAGAGATGGAGAGAGAGGGGGAAAAAGAGAGGTGAGATAGAGAGAAGTAGAAACGGAAGGAGAGAGAGGGGGAGATAGAGAAAATTAGAGAGGGAGGGAAGGAGAGATAGGTGAGATAGAGAGAACTAGAGAGGGAAGGAGAGAGAGAATGGAGAGATAGAGAATAAAGAGGGAAGGAGAGAGAGAGGGAAGCAAAGAGTGATAAAGAAAAGGGGAGAGAGAGGGAGGGAGGGATAGGTAGGGATAGAGAGAGGTGATATAGAGAGTAGAGAGAGATATATATAGAGATAGAAGGAGAGGGAGGGGAGATAGAGAAATGTAGAGAGGGAAGGAGGGAGGGAGGGAGATAGATATTAGAGAGGGAAGGTGTGACAAATTTTTGGGAACCTAATGCTTCTCTTGCACTTATAGGGGTTTTCACCTAAAAGGAGAGAGATTAGATCCAAAAATGCTTATGTGACACTCAAATTAGGATGTATGCAATGAGATATGATGTAAATGAACTTAACTAAATCCAATAGATTAATCTAAATGACTGAAAATCAATGCAATTTAACTAAGATTTATGCCTTGTTTGAAAACATAGTGTCATATGCAAAAAGATAGAAATAATGAACAAAAATGCAATATTTGACTAAACAAAGGGCTATTTATGAGAATGTGTTCACCTAGAAAGTTGTAGAGGATTGAATAACAAACTGAAAACCTAATGAAATCTAGACTTTAGTTGATTGGGACTCATTCGCCAAGGGTGGTGAATCAATCTCGAATTAGGTCTTTTCTGAATAGAACTTGATTTCTGACTATCAGGGACCTACAAGAACATCTAACTCAATTCTGCATCTCAAGTGGGACTCATTTTCCAAGCATGGTGAATAAATCCACCTTCAAATTCCTACAAATTCAAGATTCAAATCTGCACCTTGACACTTATACAACAAATTCTAACGGAGTCCCAATTCCAGATCTCGGAAAATCCTTGCAAAAAACGTTAAAAATATTGGTCTAATGGGGTGTTTTCCTTGGTCAAATCCATATATTGGTAATCAAACCTTGAATAGAGAAAAATATGCAAAAAACCCTAGCCTTAGATGTGTTAAAGACTAGGAAAGGCCGAATCATGACAAAAACCCTATTCTATTGCTCTAGAATAAGTTATGCAAGAATAATTGAAAGGATGCAAGATATCTACCCTAGAAACCTTAGAAAACATGAAATGTATGGATAATAAATGACATGTAAATGCTAAATAAACATAATGAAAACCTTTATATGAAGATAGAGTAATAATGGGAGATGGAATCAATAGGAAACCAAGTCCTTAGGCATGATTTGGTGGCTAGTTGCACCTCTTCACCCTAGATTTCTTCATGATTCACCATATGAATCCATCATCAACCCTTTTCAATGTTGGATCTTGACAATATAAGTGAGCTCCAAGACTTGCAAAAACTCTAGTTTGTTGTCCTAAAACTTCAACTTTTTATGATGCAACTTGTTGTTGTATGCTTTTCACTCTTAGATAATGACAATGTGTAGATAAAAAGTGATCTCTAGTTGTGTAAAATGACTTAAAATATGTATTTATAGGAAAAAACACCTTATTTTCCCATTAATTAGACCTAATGCATTGGAAATAAGAATTAAATTGATTAAATTCCCACTTTATTTTGAATTTTCCCTCAAAGGGGACTCATTCGCCAAGGGTGGCGAATGAGTCCCACCAGAGGGGACTCATTCGCCAAGGGTGGCAAATGGGTCCCACTATTGTTGTTTGAAGGTGGGTTGTTGGGGTATGATGTCATTAAATTTTGTTTGTCAAGTTTTATGTGATTTCTCATGTGAAACAGGCCTCTAGATCAAAATTAATAGGTATAAGGGGCCTACAAATGTTGTTTTAAAGGGGAAATGGTATGAAGGGACTCAAAAGTGGGTGTAAGTATTCATGCAATTGTCTCTTTAGCCCCCACTTTAGCGCCCATGTGAATCTACGTGCATATGTAAGCTAAAGGACTCTACACGATGCACTTTACTACATAAAATGATACATATTCAGAAGATAGGAGAACGAAGCCCCTAGTGTAGTTACCTACAAATCACAACATTAGGATCTGCATCCTGCAACACACATTCATTAATTATCCACAAATTCTTTTATCTAACTTCTTATAAATCCCACTCGAAGGTAGATGTATGCCCCCACTTGATTCCGCTTGATTTATGGAGGTGGAATTAAGGTAGCAATCTAGCCACATCAAAGAAGAAATAACATATCATAGGGAATTTCCAAGTACCATGCCACATGATGATAGGTAAATGAGGATGTCAGGTGTAGAATCATGATTCCAACACATCAAATTGTGTCAAAAATGGATTACCCTAGCCCTCGTTATGTGAATGTGAAAAATGACTACATTATAAATTAGGGAAATAGAAAAGAGTGTTAGGTTAAGATGTAAAAGTAAATAGAGATAAAAAGTAGTAAATGATTCAAGTAATTTGTCACTTACCATTCATTTCACCTTTGTTGTAGCTTGATACTAATAAGTAGAAGGAGAAGATGCTGAGTAGACGGGATTACACACCTTCGCGGCTAGATGATCTTCGTGAGCAAGTGGCACGCGACGAGCGATATCATGAGGTGAGTTGATTCTGTAACTTTCACCAAGTGTTTTGATGATATTATAATGATTATTAGGCATGTATAGGTTAATGTAGGGTTCTTGGAAAAAATTTCACAAAGTGTCCCTGTTTCTTTGCAAAATGCCCAAAAAGGGTTCTAAGGTTTCTAGGGCTATGTAGAAAGCACACTAGATTGACTTTAGCACACTTGCATGATGATAAATTTGAAATTTGAATATTTTAGATAAATTTTTAGAGTATTTTGTGATGATTGTGATAGGTTCCCACCTGGTCACGACAACGGCTAGGAGGAAGACATATATCATTTTTGAGAGATTTATAACCAGCGCTATCAGCGGCAGAGATAGAGCACCTGTAGTTAGTGGGTATCTATTGGGCATTCATGATGCCACCCATGAGATACCATGACGCCATGCTGATAGTTTTGTGTGAGTGTTGGGATGTAGATACTTGTACCTTTCATCTTCCCACTAGGGAAATGACGGTCACACTCGAGGACGTAGATCACATTCTTTGAGTTCCTACTTGAGGAGCACAAGTGTATTTCTGAGGGGATTGATCATTTCGTGAAAAGAAGAGAGATATGCAGTATTTCCTAGGAGGACCGATACATGATGAGAGGGTTAGAGCATAGATTGAGCTGCCGATGCTGCTGTACTCATGAGTTCCTATGGTGAGATGGATCATGATGCACATAGTGGTACTAGTACTCAATCCAGATGGATGAGCAACACACTTGGATGGTGGTCTGGTACACTTGGTATGAGGGATGTATGAACAATGGACAATCTATGTCTGGGATCATTGTATTTTCGCACATTTGTATTATGATTTAGGGAGATTTTTATATCAAGAGATCAATAGTATGGTCCATTGTACACTTCTACAGGTGTGGTTCCTGGAGCATATCACATGTACCAGACCTATCAGATATCGATGTACGATAGGAGTAGAGTACTCACGAGCATTCAACTATCCCTTGAGATGACTATGGTAGTATGGGGATTTAGAGTTTTGGAGGGTGAGATTTGACCAACTGGAGGAGGACAATATATTATGGAGACCATATCTACTAACTCTTTAGTGGCCAGATCACATAGGATAGTTGCGAAGGATGCAGATGGATAGATTTCTAGAAAGGAGGCATGACTACATTATACAACCATTCTATTATGGACGAGTCATGCAATAGTTTGGATAGGTTTAGACCCCACCTAAGGCATGTCGTTTCATTAGACGATTAGTGTGGAGTGCCCAAAGGCCACAGGATACTGTTCAACTAACTATAGATCATGTTCATGAGAGTGATTCCGATAATTCAGATCATGACTAGCCACCAGCACCCAACACTAATGATGTCGGTAGCATAGATGAGTACAAAGAGTGGTGGTCATATGCATGACTAGCTCTTGTGTTCCCGATGGATTTCCCCCTAGGTGATGTAGAGGTAGCAGCAGATGATGAGCTAGAGGAGAGGGTAGAGGAGGTACGATATAGGCTAGTAGATATTTTTATGGATGTGATCGATGAGGAGTACCGGTTTGACGCTGATCCTGACTATGAGGACTAGGATGGAGGAGAGGATGATGATGATGAGGAGGAGGAGCCACCCCTCAGTGAGGGTGATGAGGTAGCCATTGAGGATTAGGGTGAGTATGGAGAATCTTCAAATACTTACAGGACCAGATCATGAGCAATAGCTATAGTAGACATCCACATCTAGAGTCAGAGGGAGGCTAGCTCATCCCACATGCCCCCAAAGATGAGGAGGTTGACCTTCCTCATGCATCTAGAGACATAGGTGATAACATTTAATTTAATGCATGTCCTTTAGTATTTTATGCATTATGTATGTATGTATATATATCATGATGATGTGTTACTGATTGTGTACATGATCTATCTTGTAGGAGCAACAAGAGACTGGAAAGAGTTCTATCATCAAGTAGCTATAGAGATAGTGCTAGCATCCCTTGAGGAGGAGGAGATAGATCTTGACTACATTCCCCCACCGATCGTGGAGGAAGAGCTAGAGGCACTGAAACCATTCACAAGGTTATGGGCAGCGTATGAGAGTGTGAGGAGGCAACTCCATTGGGCTGAGAGTGCACTACAGTCATCGTGGGCCTTAGCAGAGGTAGAGAGACTTCATGCAGAGCTAGCTCAGACACAAGCAGAGAGGGATTGGATGGTAGAGGAGTGACTCGTAGTGGTTAGAAGAGTACAGGGTCTGGAGTATGCACTGAGACTCGACAGTTCATGGTCATGGTCACACACAACTGTCTTACGAAATCTGGGGATTGGATCATGAGTGCCAGATCCTGAGGGGTCTAGCTCTCACAGACCATTATGATATGATTCAGAGATGTATATGAGACTTTTTGGTTTGAGATATATATATATATATATATATATATATATATATATATAAGGACATGCATCTTAGATATTATAATGATGTATCTTTTTTAATATGTTTGTTAAATGCTATGTGATTAATTAAAGGAATTGTGATAAAAGTAGTTTAATTAATGTCTACATGATCTAACATAATCTATGTGATGCAATTGAAAACATGTTCCAGTTTTAACACTGATATGGTATTGACAATGAGGAAAATAATATGTTAAATTAAATACACTAATAAGGATCTAATTTAACATAAAAGAAATATGAATAGTATGAAATCTAAAGTAATTATAAAAGGAATGTAAATAACTACTTTAGTGTTCAAGAAAAATAGAAAGTAATTGTTAGGAACGAAGCAATGTGAAAGCTATTTTTATCAAATAACTCTAAACAACATTGCTATGCGAAACATACTATTCAAAGGGGATTAGATATAATATTGACGCAAATGCATGAAATTAATAGGTTCCCTAAGGGGTGTTCCGTCAATTTGTTTCAAAAGATAAGCACCAGACCCATAACTAGTGTTGACTATATAAGGTCTCAACCAATTAGGGATAAACTTATCCTTTTTTTCGTTATCTTCACTAATAGTTCATTTATTTTCAATAAGAACAAAATATCCCCTAGAAAATGATTGAGGGATGACATGAACATTGTGTTTTTGTTGTAACTATTTGATGTGGGCTTGCAGATGCTCAAAAGCATTAATGCGCTGTTCATCGAGCATCTCAAGTTGATGTAATCGTTGAGCTTTATAAGTGTCATCATCAAAAATATCCCAAAGAGCAACTCACAAAGTAGGAATTTCTAACTCCAAGGGCATAATTGCATTGGTACAATAAAAAAGATGATAAGGAGTAGTGTCGATGGATGAACAAACACTAGTTCGATAGGCCCAAAGTGCTTAGGGGAGTTGTGTATGCCAGTCTTTATGATTGTTGCTAATAGTTTTCTTAAGGATTTGTTCAAGAATTTTATTAGTGTACTCGGCTTGTCCATTGGATTGCAGATAATACGGCGTGGAAAAGCGATGTTGAATATTGATGGTTTGGAGAAATTGTTGAACTTCACTTTTCTTAAAGGTTGTTCCATTAGCTGAAACAATTGCAGAAGGAAGTCCAAAGCGAGCAATTATATGATCCAGGAGGAAATAGAAAATTATTTCAGTAGTCGTTGAACAAAGAGGGATAGCTTCGACCCATTTTGTGAAATAGTTAGTTGTGGTTATGATAAATTTATGTCCAATAGAGGAAGGTGGAGAAATTTTTCCAATAATATCTAACCTCCATATTGAAAATGACCAAATGGGAACATGGGCCCAAAGCTCAGTAGCAGGAGCGTGAATTAGATTGCTATGTTCTTGGCATTTGTGACATTGTTTAACATAGGTGTAACAATCTTTCTCCATATGTTGCCAATAATAACCAATACGAAGAAGTCATTGCACTAGTGAATGTCCTCCGAAATGACGTCCACAAGCACCAGTGTGAGCCTGTTTGAGCACTAAAGGGATTTCAGAATCCTTGAGACAACATAGTAAGAGGCTATTGAAAGATCTGTGATACAATGTGTCTGTAAGAATCACATATTTAGTTGCAAGTTTTCATAAGCGCTTTCAAGTATTGGTTGTGGTAGGTTTAGGAATGGTACCATCCTTTAAATAATTGTATATTGTATTGTACCATTCACATGAAGATGTTTGGGTTATGGCTAAGATGTCTTCTAATGAAGTATCGATTGAAGGTTTCATGATGGTATGAATAATGAATGTGTAATCAATAGAAGGATCAGGTGAGGATATGAGAGAGGCTGCACTAGCCATTGCATCTGCATGTTGATTATCTTTTCATGGGATGTTATCAATGGTGAACGAGTTAAATTTGTCTAATAGTTTCATGATAAGGTCCTTGTACTTTAATAAATTTTCATGTTTTGTTTGATATGTGCCATTGATTTGTTTGATAACTAATTGTGAATCACCAAAGATCTGAATATGTCTAGTGTGAAGGGATAAAGCAGCTTGCAATCCTGCAATCAATGCTTCATACTCAGTTGTATTATTTGTAAATAGGAAGTTCAAATGATAGGATAAGGGAATAGGGTTACCATTAGGTGAAATTAGGACCATGCCCGCACTGGAACCTATTCGACACTTAGAGCCATCAAAGAATAACTTCCATGATTTAATATCAGTGGGTAAAACATGATCATTAGGAAAGGAATGAATGGTTGGGAAAGTTGATGGAGAAGGAGCATCAACTAAGTGATCAGTTAAAGCTTGACCTTTGATTGCTTTTTGTGAAATAGATTTTAGATCGAACTCGGTTAACAACATTACCCACTTAGCTAAGCGGCTAGAGAGGTCAATTTTACGAAAAAGGTATTTGAGAGGATAAAGTTTTGTGACAACTTGTACTTCAACATTTAGTAAATAGTGTCACAACTTACTAGTAGTGAATACAAGGGCCAAACATTTTTTTTCAATTGGTGAATAACATGTTTCATAATTGGTTAAAGTGTGACTGATGTAATAAATAGGGTGCTCTTTACCATGATCACCATGTTGAGCCAACAATGCTATAAGAGCATGGGAAGATGTGGCGATGTACAAAATAAATGGTCTATGAGGTACAACAGGTTGTAAAACATGTGGAGTAGCTAAATATTCCTTTAGACTCTCAAAAGTGTGTTTACAATCATCATCCCAATCAAAAGGAACACCCTTTTTAAGAAGACATGTGAAAGGTAATGTGCGATTAGCTAAAGAGAAAACAAAACGTCGAATGGCCTGATTTCGTCCCTATAACGTGCGTAATTGAGAAATATTTTTTGGAGGTGGCACGTTAACAATTGCATCAATCTTCTTTGTGTCCACCTCAATTCCTCTATGAGATATCATAAATCCTAAGAGTTTACCACTTTCTATGCCAAAAACACACTTTTTGGATTCAATCGCATGTTATATTGCTTGATTCGTTCAAAGATTTTATGAAGGATAGTTACGTTGTCTTGACAAGTTAAAGATTTAGCTAGAATGTCATCAACATAATCTGCCAAGATTTTGTGAATGTAGTCATGAAATATTAATTTCATTGCACATTGATAAGTTGCACCTGCGTTCTTTAAACCGAAAGGCATGACAACCCAACAAAATGCTCCCCAAACAGTGGTGAAGGAAGTTTTGTATTGATCATGGGGATTAATAAGGATTTGATTATAACTAGAGAATACATCCATGAATGAAAACAAAGCATGTCCAACAGTTGAATCCATGATCATATCAATATTAGGAAGTCAAAAATCATCCTTCAAAGTGGCTTTATTCAAGTCTTGAAAATTAGTGCACATCCTAATTTTATCATTGGGTTTTGCAACTACAACAATGTTTGAGATCCAAGGAGAATAATCGACAGGTCGTATAAAGTGAGCATCAAGAATTTTCTCGAGTTCTTGTTTAACTAGCAGTGCCACTTTAGGGTGCATTTTATAGATCTTTTGACGAACAGGTTTAACATTGTTATCAAGGACAATATTATGCATCACAATTTTTGGGTCTATTCCTTGCATATCAGAATATTTCTAAGCAAATATTTCAGGAAAATCATGAAGTAGAGTAGTTGTATCTTCTTGTTCTTCATCATCAAGACACTTCCCAATTTTAATGAATTTATCATTGTCATTTATATCCATAATCACTTCAATTGTATCTACTAAGGGGAGTGCATTGGTTTTAAGATTTTTAGATTCCAACAGTTCTTCATTGGCACCATTTGTTTCTCGCTGGGAAATATTTAGGAAACGAGAAATATGTTAAAGGGAAGCAAGTGAAGATGGGGCATCATAGACACCAATTATGTTTTTTAGAGTTTCATCAGTATCAACATACAACAATGAAGGTGGATGGGTAGATTCAAGAAAGACAAGATGAAAAATGGTGAGTTTATGTTGTGGTTGACATGTGATCATATTGATGTTTAAGGATGGTCGTTGAGTAGCTTTAGTCATTTTAGAAAAAGAGTGTCCCAATCCTATTTTCATTTCTTGTGTATTAGGTTCAATAGGAACATAAATACCTTGTTCATGTTTTCCAAACCCTTTTCCATTATAGCCCAATTGTTTGACAAATGTATAACCTTTCCCATAAAGTTGTTGCATTTCGCACGAGGTAGGTGGGGATTGGTAATTTATCTCATCAAAATTTATTGTGTATGTTGAATTTTCATCCATATTATAAGAGATAGATGTATGAGACAATTGTTTAGAATTTTGAGTGGACATAATGGTTTGTTGATCAGGATTTTCATCGTGTGTTTTTGTAAGTGTGCAGTCTCTCATAAATGAGGGTGTGAAATCTAAGGATCCCCAATCATCACCAAGTAATGTAGATGGTAATTATGTCATTATGTTTAGTGTCAAGAGGATCAATGTGTGAGGTTGGAATTAATGTTTTCAAAGGAATTGTTATTCGTGTTTCAAGGTGCAAACAATTTTTCAGGTTTAGGGTTGATTTCAATTTGATATATGCAATTGTTATAAACATACTTCATGATACGATGAAGAGTTGAAGGGACTGCATTCATCTCATGAATCCAAGGTCTACATAGAAGAAGATTATATGAAAGTTCATAAGGCATGAAATGGATAGAAGTCTACAAGGTAACCACTCCAACCATAATAGGAAAAGTGATGACCCCTAGTGGTTGCTTTGTTATATTATCAAATCCTCAAATAGAAATGGAATTAGGTTTTATTTGTGATCTATCCACTTTCAATCGATCAAGAAGGCTCACACTACACGCATTAAGGGTAGAGCCATTATCTATAACAGTACGCTTGATACCTATGCGATGAAATTGAGCAATGATCATAAAGGCATCATGTTGTTTTCGTAACTCCAAAAGAGGAAGATCATGCTGATGAAAAGTAATGTCAAGACTATGCTTTTGAACAAGAGCAGCCACATCACTCAGAGTAGTTCTAGGAGGGACTATTATTTTTTTCAAAGTAGTTTGAAGGATGGTATTATAACTTGGTGAAGTTTGAAGCAATTCCCAAAGAGAAATTTTGGCAGGAGTATTCCTTAATTGCTCAACAAGATCATACTCCTTTGTATGTGGGTTATACTAAGGAGCACTAGGTGGATTAGGTAAGGGTAATGATGGTGGAATTATTTGGGGTGGTTGTGGGTTATTTCATGTGTTATATGTATGAGCAATAGTATCATTATTAGATTGTTGTGATACATTAGAGGGATTAAGGGGATGTGAGGGTGGGTAAAGGGTAAGTTTAGGTTTGTTGGAAGGATGGAGTGGATGTGAAGGGGGATAAAGGATAAGTTTTGGTTGAACTACATGAACATCCTTAACACTAGAAATGTCATTACAAACCATAGCAGATGAATTAAATGGGATAGAGTCTTGAAGAGACTCATCTATCAAAGGAAAATCATCACTCCCAAAAGGTTGTAAGGGTGAACTATCATGTGTCATAAGGGGTTTACCACAAACCTTAGCGGATGGCTTATGTGAGATGAAGTTGTCAAGGGCTTCATCTAACAAAGCAAAGTCATCACGATCAAAGGGTTTGAGGGAAGGTGTTTCAGTAAGAGTTGGAGAGGTCTCATTACAAGTGTTATAGGATGAAGTGAGTGAGAGGACACCCTTGAGGGTTTCATCTAACTTGTCAACATCATCTCTACTAAGTGGCTTGGATGAGATGTTATTATGAATTTGAATCATATGTTTAATGCGATCGTTTGAGGTATTGTTTGATTGGTTTTGGAGATTTTCTATAGTTTCTTCAATGTAAGCTGATCTAAAAGGACTACGAAAGATAACCAAAAATGGACCTTGTAAAATTCTAAGACTATCCATAAATTCCATGAAAAGAGATGAAATATATGCTAAGAAAATAAAGAATACTTAAATTGAAACATAAAGGAACTGACAGAAAATAGAAAGCTATAATGCAAGAAATGAAAATCTGGAAATTGTGATGAAAAATTGTAAAGGGATTGATTCGCCCTAGGTGGTGAATGAGTCCCAAGAGATGACTGTTTTAATGTTTTTCTAATTTTTTTGTGTTTTTTTGTAAAATCTTAACTTTGTACACTATAACTTCAGAATGCAAATACAAAGATGAAAAGAAATGCCCTAATTTAAGATAAAGAATGCTTTTACTAATGCAATGTTTATGCAAAATCTAAACAATGCAAAATCCTACAATAATGAAGACCTAAAATTTAGTTAGAAATGTAAATCAGAATGTTATTATGCTCAAATGTCGGGTTCACCAAAATATGACATAGATTTTTGGGAACCTAATGCTTCTCTTGCACTTATAGGGTTTTTCACCTAAAAGGAGAGAGATTAGATCCAAAAATTCTTATGTGACACTCAAATTAGGATGTATGCAATGAGATGTGATGTAAATGAACTTAACTAAATTCAATAGATTAATCTAAATGACTGAAAATGAATGAAAAACTAAGATTTATGCCTTGTTTGAAAACACAGTGTGATATGAAAAAAGATAGAAATAATGAACAAAAATGCAATATTTGACCAAACAGAGGGCTATTTCTGAGAATGTGTGCATTTGGAAAGTTGTAGAGGACTGAATAAAAAACTGAAAACTTGATGAAATCTAGACTTTAGTTGACTGGGACTCATTCGCCAAGGGTGGTGAATCAGTCCCGAATTAGGTCTTTTCTGAACATAACTTGATTTTTGACTACCGAGAACCTGAAACAACATCTAACTCAATTCTGCATCTCAGGTGGGACTCATTCACCAAGCATGGCGAATCAGTCCACCTTCAAATTCCTACAAATTCAAGATTCAGATTTGCACCTTGACACTTGTACATCAAATTTTGACGGAGTCCCAATTCCAAATCTTGGAAAATCCCTACAAAACAACTTAAAAGTATTGGTCTAATGGGGGGTTTTCCTTGGTCAAACCTCTAGATTGGTAATCAGACCTTGAATAGAGAAAAATATTCAAAAAACCCTAGCCTTAGATGTGTTAAAGACTAGGAAAGGTCGAATCATGACAAAAACCCTATTCTATGGCTCTAGAATAAGTTATGCAAGAATGATTGAAAGGATGCAAGATCTCTACTATAGAAACCTTACAACACATGAAACATGGATAAGAAATAACATGTAAATGCTAAATAAACACAATGAAAACCTTGATTTGAAGATAGAGTAATAATGGAAGATGGAATCAATAGGAAACCAAGTCCTTAGGCATGATTTGGTGGCTAGTTGCACCTCTTCACCCTAGATTTCTTCATGATTCACCATAGGCATCCATCATCAACCCTTTGTAATATTGGATCTTGACAATATAAGTGAGCTCCAAGACTTGCAAAAACCCTAGTTTGTTGTCCTAAAACTTCAACTTTTTATGATGCAACTTGTTGTTGTATGCTTTTCACTCTTAGATAATGACAATGTGTAGATAAAAAGTGATCTCTAGTTGTGTAAAATGACTTAAAATATGTATTTATAGGAAACAACACCTTATTTTCCCGTTAATTATAACTAAGAGGCTGACATGCACTGAAAATAAGAATTAAATTGATTAAATTCCCACTTTATTTTGAATTTTCCCTCAAAGGGGACTCATTCGCCAAGGGTGGCGAATGGGTCCCACTGCTGCTGTTTAAAGGTGGGTTGTCGGGGTATGATGTCATTAAGTGTTGTTTGTCAGGTTTTATGTGATTTCTCATGTGAAACAGGCCTCTAGATCAAAATTAATAGGTCTAAGGGGCCTATAAATGTTGTTTTAAAGGGGAAATGGTATGAAGGGACTAAAAAATGGGTCTAAGTATGCATGAAATTGTCTCTTTTCTCAAGAGGGCCCAATTTTTGACGGTAGATAAGGATAGAGAGATGGACATGTAGAGACGTAGTTCTTGAGCTCAAGGGAGAGAGTGTTAGATATAGGGATGGAGATAGTGTGTGTGAGAGAGAGGTCTAGAGAAGAAGAGATGAAAATGAGTGAGATAGAGAGAGAAAGATGAAATTTGACCTCCTAATTACTGAAATTTAACATGTTGATTACCGAAATTTGACTAAGTCTAATTTTTTTTAAAATATTCCAAAAACTAGAATTTGTATTATAACTCCTAGAGATCTGAAACAACTCTCAAACATCCTGAAACTATATACGTGAAATATAACTTAAAGCATAAGAAAGTAAATGTCCCTTATACTTAAATGTTTATTTCATGTATATAGTTTCCCTGGTAGAGAATGAGAAAATAAAAGAGTTTAGAAAAATGCATTCCAAAAGTCATGAATGACATTTGGTGAGCGCCCAATTTGGCGCTACCCAAATGAAGCAACCCATTTTGCAAGCACCAAATTTGGTGCTCGCCAAATGGGTTGCATTGGGAAATACCAACCCAATGGGTTGGATTTTGCATTGGGCATCCAACCCAAAGGTTTGGAAAACCATTTCATGCAAAAGACGTGATTTTTTGAACTTGGGTAACAAAAATTTCATAATTTTTGGTCGTTCTCACCGTCACATTTGCACGTATTTCAATGCATGTTTATAAAAAAACATGATTACATTAGGCTCTCTCTTAGTTATCTAAATATATAATTATTATTATTTTATTAAGTTAAGGTTTTCATCCATAACTTCTCTTGTTATTGCCTCCATTTTTTGTCAAAAACCAACATGTGCTAGTTTTAGGATAGATTTTTACTCATTCATCGAATTGTGAAAAAAAATACATTTTTTAAAACTAGTCTCCATTCTACATATGATGAAAAACATTCAATTTTTGATTAGTTTTCAAAAAATTTAGGGGGAGCATGCTCAAATTTTAACTTTTCAGAATGTGTCCACTTCGAAAAACTCATAAAATATTATATATTCATGAAAAAAATTAGCTAAAAGAACAAGGATAAACTACATGGTGTTAGCTAATTTATCACCATTCAAATTTTTGAAATTCTAAAAAAAAGTTATTCAAAAAGGGGTGGGGGCTCAGATGCTATGCTATTTTTTTGATAAAAACAAGACCTATTTTAGGCCCCCCTTTTTTGAGACCCTTAATCTTCATTAATTTCAAAAATAACTAGTATATTAGAAACTAGACTTGGAGCACTTCAACTCTTTTTCTTGTTGCATCTTGAAATTTTGAGCGTAACTATCTTCATTTTCTCGTACAAATCAAATTTTGCTGATTTTAGAAAAAAAAAGTGGCATCTTAAGAACCTTTTTTGTGTCATTGATCCATGCACTTACCCGAACCAATCACATATAATCTAGAATGGTGATTTACCAGTGCTCCTATTGACATAATTGTTGGAATTTTTTTTTTCCTATGGTAAAATCAAATCCCATCCTTTGGGTTTATCTCCTACCAAGCATTGTAGTAGGTTTCCAAAAATCCTATTCACCACTTTTGTATATCCATCGGTCTATAGATAGTGTGCAAAACTAAACTTCAAACTAGTCTTCAACTTCTTCCATAATGTCCTCCATAAATAACCAAAAATATTGGTATCTCGATATGAAACTATACTCTTGGGTAAACCATGCAATCTCACCACTTCGCTAAAAAACAACTCTGCAACATGAACACCATCATTAGTCTTTTTACAAAAAATAAAATATGCCATCTTAGAAATTTTTTCCACCACCACAAATATTGAATCATGTCCTCTCTATGTCGTTGGTAGACCAAGAACAAAATCCATACTAATGTCCTCCCATGGCCTCTCTGGTACAAGTAATGGCTAATATAACCTAATATTCTAAATTACTCATTTTACCATATGACATACTCTACAAGTCTACACAAAATTCTTCACATCCTACTACAACTATGGCCAATAATAACACTCACTAACATTGGAAACTGCCTTATCTCGACCAAAGTCTCCAGCTAATCCCCCACTATACTTCTCCTTGATTAGGTTCTCTCTCATGGAACTCCTGAGAATACACAACTGGTTTCTTCTAAACAACATACCATCTTGGATTATGAAATTCAACCGTTTTTTCCTATCTAAAGTGATAGGCTCCCTCCAAGCTCTCCAAGCCTTTGCAAAATTAGGATCTTTAGGATACAAGCTCTTGAGTTCATTGAACCCAACAACTTCAACCTACATTTTTGTTAACAAAATTTTCCTCCTACTGAAGGCATCTGCAACTTTGTTAGACCTTCACTCCTATGCTTCAAAAAAAATGTATAACTTTGCAAAAATTCAACCCATTTCAAATTTATTTGATTTAACTTCCCTTAACTATTCAATTATTGTAAAGCTTGATGATCAGTAAATAAAACACACTCTTTTGGCAATAGATAGTGTCTCCATTTCTTCAAAGCCTGAACTATAGCGTAAAACTCTTGATCATAAACATAATACTTCTTCTTTGCACATCATTCAAATTTTCACTAAAATAAGCAATGGGTTTACCTTCTTGACTCAAAATAGCTCCAATTTCATTGCCACTAACATCACAATCTACCTAAAATACCTTAGTAAAATTTGGAAGTGATAAAACAAGCTACTCTGTGACTTTCTTCTTCAACAATTAAAATTCTTCATTCCTCCTATAGTCCATTTCAACACTTTTCTATCCCCTCTCATTGTTTTAGTTATGGGGCACAAATACTATTGAAAAATTTGATTAAAATTTCTATAACACTCACTAAGCCATGAAAATATCTCACCTATGTAGCACTCCTTGGTGTAGGCCATTCAAAGATAGATTTCACCTTTTCTGGGTCCATCTTAAGACCATCTTCCAAGACAAAAAATCCTAGGTATATTGATTCTTTCTTCACAAAACTATGCTTCTTCAAATTAATTAACAACTTTTCTTCTCTTACCTTCTCAATTTTTTTTTTGACATGCATCAAATGTTCTTTCGGTGTCTTGCTAAAAATCAAAATATAGTCCAAATAAATAATAACAAACTTTCCTAAAAAATCTTTCAATACCTCATTCGTGAGTCACATGAAGGTACTCAGTGTATTGGTTAACCCAAAAGGAATGACTAACCAGTCGTACAAAACC
Source organism: Sequoia sempervirens (assembly GCA_007258455.2). NCBI lineage: Eukaryota > Viridiplantae > Streptophyta > Pinopsida > Cupressales > Cupressaceae > Sequoia > Sequoia sempervirens. Next base: position 471,619,223 of record VDFB02271358.1, on the reverse strand, counting down.
TCACTGGTTTTGAAGGCCATCTTCCATTCATCTCCTTCTCTAATCCAAATTTGGTGATATCCGCTCTTCAAATCTATCTTCATGAAGCATTCAACTCCACTCAAACAATCCATGATGTCATTCATCCTTGGAAAATGAAATCTATACTTGACAGTAATCTTATTGATGGCTTGAGAGTCCATACACATCCTCCATTCTCCATCCTTTTTCGGTGCTAGTACTACAGGTACCACACATGAACTCAAACTCTCTCGAATCAATCCCTTCCATAGAAAATCTTACACTTGTCTATTCAAATCCTCATTTTTTGTTGGAGTCATTCGATGGGCTACCTTATTAAAAAAACTAGCTTCAAGAATCAAATCCATTTGATGACTAATCTTTCTCATTGGAGGAAAACCCTCAGGTATATTATCAAACACAATATCTTGAAACTCATCCAGTAAATTAGAAACCTCTATAGGTATCTCCTTATCGTCTTTCCTATCAAATATAGGAATCAAAGCATAACACATGTGTTCATGTTTCATACCTTCTAAAAAGTTTCTCCCATCAATTAGATAGATTCTGACATTACTTCATACATTTTCCTCTATCTCCTTTAGGGGTTTCAACTTATGATGAATTCCACCCTTTATCAAAGAGTAGGTGTTAGCATGTCCATCATGTACTACATGTTGATCAAACTACCATGGTCTCCCTAACAACATATGATAGACATCCATAGGAATAATATCACATAGTACCTCGTAATAATAATTTCCAATTTTGAACTTTACTAGACATTGCTCATTGATCAAAGCTATATGATCCTTCTGTAACCAAGAAATTTGATAAGGGTTTAGATGCCTTCTTCTCTCTAACTACAAATTACTAACCATTTCCTCTGAAACAAGGTTATCAATGCTACCTCCATCAATGATAACTTTACAAACTTTACCTTCACACTTACATCAAGTGTGAAATAGGTTCTTTCTTTGATTTGGTTCTTTCTCCTCATTCAACAAGGCTCTTCTGACAACAAGGGCCTCTCCTCTTTGAACATCTTTAGAATGTGAAGACTCAAAATATTCATCTACATGGACAACTTATGCATTTCCTTCAAGTCTTCTATTTGTCCTTCTTTGATGTTGAGGACACTCGTAGGCTCTATGTCCTTCTCCTCCACATTGAAAACAGGTTTGACAGAAGCCTCCTCTTCCTAACCCTCTTTATTTGCCTCTTCCTCCTTGGTCTCCATTATTTTGGTCTTTAGGGTTGTACGTGTTATCTCCCTTCTGGTTTTGATTGCTAATGGATCCTCCATTCTTCATTTTTTCTTTACTTCAGCTACCATATGACCAACCACCAATCTTTCCACCATGACCTCTTTGTTTTCTTTCAAACCTTCTATTTAGATTTTTCCTTCAAAGAAAACTAGTATGCATCTTCAATGGTAGACATTCTCGCCAGACTCAATTCTTCTTGAATACTTGGCTTCAACCCATTTTAAATGTAACATGCAAATTTCTCCTTGTTGGCCTCATAATGACCTATCTTGATTAGGATTTGGTAGAACTCTTCAGTGTACTCCTTGATGAATTTTCCCACTTGTCTCAACCATTGTATACTCTTCAAAAAATCTTGCTCATAGTCCATAGGAATGAATTGTCTCTTTATCTTTTCCACCATTAGGTTCCATCTTGTTATTTTCTCTTTTCCTCTATGGTTTCTTTCCAATTGGATCTCTTTCACCCATATACTGGCATGACCTTTCAGCTTGGCTTTTGAAAATTTGACCCTCTTAGGATCTTTCACCTCTTCATACTCAAAGTACTCTTCCATGTCATTGATCCAATCAATCAACTCTTTTGGGTTAAGACTTCCCAAAAATGTAGAAACATCAATCTTAGGTCTCTTTCCAATCTTGGAAACAACCCTCAAAATTCTATGCTCTACAAGATCCCTACCTGCTACCTCTTCTTCCTTGACCTATTCTTCTTCTTCATCTTCACTTTCATCTCTTCTTCTAACATCAACTCCTTAATGAAAATCCTCTTGTAGTGCTTGAACTTGTCTCTAGAGGGCTCTAAAACCCTCATTTGTTACTCCAACATTTCTCCCACCACACATTCTTCATGGATGCATCTTTTCTCTCAGACCCACAACCACAAATCTTGGTACAAATTTCCTTACGTTTGGTGACCTATCTATACACTTAGGAACTTCTACTCTGATACCACTTGATGAAGGTTACTCCCCTTTCAATATCAAATTCACAATAACAACAAATAATTACAAAATAAAATGCAAGAAGGAAACAAAGATCTTTAATTATCAGTAAAATAAAAATATGACATTACAACACTACAGTTTAATCACATGGGCTTCCTAATTACATGAATCTGTCAAATCTCCAAATCTCAAACAACTCTGCTCTATGCTTGCATTCCCTTACCACTAAGTTGACCCCCCTTTCCCTTTTTGAAATAATTATATATTCCTTGTCTTTGGCTTCACCAACAAGAAATCTTCCTTTCCTCAATCACTGCAATCTCATCCAGGTTCATTGTATTTTCTATTCTTAGAAAATTGTAACCTAGGGTTTGTTCTTCATTTAATGTGTTCCTTTGTATATTAGATATGTATTAAATTCTTTCAACCATCTTTCCTTAGTATCGTTAGTTACTTCTAATCAACAACAAAACATAACAGGAGTCACTGTAGATCTTTTTCTATGCCAACACACCATTAAATCATCAACATCCAATCACCGTAGATCACTTATGATTCACAACAACTATGTGAAGCAGTCCAACCAATTTCTCTCTTCCATGTGTCACAACACCACATTCCCATGTTGGTCAACCAAGTCAAAATATGCTTCCTGTGGAATGGTAAGACTTGTTGGGGGTCGGGAGTTGCCAATCCTTCTTACTTCATACTTGGAATACATAGAAGAGCATAAGAGGAAAGCCTGAACAACAAAGTATGAAGTCTATTAACCTATTGGGGTTTGACCTTTGACCTTCACCTTAACCTTTTACCACCCTTCGCATCTATTACAAATCATCACTCAAACCTTTGAAACTCTAAAGTGTGAAAACACAAAGTGTGAGTTTTTTGGATGTCAAAGTTCACACATCCATCATACTACTTACCATCTTCTAAATAAGGCGTAAGCCTCATCTCTGACTCACGAAGCCTGAAAAAATCTTGTTAGCCAAATTCAACACCTTTCGAGTAGCAGGGTTCAGAGTTCCTCCATACCCTTTATATCACTTTAACATTTAAGCTAAGGCATAAACCTTAATCCTGAAGCTTGATGTCTGACCCTTTTTAGCAAAGAGTAAGCCACAAATCTGAAGTCTAAAACCCAATCAAAATTAAGTAGAAAATGAATAACTCTTTCATCTTTGGAAAGTGATAAGAGATAAGACCAAAGCCCAAAGCCTAAACTTCTGCAAATATTCATACTCAACAAATTCTAACCAATTTATCCCTTATTGAAAAGAAACAATAATTTGTTTTGTGTTGATACAAGATTTCTCTTACACCCTAGATGCTCTTGCATCAAAAATGAATATACAAATGAAAAATCTTATCATAAGTAACATGCAGTAACAACATATAAGATGTACAATAGATCCTTGCATATAAAGGAAATGATGAGGAGGTCAGAAGGTAGGAGTGAAAATCTAACTACCTCTCCAAGAGTGAAACATATGTAGGACTATGGAAAAGTGTTGAGACACTTAATGATTCCACATGAGTTGAGACAAAAAAAAAGAGATGTCTCCCAAGTGAGCTTAAGAGTAGTGTGAATAGGACCCTCCTAGAGATATCTAAATGATTTGATAATAACACTTTTCACATTAACATGTCTAACATTCATAAACTCATCACTATCTTATTCATTTGGTTTTACATCTACTTTGTTTTCTACTTGATCTATTTTTAAAATAATGCATCTAAGGTGGAGGAAGAAAGGGTAAAGATCTGATGGTTGGGGACTAATATGTTATGTATGAACACAAGTGCAAGAGGTGAGAGTCATGGATGAAGTGGTATGATGAGATGGTGACAAAGAAGGAAGGCATTTAATGGTATCTAGGCTAAGGGATATAGATTGGATGTGGGAGTGACTTAGCTAAGTGAAGTAGTAGGAGGAATTGTGATGGTAGATGAAAGAGGCATAGAAGTTTGGTGTACATCATATGGGTAATGCATAACTCAAGAGAGATATGAATAAGAGCTAAGCCATATGCGAGGGTGCATGGAAAATAGTAGGTACTAAATTGTGAGAGAATAGTGGTAGTTGTAATATGGGGTTAGTAGAGGTGGTGGAAGTATTAGCCCATACATTTAATAGTAAAAATTTAAAAAATATAATTTAGCATAAAATCTTTATAAAATTTATAATATAAACGAATAATTATAGAACACATTATGTAGCATATCAACCCATTATGTAATATTTTCTACAATGACTAAACTAGATATCTCATTTACATACCTTAGTTTCTCACATGGAAATCATTGTTATAATCCTTATTATTCTAAATTTACACATGAGAATAAATTTCAATATCAATGGATGGGGTATGAAGAAACCAATCCTTCATAATGGAAGATTACTAGGATCTCAAGTAGATCATTGCATCAAAAAGTATAAGGATATAAAGATAAAAAAATGTAAATTTAGACTAGAAATTTGAAAATTAACAATGAAATATTAATTTTTCATGTGAAACACTAATATTGTAACCAAGGGTGGGTAGGGTAGATTAAAAAGGTTTCATAATAATGCTAAAAAAAAACCTAGTAGAAAATACACATAACAATGTACACAAAAATATGCAAACGAAAATAAATATTTGTAGATCTAAAAATAAAATATATTAGAAACAAAAATACAAATCCAAAATATGGATAAGAAACCATAAAATTGACTATGGTATTAAAGTTAATGTACTATAAAATTGATTACAAAGAGGATAATGTACTTAGTTCTATGAGTAAAGAATAGTTGTTGTTTGATAAAGATAATAAACTTTGAATGTTCCTAGATTGGAATAAGATCTCTCTATTAACAAGGTTCCTTGAACCCTCAATTGAATTTATGATCTCTCTAAGGTCAATACTACAGGTCTAGGTTTGGTCTATGATTATAGATTCGTCCTCTATGTTCAAATTGGACCATATATAATTTATATTTTTTCTCTCTAGTCTATTAGCATCACCTCTACTTACATTGTCTCTTTCTCATCTTTGGGATTGGAGGTATTCAAAAATACCTTAGAAGGGCTATATTTGTGTCACTAGGGGAAAAGTTTTGCTAGGCCAATTTATAGAAATGTGTGTATAATATCAATAACATCAAGAAAGTTTCCTAGGATGATGTACATTAATTTATTAGTCCTTTGGTGTACCAAATCCAAAAAAAAAATCTATTAATTTCTCCTTTGATTCTCTAGGGTGAGATAGAATGTGATGACACTTAAGAATGTGTGCTAGATGAGAGATGATAAGTGAATGCTAAGGATTTCCTTTAAATGCTAGGACATATCATAAAATTTTATAGACACATTTACTTAGTTGATTGGAGGCAAGAAAATAAAAGGTGACAATAGGAAAGAAAATGAATTTAAATTTTGAAAAGGTAGGAGCAAAGTCCATGGCTATTAGGCCAACTATAGAACCAAAAAAACAATCCAAGGTGGGTAAATGGTCAAATATTGAGTTAGATAGAGCTTACATTGGAGTAGATGTACATACACTAAGTGTACAAAGATTTGATGAATGCATTCGAATATGTGTAAATAGAAATAAGATGAGGGATAAATATACGAAGATATGTATGTATAGAGATAAATAATAGTTATAGGAATGAGCTTAACCATGTAAACACATTTAATTAGTTGATTGGAGGCAAGAAAATAAAAGGTCACAATGGGAAAGAAAATGAATTTAAATTTTGATAAGGTAGGGGTAAAGTCCATGGCTATTAGGCCAACTGTAGAACCAAAAAAAAAATCCAAGGTAGGTAAATGGTCAAATATTGAGTTAGATAGAGGTTACATTGGAGTAGATGTACATACAATAAGTGTACAAAGATTTGATGAATGTATTTGAATATGTGTATATAGAAATAAGGTGAGGGATAAATATAGGAAGATATGCATATATAGAGATAAATAATAGTTATAGGAATGAGTTTAACCATAAACACATTTACTTAGTTTATTGGAGCCAAGAAAATAAAAGGTGACAATAGGAAAGAAAATGAATTTAAAATTTGAAAAGGTAGGGGTAAAGTCCATGGCTATTAGGCCAACTATAGAACCAAAAAAATAATCCAAGGTAGGTAAATGGTCAAATATTGAGTTAGATAGAGGTTACATTGAAGTAGATGTACACACACTAAGTGTACAAATATTTGATGAATGTATTCGAATATGTGTATAGAAATAAGGTGAGGGATAAATATATGATGATATGTGTATATAGAGATAAATAATAGTTACAGGAATGAGCTTAACCATACATAAAATTATGCCATGTATGAATATACATATATTAGGATCTTCTTCCTAAACAAACATAAAATTTAATTAAAAACATGAAGATTAAAAAATCATTATTACAAAATTATAATTATTTCAACGTAATAAAAATGTTCTATCTATGATCATTGCAATTAATTAAGAAGCTAAAATGATTAGACCTAATAATAGTAAAATGGAGTGAACCTTTCTATTAAACAATTTATCCAATTTCTAACATAAATTTTTCCAATAGCCATATTTATGGATAGAAATGGAAGTTTTCCTTTTAATCCATAATCGATAGTTCTTTTAGGAAAGTTCAAATTTACTATAATTTTTTACCTAGACTATAATGCAAGCAACTCCAAATTGTTTTGGATAGTTCGCTAGAGCATCAAGTGATTCTAAATGATTATATGTTTTATTAACAAAATTCTTGAGGTTAATTGACTTTATAAGGAGAGACCATAAGTAGAGGATTTCATCTTTGTTTATAAGAATTTAGACAAATATTAGAAGAATTCAAAGCACTATATTATTATATTGTTTGAGTAGATTGAACTATTTAATTAACATTATTGTTTTAAAAATGTTTATATTAATTTATATAGCAAATCAAATGTCAAATACTCTAAAAAATGGTGATAATAGTTTTCATTTTATTTTGTAAACTTTTTAATCTATTTTTTTTATAATTGAATCCGAAAATAATATCTTGATTATCATGAATTATAAACAACTCATATCTACTATTAATTTAAAAATTCAATCTATTTAGTGTAAATGTCCGACTCTTTGCAAAAATAAATAAAATTATGTCACGGATGAAACTCATTGTCTTGCATGCTTCTCGAGCATTGTAGGCTTGCACGCTTCTCGACCATTGCAGGCTTGCATGCTTCTTGAGCATTGTAGGCTTGCACGCTTCTCGAGCACTGCAGGCTTGCACACTTCTCGAGCACTACAGGCCAATGAAGCTTGTTCATTTTAACGGTAAAAATATAATTTAAATAATATAATATATTTAAAATTATAAAAATCAAAATTTAACATTAGTAATAAATGAATAAATTGAATAAATTAATAATTTATTTATTTTTAAATAATTACAAATGATATTTCAATAATAAATAATAAATATAAATATAATTTGGAAACATACACATAGTTGGTTTATAATACCAATATAGAAAATAATATTCAACAAAACACGTGATATTGATAAATATATTTTACTCTAATATATAGAAGATGAAAAATATATAGATAAAACTTTCATCTTTACAAACTCTATATATATTTTTCCTTCTAATTTACTTTATTTTAAATGGTTATTTCTAGATTACTTTGGTTGATAGAGAAGATCATGATGGTCTTTAAGCATGGAAGGGATAAGCATATGAATGGCTATGTCTGTAATTATCAGGTTTACGGTCATGATAAATCAGAATAGTAATCAACAGAAGCATTTAAAGATTGCTGCAAAATTTCAGGTTGATGGCTACGTTTCATTGTTTATGTTTAATTCAGTCTTTCATCAAAATCTGACGGACAAATGTAAGGATTAGTATGTACTAGGAAATAATTGGAAAATTTTATGGGTAAGGAAGGCAGTTGTATTGAATGCAAAAAGCAAACAAGAAAAAACAAGAAAATCAAGTTTCAGAAGATATATCTTTAATGCCCACAGGCATGGACGGCAGGTTTATTTGACTACTTTTCTGATATCTTTAAGTTCAGTGGAAATGTACACATGGCTTTGACTGTACCCAAATCTATATAACATTTATTACTCTATATGTTTTGAATTTGAATTTTTTTATAGTTACATATTATTAGAGTAATATCTTCTATATCCACACACTTTGTTGGTTGTAACTGCAAAACAATGTTAGTGCATACAAACACAATTACTGTCAATGTGTACTAAATGTATAAATGGCTTTGTAGCAGAGGTGAAAAGGGTGGTGTACATGAGTTGTCAAATCATTGGATTGTGGTTGATTTGTTCTTCATGATGAATATAGGTATGAAGGTGTGTAAAAGTTAAATTTGAATGTAACTATCTCGAGTTGTAATTGAGTTGGTTCCATGAAATTATGTAAAGATGAATTTGAAATGGAGTAATGCAGTTGTGATTGAGGGGGAAATCATGTAAAGGTTGAGTCTAATATGGAATTATGATATATAAGATAATCATAAAGTTGTAAATGGGTTGTCCTACACGAGGCATGCAAGCATAAGCCATGTGAAATTAGGATTAGAATAGAATCATGATGCATGGGAAAATAATATATGTGTGATCACATTGACCCCCATGATGCATACAATCATGAAACAATGTAAGATAGAGATTGAGAAGTCGGTATAATTTTCCATTGCATACCATCATTATAGATTTGATCTAAGAGTTGTTAAAAGATGAAATAGCCACATATAGCAATTTGTTGACCCATTATATAAATGATATGATGTAATTGTGAAAGATGAAGTAATGGGGGAAAATAGTTGTCTCCAATTTAGACCCTAGTGTGAGAACAAGCATTTGGTAGAAGTAAAGTGGTTATGGGCCCAATGCCATTGTATGAAATTTAGTTGAATAGTGTGTAATAAGTAACAAGTAAGAACAAATATAAATGATGTAGAGGTAAGATGTTCTCATATAAAATAACATAAGAAATTTGATTCTAGGTGTCATCGTTGAAGCTAAATAAGATAAATTTCATGTAAAAGGGTGAAACCATAAAATCATGTCACCCTTTCATAAAGAAATTGATCAACAACTTGTATCTTTTGGACACCATTTAATTAAATTTCAAAGAACTGATTTAAATATCTACTTTTCTTAGATTTCCAAAAAGTAAGATTAACATATTAAAATCTTGGTGATTAGATACCTAGGTATGAATTTTATTATTGAATAGTTATTTTATACACACACAATGTTTTTCTCAATTCGCTCATGCCAAGTTGTGTTAATATTTATTCTTTCATAATGTATGTTCCCTAAATCCCCATCTATAGTGCACCTAGCATGACATTCGTTAAGATTGCACATATGTAACCTATCCTTGGTGGTATATTTGAGAGCTATAGAGTTCGTTTGGAGCTTGATAAGGAGATTGCATAAATTTTTTCTATAGTTATAAAACATCTTCATGTTTATTTACTTCTATTTTTCTAGTGATCCACTATTATTGGCTAAGATAAATTCCCCATAAAGAATATAGTGAAGTAATGAGTTTTGTTACTACAATACCTAGGCCTTAGAAAAAATTGATACCTTTCAATGCCACTTCTCTCAATATCGCTCTATAATATTATGCTAATCTACTCTCACATTCATCTGTACTTCCACTTAACACTCTTCTTCCATGTACTTGTGCTATATTAGAAAATTTTGTGTATCAAGAAAATCACTTTTCTATACCATCAATATTCCTTGTAATGTGACATTAATAGGAAGGTGTGGTATATAGAAATTTTACTTTCCAAATATACATGTATATCAAAAGGTGGGAGAGACAAGTTGGAGTAATATGATGTTTTTCTAGGAGAAATAAGCATACATTAATAGTTTAAGGTTTCTAGGGTTTGAGGTTTGGGGTAAAAGGACTACAATGTACATAAGGTTTATGATTTAGACTAACTAGTGTTTTGGATTTTAGATTTCAATTTAGGGGTTTAGGGTTTGAGGTTTTCTAGTTGAATATAGTATAGAGTATAGGATCTCTAGTGTAACTTGGTATTGCAATTAGATTTTAGTATGTGGGGTTTATATTTTAGGAATTTCATTATTTGGGCCTTGGTGAACATTATAGAAAATAGTGATGAAGGGGAATCAACATGCTCTAAAACCACTAATGTAAGAGGGAATTTTTTCACACACAAACCCTCTCATACAAACACATTGGGGTGGCTACAGAAAAGGTCCACTTTAAGATTTTCAATTGATATAGGTGTCTTTATATACTCTTATGATTGAATGATCTATACCAAATAACTAGTCTCCTCCATGGATTGAACTCAATGTAGTCATAAACATTTTGGTAAATATAGGAATACATTTTTTGAGGTGAAGGAAAGTGTGGGGATGAAGAATAGCTCTATAAATGTGAAGTAGTGATTGGTCAACAAGAGGATGGGTACTTGAATGGATAGGTACTTGAATGTACTTGAATAAAATTATTGGAAACATAGTGTAATTTTTTTGTACTTTATCTTGAATAAATCTTGATTCCATAACTATATGCCATTGATATGGCATCCAATACCACAAACACTTAGTGGTGTATGATAGATAATAATTAACCAAAAAATATAGGTAATAAATAGGTGTTGAATATCAGGAATGAAAAGATATGATGCCCTTGATGTAAGGATAAATAATGTAATGTAAGCTCAATATTCGAGATGAACTGCATGATACCAAAAATGTAAGGATAAAGAATACAATGCAAGATCAATATACAATCTTATGAAAGACATGATGCCCCAAATGTAAGGATATATTCTAATGGCATGACAAGAGGAGTGTAAATGGCATAAAGGTATGCTCTAGAAGCATGATATAGTAATGTAGGATCAAAATGAAAGCTTTAGGAGTGTAGTAGGGAAATGTAGGTTGAATAAGAAACTTTACAAATAATATATCTCAATATAATATCCAAGAAGCATGATGTAGCAATAAAAATAAATAGGTAACAAACAATGGTCAAATACTAAGGAATGTGCATAGATATAAGAGTACAATAGGAAGTAAAAATTTAACATAAGTAAGAAAGATGATAAAAAGAATAAATGAGGAATAAGAGGAAAATGGTAAAATAAAAAAAAAAGATAAGTAGGACAGCCAAGTGGGAAATAAAAAGGCTCAAGAAAATATAAGTAAAGCATAGGCATTTTGAAGATGTAAATAGAAAAGGAAAAAAGGAAAACCAAAAATACCCCCTACCTAAGGAAGAGAGTTATGATATCAAATATAGGTGAAATGAGTGTGAAGATCACTATAAAAAAGTTTAAAAAATTGGCCAAACATAAAATACCAGTGGGAAACTAAAAAAGGTAAAGGTACATCATGATAAAAATCATCACATCCTCATTTTCTTCATTTTATCAATACAACAAAATATTAGGAATGAATGGATATAAAAGCATATTATTCAATAAAGTGTGATAATGCTTACAAACAATAATACATAAATCTAAAAAAAAGTTATGAAGCGTGAAATACACTTGGATTTTAAATATTTGAAGTAAACCATCTACAAATATCCATTGAAGCTTGTCATTGTATAATGGAGATAACATAAATTATTATCCAAAACTTGAAATATAAAAAATATAATCCTTAATTAGCTCTTTTTCCTCATGTTTACATTACATGCTTGAGAGATAAACATCTTAGCATGTTTTGAAGCACTACATTTATTACAAGGAAATAATATAGGAACATTTATGTAAAAACCAATTGTAATAACATTAATCATTTATAGTTACAACAATTCATTATTCATTTATTTAAATAATAATTTATAATGTAAATATGGACACCATGTCCTTGAAAAATATATGTATTAACCAAATAGCCATATAGGCATGCATCAATATATGTCAATATAACATATATACAAAAAATTCATATAGGCTTATAAGAATGCCATATGGGCATACAATGTCACATATATGCAATAAAAATATATGTTAAAAAAACTGACATATAGGCATACAACAAAGGACTAGGTAATAAATAGTAATTTCCTTCTAGGTGAAGGAAACAAATCATGAGTGGACTTTGATTGTCGAGGGAATGGAGATGCGTATGATGGTGGTCTCCTTCGAATTTGTTTACTTGACCTCCTATTTAAAGATTCATGGACCTCCACCTATTACAATAAAATGTATAGACATTAATATATAGAAATTACATTGTAAAGTGAAATATAAAAAAAATCACTTACCACAACCAAATAATCTCTCTACTCATCCACAACAACAGGACGCTCACGCTTTGGCATTACAAAGCCTTGTAGCAACCATCTAGATGTAAATTAAACTATAAAAAAATAATCATTTGATTTTCCAATAATAAATAGATAACATAATGAATATAATGTGAACTTTACTAATTTGCCTCAAACCCCTATCAAAGGCATCGAACTCGCTATTGCAGTTGTAGTGATACCATGCTTCACTATCCTATCAATATCAAGAGGAGTGTCTACTTGCATCATCAAAAATAAAACAACATTATCCTATTACCAAAACTAGAAGAGTGAAAGTTCTCTATATTACCTGATATTGACTTTTTACATAAATATTTAAAGGGTTTAAACCATCCAACAATGATAAAGACCCAACTTAACCATTAACAATTACTTTACATGGAATATAGATTCCATCCCAAGACATGTGAAAGCATGATAGTGATCATAAAATCATTTAATATCACACATATTTAGGTTATCGTCGAAGGTCCAAGATTAACCTATTTAACATCCAAAATGAGATATATGAATACCATTCATATAAAATTCAACTATTCACATGTAATATTTATAATGTTTTACTAGTTACCTCTATAGTAGATGGGTAAAAGCATTGAAGCTGTGTCACACTTTATAAAGGAAAAGGCCAACATTGATCCAACTTCTAAACTTGAATCACTAAAAAGTGACATATATGTTTTGAATTTTGAAATGATGTAAACTAGTAAAATATGTATTTTTTAGTATATTTTATGATTGTATTTTTTTTTTTTTTAAATTATTTAAAACTAGTTTTTAATAAATTAACACTATAATTTAGTTGCTGATAAAATGCTGAAAAATGAAGTTGCATGAGACGTCAAAGTTTTTATAGTAAATTTTATTTTTTTTCTTTCAAATTTTTTGTGTATTTATAACTTGAAACTTTAGTGCATGGATATGTTTTTTACAATTTTTATAATACATATTTTTAAATAAATATTAAAATGTGTGTGAATCAAAAAATAGTTGTTTCCATATGTGGCATAGAAAATTGGACACTCTTGAGAAAAGAGATAATTTCACGCTTAATTTGGACCTAATTTTGAGTACCCCTGCATTGTAATGCCCCGCCACACAACCCTAGAGGAAGTTGCAATTTACAACTCAAACGTACTATTTTTTTTGTTTAAGAATAAAGAACATGCAAGATCACTATCCATTACCAACAACCTCTAACATTACGAGACTGAGATTACTTAAAACCCAATCAAGAAACATGAATTAAAACATAACATTTAATTACTTAACAAAATAAACACTCATACACCCAGACATGATAAAAATTACATCAAAGGCATAAGAGATACCACTTGATCCCAATAATGTTCTTTACAATAAGATTACAATACTCATTCCCCGAATGAGGTAATTCCAAAATGCAAGGTTACAATTTACAAAATCCACCTCGATACAAAGAGGGGTATTAAATTACATTAAGACTGAATGAATAAAACATGAAGAACTGGATCCCACGAGCTCTCCAATTGGAAATCTCATCCATACGAACAGAAGCCAACCCAATGGATTAAGATGCACGTTCCACCCAACCATGTGATACCCAAAGGCTCACCCCCCATGCTAGGAGATAGTAACAAGGAATTCCTAGGCAAGACCATCCACCACTAGACACAAGATAACTAACACTAACACAACCAATCACAAGAACCATACAATCATAAGAATAACACAAGTACAACTCCAACAACCACTAACATAGGTCACATTGCTTCCAAAAATAAAGCAGATCGAGTATGATAAGAAGACCATACACATAAAACCAAATACCAACTGTTGTCGTAGAAAGAGTGTCATCACATAGCTCGTCATGGGATCTCCTCTAGGAATCTTCATAGGCTCTGACCCCCACTATGAGTTGTCTTGGTGGCCTCGACTAAATCTCGACACCCATACTCACTCATGTGGAATCATATACCTCTCATAAGGACAAGATAGATGACCTTTCCATTCTAGGCCTTCCCATCTCATCCCAAGTCTATACAAGCCCTTGTGTCCATGAGTGAGGCTCAATTATCTTAATTAATGTGAAAAACTACCTAATTTCTAAGTACATTAATTTAGTTATCACTTGATTAAACCACTTCTGAAGGTTTCCTAGTTTACCTCTTTGGGCTCTAGCCCCTAACAGAAGCCACTCTTCTACTTGACAACAAACCAACATGAAACCAATCACCAAGGATGCCAAGGGGCATACAAACAAGATAAACAATCACTCCAACTCTAGGAGGAACAAAAAATGAAAACCCACTCCAAATACTGGAGGCAACAAAAGTCAAAACCCTCTCCAAACACTGGACGCAACAAAAGTCAAAACCCTCTCCAAACACTGGAGGCTACAAAACATCCCCGTTCGTGAAAACTGGGTAAGACAATGTAGGTACATTAGACGCACTTCCCAAGGAAAAATGAAGGTTGACTAACACATTACGACAACCCTCAAAATAAAAAAAACAACTCAATTTGGAAGACTTTAGAACATTTACTCTATTTGCCCAACGACATGAAGGAGGGAGAAAGCATAAAGAAAGGCAATTTGATGATTAATCACCTACTTTAGGATTTCCTAAATCCAAACCAAACAAAGAGCTATTGCTTATAATCATGTACAGATAAATAAAATTGATTATAACTACACCAAGGTAACAAAAATTACATTTACAAAATCAAGAATTTAGACTAATACTTTAACTCTCTATTCTCCAATTAAACAAAATAATTAATCAACTTGCTAGTTAGAAACATTTAACTTAAAATAATCAATCTCATTTCAACTTTGATAATAAAATACACACCCTAAAAAATAATAATTTAAAATTAAATACAAATATATTTACATTATATATATTTATAAATTAATTATATATATAAAAAAATTTATTTAAATCATATTATATTATAATATATATACATTATATATATAATATAAATTATTATATATAATATACATATATTATATCATATATATTTATAATATAAAATAAACTAAAATTTTAATTTTTTTTTAAAAATAAGATAAACTTTACATTGGCTACGGGCCCCTCCCATAAGGGAGAGGTGGATGCCACACAGCCCCCATATGGGGTGTGTTGTGTGAGTAGCGCCTCCCATGGGTGTTGTGGGAGTAGCACTTCCCGTGGGCTGTGGGGAGGGACAAGGCTACGCCCTCCTTCTCCACTCCCATTTTTTTATAATGGATTTATTTTTTTTATAAAAAGCTTTTCAAAATGAAGAAAAACAGGGCAGTCCCTTGTCCCTGTAAAATTTTTCTCTTTTTTTATAAAAACCCAGAATTTTTCCCAGAACAACCAAAACAAAACAAAATATATATATATTTATAAATTTATAACTGTATGTAAATAATAAATATATACCCAAAGTTTTCATTTTCATTTCCAGCCCAAAATTGTGCAAATGAACAACAAATTTTTGCAATACCCAAATAAATTTGGCAACACAATGATTGGTTAAATTTTCAGTTTGAAAAACACATTTATTTTGGTTTTCTTCCTATTTTTTATTGTGTAAATTCTTGTTTTGGTTTTCTTCCCTAATTCCAACAACAATTTTGCAAGTTTTGAATTATTTTCTCATGGTTTTCTTTGCATCTAAACAACATTAAAAGAGTTTTCAAACAACAAACAAGAAATTTGAAGATTATTTAAAAAGGGAAACAAGAAATGAAGATGAACTTGGTGTTTTCTCCCCAAGCTTGAAGGCTTCAACAATGGTGATTCCAATCTCCTCTTCAACTCCAAATTCAGCCACAACAAAAAAACTCTCCACCAAGATCAAAGATTGAAAAACAAATGAATTTTCATTTCTTTACATAGAGCTTTCCCCAAATTTGGTCAAACCCCTAAAATATCCCACCCACTAAGTTTATTGAACAATTTGGAGATATTTCCATTTTTTTAAAATTAAAACAATTTTACTTTCTATTTCAAATCTCATGCATTTTCAAAATTTCTTTTTAAACAAAAGAATTCCAATTTTGCAAAGAATTTACTTTAATCTATAATTTCAAAAAGTGAAATTAAAAACACATTTTCATTTATTTATTTATTTTAATTTAACTCTAACTATCCAAACATGATTTCTACCTTTATTTTAATTAAATCTTAATATACAATAATGTCAAAACAACTATCTCATTTAATATATCACCCTTAATCTAATTAATCAATAAACTCAATCTAATTTTATTAATTAAATCAAATCAATCAATAAAATAAATAACGTTTCAACATTGCAACTAAATACATTTAATCATCAATTTAACTATGCAAGCCATTTAATAACCTCTATAATATGAAATTAAATAAATACTCAAGGTGAAATGTACCAAATTAAAACAACTAAACCCGATGACAACCTGACGACAAACTATGACTAGGGTGACGACTTGGCACGAAAAACCTACCTACTATCTCCCAATCGATTACCGTTGGTAAATGGACACGCTCAACCTAGAAATCAGGTGGAGTTGATGTCTTGTACCTGTCAACCTGCGAACAAAGAGCATATCAAACATGCATATATATGATATAATAACATACATCGTGAAGGGGAAAATCTCAGAATCATAGGTCACTCGCAAGCGAGTGATACAATCCTATCCCCTCCACCAATACACTCATCATAGACTGACAGTTCCATCATAACAAATATCTCACGCAATAACATGTTACAATAACTAATCATCCTTACACCAATTTAAAACATGTCAAATAGAGCATCAGATAAGATACATCACATCACACCAATAAACTATTGCTCTATAATTATCGATCAAATTGCACACACATGATACAATATCTCAATAACCAAAAAACACATCAAAGCAAACAAGGACACACTATCCATCTAGAACGCAAAATAGAGGGGTATTACATGCATTGTTCATTCTTTAAAACGACATTTATAGGCCCCTAAGACCCATTATTTTTCATCTAGAGGTCCGTTTCATTTAAAAAACATCTAAATCTCGACAAACAACACTTAATTCACCCATATCCTGAAAACCCATCTCCAAAAACCACTAGTGGGACCCATTCACCACCTTGGGCAAATGAGTTCCCTCTAGTGGGACCCATTCACCAGGGGTGGTGAATGAGTCCCTTTTGGGGAAAAATTCAATTTTGAGCAAGAATTTAATCAATTTAATTCAATTTTTTGGTGGATGTTGGCCTCTTAGGTCTAAATAATGAGAAAATTAGGTGTTGATTCCTATAAATACACATTTTAGGTCATTTTTCACATCTCAGCCATTTTTACAAAGCAAGATCAAAATTCAAGTATCAAGAGTCTTTCACAATAAGTTTCATTAGCATTTTCTACAACAAAGTTGAAGCTTTAAGGCAGCAAACTAGGGTTTTTGTAGGTCTTCAAGCTCACTTCTTGTTCAAGATTCAACATTACAAATAGTTGATGATGGATTCCTATAGTGAATCATGGAGAAATCTAGGTTGAGGAGATGCAACTAGCCATCAAATCACACCTTAAGACTTGTTTTCAAAGTGATTCCATCTTCCATTCTCTCTCTATCTTCAGATTAATGTTTGCATTACATTTTCATGTCATTTAAATTCATTTTATATGGTGTATGGTTTCTAGGATTGAAGTCTTGCATCATTCAAATCACATTTGTTCATCTTATCTAGCACATTAGAATAGGGTTTTGTCATACTTTAGATTTTCCTAGTCTTTGACACACTTAAGGCTAGGGTTTTATGCAATTTTTTATCCATTCAAGGTTTGATTACCTAATTAGGGGTTTGACCAAGGAAAACCCCCCATTAGAAAACAAATTTTAAGCTGTTTTGCTGGTATTTTTCAAGATTCCGATCTGGGTTCCTGTCAAGAAGTGTTGTGCAAGTGACAAGGTACAGATCTGAGATTTGAATTTATAGAAAACTAAAAAAGGATTGATTTTCCATGGATGGTGAATGAGTCCCACTGGAGGTGGCTATTAGAGTTAAATGCAGATTCTAGTACCCATTTAGTAGAAATCAGTTTCTAGGCTGAAAATCCTAACCTGGGACTGATTCACCCAGGGTGGCGAATGAGTCCTAGTCAACCATAAAGTTAACTTTTCCATATTTTTCAAAGTGGTTTTTAGTCTTCATCAATATTACAGGTGCAAACATTCTAAATTACAACTTTCTGTTTAGTTCTATTTGCATCTTTGTCCATCTTTTTATTCATTTTGCCAACGTCACTGTGTTTTCAAACATTGCACATTTCATTAATTTTGCATTCATAATCAATAAATTTTATCAATTAATTGCATTGAGATCATTGCATTTAGTCATAATTACATCATACATTCCTTATTTTGAGTGAACCACCACAATTTTTGGGTTCTACCTCTCTCCTTTGAGGTGAAAAACCCTAAGAGTGCAAGAGAAGTACATAGAAAAAAAAATTGTTGGTTCATTTTGGTGAACTTGCATATTAAACATTATCTCTTTCTGATTTGCATTGCATTCACATCCTAGGCCTGAATTGCATTGGTTTTTGCATTGTTTTTGCATCCTAGGGCTTACTAAAATTGCATTAGTGAAACTATCATTTACAAGTCATTATTGCATTTCATTTTATCAATTCATTAAAAAATTATGCATTTCCAAGATTTATCTACACTATACAAACCTAAAAACATAAGGAAAAGTAAAAAAAATCAGAAAAAACTTTAAAAAACCTCTCTTGGGACTCATTCACCACCTTGGGCGAATCGGCCCTTGTGTACTTTTTGCATCAGTATTTCTAGAATTTAGTTTCCTGTTTTGCACTTTTTTGTTTGCTACAGTTCCTTTTCTATTTTAGTTCAATTTTTTTTGTTATATCTAAATCATTTTGAATAAGCATCATTTTATTTCATGGCATTTATGGATAGCATTAGATTTTTGCAAGTTTCATTTTCAATGTTAGTTCCTAGTTCTTTAAATCAGATTCATCAATACATAAAAACAAAAAACCACAAAAATCCAACCAACCCTTCAAACAAATGATTCAATTTAGAAACACCATCTCATCCAAGCCTCTTAGTAGTGATGATGTAGACAAGTTAGATGAAGCCCTTCAGGACTTCTTCTCACTCACTTCATCCTTTAAAGCTTTCCATGAGAAGCCTAAACCAATTAATGATAACTTATCTCTCAAACCTTTTAGTCGTGATGACTTTGACTTGCTAGATGAAGCCCTTCAGGACTTCATCTTGCCTATGTCATCAACAAAGGTTTATTGTGACCCACCTACAACAAAGAAAATTAATGTCTCTAAATTTTTCCATGAGAAGCCTAAACCAATTGATGGAAACTTATCCCTCACACCTTTTTGTCGAGATGACCTTGATATGTTAGATGAAGCCCTTCAGGACTTCGTCTCGTTTAAATCCTCCACTAAGGTTTGTTGTGAACAATCTAAAACTAAGGATGTTAATGTGATTCAACCTCAGCTCATTCTTTACCAACCTTCGCATAAAATTCATCCTTCCAATAAACCCAAGTTTACTCTTTACCCACCTAAACCCGATGTGTTGTAGCAGTCCAATAATATTACTGTTGCTCATACATATAATACTCAAAACAATCTGCAACCATTGCAACCAACCCTACCTTCTTTACCTTTACCTAATCCACCTAGTGCTCCTTGCTTTCCCTCATGCACAAAGGAGTACGATCTTGTGGAACAACTCAAGAATACTCCTGCAAAGATTTCCCTTGTGGACTTACTTCAAAATTCATCAATTACCACACTATTCTTCAAACATCCTTACAACACATTGTGGTTCCTTCTGCCATGACTCCAAATGATGTGGTAGCTTTAATCCATGAAATGAATAAAGTTAATTTAGACATTACTTTCCATCAACACGAGCTCCCTCCTTTAGAGTTGTGAAAACAAAATGAAGCCTTTATGATAATTGCTCAATTCAATTGAATAGGTATCAAAAGGACCCTCATTGATAATGGTTTTTCCCTTAATGTGTGTACTGTGAATCTCCTTGATAGATTGCATGTTGACAAGTCACAAATAAAACTCGATTCCTTATCCATTGAAGGATTTGACATTACAACAAAGCAACTACTTGGTGTAATCACTTTTCCCATTGCAATTGGGGTGGCTACTATACAAACTCCTATCCATGTCATGCCTTATGATCTTTCGTATAATCTTCTTTTCGGTAGACCATGGATTCATGAGATGAATGTAGTGCTTTTGACCCTTCATCCTATAATGAAATATGTCTATAAAAAAAACATTTATCAAGTTGAAATAGACCCCAAGCCTGAAAGTTGCTTACACCTCGAAAAAGGAACTACAAGTTCTATGAATACATTAATTCCAACATCCAATATAGAACCTCTCAAAATTGACCAACTTGAGATAAGGAATCAGTGTCTAAATTATTTGATGATGATTGGGGATCCTTAGAATTCACACCTTCCTTTATGGGCGAATACATAATCACACCAAAAAAAAAAGATGAAACACAAGAACAACCCATCGTGATCTCAACTCAGAATTCAGAAAATATTCTCTAGCATCTATCTCCTCTACTTTGGAAGAAATTACAATGTACACATTTTTTTTTATGAGATAGATTATCAACATCCACCTAATATGAAGGAAATGGAAATACTTTACGGAAAAGGCTATGAAATTGTGAAACAATTGGGATATACTGGAAAAGGCTGTGGAAATCATGAACAAGGCATTTGTGTTCCTATAGAACCTAATACACAAGAAATGAAAACTAGGTTGTGATATTCTTTTCCTAAGACAAAAAAAGCTACCCAACGACCATCTTTGAATATCAACACTATTACATGTCAACCAAAACAATATCTCATAATCAAACATCCTAAATTGCTTGATATGAATTTATCACCATCATGACAATATGCTGAAAATGATGAAACTCTAAAACAAATGTTAGGAGTCTATGATAACACATCCTCTACTACTCCCATGAAATGGGTTACTTGTGCTATGATAATTACCAAGCAAAAAGATAATGATATTACTGAAGAACCATTTGATCTTGAATCTCCTAAGTCTAATGCACTCTCCTTAGGAGATACAGTTGATGTGCCAATGGACATAGATGATAAATAAAAAGTTATTAAGATTGGGAAGTGCCTTGATGATGAATAACAATAGGACACTACAACTTTACTTCATGATTATCTTGAAATTTTTGCTTGGAAATATTCCGATATGCCAAGAATTGACCCAAAAATTGTGACACACAATATTGTTCTTGCTGAAAATGCTAAACCTATTCGCCAAAAGATATAAAAAATGAATCCTAACATAGCCTTGCATGTTAAAGTAGAGCTTGAAAAATTCCTTGATGCAGGCTTCATTTGACCTATTGATTATTCTCCTTGGATCTCAAACATTGTTGCAGTTCCTAAACCCGATAATCATATTAGGATATGCACTGATTTTTCGTGACTTGAATAAAGCCTCTTTAAAAGATAATTTTTTGCTTCCTAATATAGACATGATCGTGGATTCAACTGTTGGACATGCTTTGTTGTCATTCATGGATGGATTTTTTGTTTATAATAAAATCTTTATCAACCCACAAGATCAATACAAAACTACATTTACAATTGTTTGGGGAACGTTTTGTTGGGTTGTGATGCCTTTTGGATTAAAGAATGCTGGTGCAACTTATCAATGAGAAATGTCATTAATATTTCACAATTACATACATAAAATATTGGAAGATTATGTTGATGATATCCTTGTTAAATCCCTAACACAACAAGACAATTTAAATGTTCTTTGAAAAATATTTGAGTGAATACGTAAATATAACATGCGACTAAATCTGAAAAAAGTGTTTCTTTGGCATAGATAGTGGGAAAATTTTGGGGTTTGTCATATCTCACAGAGGCATTGAGGTGGACATGAAGAAAATTTATGCCATTATTAACATGCCACCTCTTAAGAATATTGCTCAATTGTGCACATTACAAGGCCAAATTCAAGCTATCCATCGTTTCATTGCATCTTTAGCCGATTGCACCTTACCCTTCACACATCTTCTCAAAAAGGATGTACACTTTGATTGGAATGAGGATTGTAAATAGGATTTTGAGAGTTTAAAGGAATACCTTGCAACTCCACCTGTTTTACAACCCGTTGTGCCAAACAAAGCATTTATCCTTTACATAGTCGCATCAACCCATGCTCTTGCAGAATTATTGGCTCAACAAGATGATCATGGAAAAGAACATCATGTCTATTACATCAGTCAAAATCTAATTGATTATGAAACTCGGTACTCACCAATTGAAAAACAATGTTTACCTCTTGTATTCACTACTAGTAAATTGTGACATTATTTACTCAATACTGAAATACAATTCATCAAAAAATTTGATCCCCTTAAGCATCTTTTTAATAAAACCAATCTCTTTGGATGCTTAGCTAAGTGGGTGATGTTGTTAACTGAGTTTGATCTTAATTTTTTTTCACAAAAATAAATCAAAGGACAAGCCTTAACTGATCACTTAACTGATGCTCCTTCTCCTCTCACTTTACCTAATCATGATTCCTTTCTTGATGACAGTGTCTTTACCGCAGATGTTAAAACATGGGAATTGTATTTCAATGGATCTAAGTGTAGAACAGGTTCCAGTGTTGGAGTGGTATTAATTTCATCCAATGGCAAGCCTATTCCCTTGTCCTATCGATTAAATTTCCTATGTACAAATAACACAGCTGAGTATGAGGCATTAATCGTAGGATTGTGAGCTACTTTAACCATGGGTGATAAAGATATCAAAATATTTGGTGATTCACAATTAATCATCAAACTAAACATGATAAATTATCAAAATACAAGGATCTTACAATGAAACTATTAGAGAATTTTGAATCATTTACCACTGATAACATCCCACGAAAAGACAATCGATGTTGCAGATGCAATGGCGAGTGCAACCTCTCTTATCTCCCGACATGATCCTTCAACATACTTCACCTTTGTTATTCACCCAATCACAAAACCTTCAATTTATACCCAATTAGAAGAAATTTTAATGATAAATCAACATGAATCATGAGAATGGTATGATACAATATACAATTATTTAAAAAATGGTACCATTCCTGAGCCCATAATGACAAAACTCAAAATCGTTTACATAAACTAGCAGCCAAATACGTAATCCTTGCCGATGTGTTGTACATAAGATCCTTCAATGGTCTCTTATTGAGGTGTCTTAGGGACTCTAAAATTCCTATAGCCCTTGACCAGGCTCATGTTGGTGCTTGTGGGGGTCATTTTGGAGGATGGTCATTAGTGCAAAAACTCATCCTTATGGGATATTATTGGAGACATATGGAGAAAGATTAATTTGATTATGTTAAACGATGTCACAAATGTCAAGAACATAGCAATTTGATTCATGCCTTTGCTTTTGAGCTCCATGCCCAAATTCACATTTGGCCATTTTCAGTATGGGGATTGGATCTTATTGGAAAAATTTCACCACCCTCTTCTGCTAGACATACATTTATCATCACAGCAATAGACTATTTCACAAAATGGGTGGAAGCTATTCTTCTTCAATCTACCAATGCTGAAGTAATTTTTTGTTTCATATTGGAACGCATAATTTCTCACTTTGGTCTTCCATCCGCAATAGTTTCAGACAATGGAACCCCATTTAAGAATAATGCTGTAAAGAAATTTCTTGAAACATTCAACATTCAACATCGATTTTCCACACCATACTATTCGTAATCCAATGGAAAAGTTGAAAGAACTAATAAGATTCTTGAATGAATCCTAAAGAAAATTGTTAACAAACATCATAAAGCATGGCATACACAATTACATTATGTGCTTTGGGATTATCGAACAAGTGTTAGATTATCCATGGGAACTACAACCTATAACCTTGTTTATGGTACTGACACGATCATGCCCTTGGAGTTAGAAATTCCTACGCTGTGAATTGCTCTTCAAGACCTTTTTGATGAAGCCACTTATAAAGACCAATGATTGCACCAGCTTGAAATGGTTGATGAAAACCACATTAACGCTCTTGAGAATCTCCAAGCTTACATTAAAAAATTACAACGCAAACACAATATTCATGTCACTCCTCACACGTTTCGTAAGGGTGATTTCGTTCTCTATGAGAATCAATGAAATACTCATGCTGAACATGGAGACAAAGATAAATTCAGCCCTAATTGGTTAGGACCTTACATAGTCGATACCAGTTATGGGTTTGGTGCTTACGTTTTAACAGAACAAGATGGAACACCCCTTAAGGAACCTATTAATTTTGTGCATCTATGTCAGTATTACCTTTAGTCTCTTTGAATAGTATGATTGATAAAGCAATGTTGCCTAAGTTATTTGGTTACATTCTAAATAACTTTCAAATTGCTTCATCCTTGACAACTAATCATGTGTTTGTCTTGAACATTAGGGTAATTATTTACATTATTTTTTATAATTACTTTAGGGTTCATACTATTCACCCTCATGTTATGTTAAGTTTGATCCTTATATGAATTATAGGTATATCTAATTTAACATACACTCTTCAATTTAACAATGTTGTATCTAAAGTGAAATTGAAATATGTTTTACATTAGATCACATCAATCATGTTAAATCATGTAAACATTAATTAAATAATTTTACAAGTTATTTAACTAATCACATTGCTATTTAACATTCAAACACATTAAGACATATTGAAAATCATCAAATTCTCATGTATATATATATAGCAAAATTTTTATGTACATCTCATTATAATATACAAAATTAGCAAGGTCTGTGAGAACTAGACCCCTTGGGCTTTGGCGCTCATGGTATGGTCCCTAGACGTCATGAGATGGTCATGTGTGATCGTGATTGTGATCTGCTGACTCTGAGTGCATACTTCAAACCCTATACTCGCCCAAGAGCCACAAGATGCTCCTCTACCATCTGGTCCCTTTCTACCCATAGCTGTGATATCTCTGCATGTAGTCTCTCCACCTTTGCTAGAGTCTGGGATGACTATCCTGCTATCTCAGCTCGACAAAGTCATCTACTCACACTCTCATATGCTTCCCATAGCCTCATGAAAGGTTTGAGTGACTCTAGTTCCTCCTCCATGATCGGTGGGGGCATGTAATCAGGGTCCACCTCCTCCTCGTCGAGGGGTGTAGGAACTATCTCTAAGGTAGCCTGATGATAGAACTCTCGCTAGTCTCTTGTCGCTCCTGCAAGGTAGAAATAATAAACAATCAATAAATATCATCATGATATATATATAAAGCATAAGCACTAAAATACATGCATAAACTAAAATATCATCACCTATATCTCCAATCAGATGAGGGATATCAACCTCATCCTCCTTGGGGGGCATGGAGGACGTGCTAGCCTCTCTGTGACTGTGGGCACTGATGTCTGCTATAGCTATTGCACATGATCTAGTCATATGAGTGTGTGAGGATTCTCCACGCTCGTGTTGATCCTCAGCCGCTATCTCATCACCCTCGCTCAGGGATGACTCCTCCTCATACTCCTCCTCCTCCTCCTCATCCTCCTCTCCTCCATCCTATCCCTCATAGTCAAGATCGACATCTGAATCATACTCATCATTGATAACATTAGTAAATATATCTGCAACCCTATATCACACATCCTCAACCCTATCCTTTGGCTCATCACCCTTATTTGGTGCTAGTCCTGCATCACCTATAGGGACATCCATAGGAAATACAGGAGATAGTCGTGTCACTGACCACCACTCCTCATGCTCATCTGTGCTATTGACATCATCAACGTTGGAGATTGATGGCTGATTGTGATCTGACTCATTAGAGTCACTTTGGAAAACACGGTCTATAGTGAGCCGAATAGTATCCCCTGGCCTTTAGGAACTCCACATTGATCTCCTAATGAAGGGGGCACACCCTCGGTGGTATCTGCACTTGCCCAAATTTTTGCATGACTCAACCATAATAGAAAGGACGTATAACATAGTCATGTCAACTAGCTAAGAATTTTTCCATCTGCATCCTCCTCAACTGTCCTGTGGGATCTGGCCACTGTAGTGTGAGTAGATAAGGTCTCCATAGGATCTCGTCCTCCTCCAGCTGTCAAATATCACCCTCCAAAAATGTAGGTCTCCATACCACCACAAGCATTGTAGAGGATAGTCGTAGGCTCATGGATATCCTGTGGCTATGGCACATGGGAAACCAACAGGCCTAGTGCATGTAATATGCTTGAGGCACCACACCTACAAAAGCATGTAGTGCACCATATTGTCGATCTCTCAAAAAAAATTGGCCCATATCATAATAAAGATGTGCCAGGATGTAGTGTCCCCAAGTGTAGACTGTCTTGTGCTCTGCCATCTTATGAATCAAGTAAACCAATCCTCCATTCAAGTGCACCACTCATCCATTAGGATTGAGTACTAGAGCCACTGTATGCATTAGAATCCATCTAACTATGGGGGCTCATGAATATAGTAGCATAGGAAGCTCAATTTGCGCTCTCACGTGATCATCATGAACAAGTCCATCCAAGTAGTACTACATGTCCACTTCTTCTCGTGAAATGATCGATCTCAGAAATATGCCTGTTCTACCCGAATAGGAACTTGTAGAATCTGGTTTACATCCTCTAAGGTGATGGTCATCTCCCTTGTTGAAAGATGAAACATACATGTGTCAACATCCTAACGCTCACATAGGTCCATCAACATGGTGTCATGGTATCTCATAGGTGGCATCAGATATGACCAATAGATGCCTACTACCTGCAGATGCTCCATCTTTATTGTTGATAGTGTTGGAGCTAGATCTCTAAGAAAACTAATCTGTCTCCCCCTAGCTGCTATCATGATTGGGAAAGCACCTATCAAAATCACAATAATAGGCTCTAAAAATTCATTTAATATCTTCATTTTTTACATTATTCATCATGCAATTGTGCTAAATTTCATCTAGTGTGCTTTTCTAAAGGCCCTAGACACTTTAGAACCCTTTTGGGACACTTCACAAAGAAATGGGATACTTCGCGAATAAATGGGACACTTTGCGAACAAAAGGGACACTTTGCGAACAAATGGGACACTTTGCAAAAAAAGGGGACACTTCACAAACTTTTTTTCCATGATCCTAAATTAACCTATAAATGCATTAAAAATCATTAACTCATTACAAAATTACTAAGCGAAAGTTGTAGAATCCACTCACCTCATGGTACAGCTCGCCATGCACTACCTGCTCTTGAAGCTCATCCAGTCGTGGAGGCATGTAACCCCGTCTACTCGACATCTTCTCATCTCACTTGTAGCTCTCAAGCTACAAGAAGGTAAAATGCAATAGTAATTGACAAATTACTTTCCTTTACCTCTTTTTAGCTATTTTCATTACTTTTACTTGTATACATTAAAATAGGGTTATTTTCTCTTAAGATTTCATAAAGTACCTTTTTCTTCAAAACAACATAATGGGAGTTGGGGAACTTCGTTTTTGATGCCATTTGATGCGTTGGAATCATAATTCTGCACCCAACATCATCAATCATCTATTGTTAAGTGGCATGGTACTTGGAAATGCCCTATGGTATGATGTTCCTTATTTGACATGGCTAGATTATGACCTTGATTCCACCTCTGTAAAGTAAGTGGAATCAAGGGGGGGCATACATCTACCCTAGAACTTGATTTCTAGAAGTTAGATAAAAGGATTTTTGGAAAATTAACGAATTTGTTTTGTAGGATGCGGTTCCTAATGTTGTGTTTTTGTAGATAACTACACTGGGGGCTTCATTCTCCCACCTTTTGAATGAGTATCCTTTTATGCAAAAAAAACTATTTAGAGTCCTTTAACTTACATATGCACATAGAGTCATATGGGTGCTAAAGTGGGGGCTAAATGTGGTGTAGAAAATTGGACACTCTTGAGAAAAGACAATTTCATGCTTAATTTGGACCTACTTTTGAGTACCCCTACATTATTCATTCTTCAAAATGAAATTTATAGGCCCCTAAGACCCATTATTTTTATCTAGAGGCCCGTTTCATTTAAAAATTATCTAAATCCCAAAAAATAACACTTAATTCACCCATATCCCAAAAACCCATCTCCAAAAACCACTAGTGGGGCCCATTCACCACCTTGGGTGAATGAGTCCCCTCTAGTGAGACCCATTCACCAAGGGTGGCGAATGAGTCCCTTTTGGGGCAAAATTCAATTTTGAGCAGGAATTTAATCAATTAAATTCAAATTTTCGGTGGATTTCAACCTCTTAGGTCTAAATAATGGAAAAAATAGGTGTTGATGCCTATCAATACAAAATTTAGGTCATTTTTCACATCTCTTAGCCATTTTTACAAAGCAAGATCAAAATTCAAGTATCAAGAGTCTTTCACAATAAGCTGCATTAGCATTTTCCAGCAAAGTTGAAGCTTTAGGGCAACAAACTAGGGTTTTTGCAGGTCTTCAATCTCACTTCTTGTTCAAGATTCAACATTGCAAAAAGTTGATGATGGATGTCTATGGTGAATCATGGAGAAATCTAGGTTGAGGAGATGCAACTAGCCATCAAATCACACCTTAAGACTTGTTTTCAAAGTGATTCCATCTTCCATTCTCTCTCTATCTTTAGATTAAGGTTTGCATTACATTTTCATGTAATTTAAATTCATTTGATATGTTGTAGGGTTTCTAGGATTGAAGTCTTGCATCATTAAAATCACATTTTTTCATCTTATTCTAGAGCATTAGAATAGGGTTTTTTCATACTTCATATTTTCTTAGTCATTGACACACTTAAGGCTAGGGTTTTATGAAAAAAAAAATCCATTCAAGGTTTGATTTCCTAATTAGGGGTTTGACCAAGGAAAACCCCCCATTAGACAACAAACTTTAAGCTATTTTGTAGGCATTTTCTGAGATTCTGATCCGTGTTCTTGTCAAGAAGTGTTGTGCAGGTGATAAGGTACAGATCTAAGATTTGAATTTGTAGAAAATTGAAAAAGGACTAATTCACCATGGATGGTGAATGAGTCCCACTGGAGGTGGTTTTCAAAGTTAAATGTCCAGTACCCATTTAGCAGAAATTAGTTTTTGGGTAGAAAACCCTGTCTTGGGACTAATTCACCTAGGGTGGCGAATGAGTCCCAGTTAGCCAAAATTCAACTTTTCTAGATTTCCAAAGTGGTTTTTAGTCTTCATTAGTCTTATAGGTGCAAACATTCTAAATTACAACTTTTTTTTTAGTTCTATTTGCATCTTTTTCCATCTTTTTATTCATTTTGCCAATATCACTATGTTTTCAAACATTTCACATTTCATTAGTTTTTCATTCATAATCAATCAATTTTATCAATTAGCTTCATTTAGATCATTTCGTTTAGTCGTAATTACATCATACATTCCTTAGTTTGAGTGAACCACCACAATTTTTGGGTTCTATCTCTCCTTTTAGGTGAAAAACCCTAAGAGTGCAAGAGAAGTACATAGAAAAAACAAAAATTGTTGGTTCACCATTGGACATCAACTTTCATATTAAATATTTATCTAAAATGGAAAAAAAAAATATACCATCTTGAAATAGGTTCTTTTATCTAGTGCATCATATTTTTTTCATTTTTTTTAATAAGTTTTAGTATTTTTCCTTGGCATGGTAATCAACCTAATAATTTGTGTTGATAACCTAATTTTAGTAAAAATAAAAAATAAAAAATAAAAAATAAATAATAATTAAACTATTAAAATAAATATATTTTTGAAAACTACACTTATGGATCTACAAAAGGGTATTTTTTATATTTTTTTAAAAAATGTTATTTACATTAGGAGTTATTGAAACTTCAAGTTTTTCAAATAATTTTATTTTTTTGTATTAAATTGGACTCAAAGTAGTGCTCCATATATTTTTAGCCAACAATTTTAGTTGAGAAAATTGTGGAAGTATCTAACTTAGCTAGAATGAATCTTATTAAATTATATGTTTGACCAAAATTGACTTTTAGTTAGAAATACTTAAATTAAGTTGTGTTGATAGGCTGGTTGAAAGTGTGACACAACTTTGTGATTTTACCTAGATGTCGCCATATAATAGGGAGGTGGAGGACCATTGGAAACAAGGTGAACACTATGATCCTAAAATTTCATTATAATCATTCAACTAATTTAGTTAATCTTGTATTTAAAAAATGAAATGTAATAAATTAAATTAAATAAACTTGCTGAAATTTACCTGATTGTCAAAGCCAAATGTATCACTTAGGAAGGAATCTATCATCACCATCTCATCAGTTGCAAATGTACCCTGACCACATGCATCTTGACTATCCTTAGGATTACAACCACAAAGTAACCCAAAATTCTGACATAAATGAGGTGGAACTCAATGTCTCAAAGAATCGCTCACCTCACCTTGTGCTAAAGGCCTAGTATGTTGTATGAGGCTTAGAGTAAGGGAACTAATCAATTGTAAGGTATCCACCTCAACACTCTCCTTCATAATGCAAGGGATAGTCACACATTCTCATATGTTGGTCTAGCGAGTGGTCTCGTTGGATGCTATGCGTCAATACGTGCCCCCACTCTATCCTATTTGGAGCCCCCATCTCTACCCTAGAACTCCCACATGCAAAAATAGTTTGGGATTTTATTGAGGACAAACTCAAAATAGATTTTTCTTAAAACCATCATAGTTGCATGGAGGAGGGTCAAAAACCATACACCACCTTTCCCAAAATAGTTCTTGATCTCATAGTGGTTGCACCAATGGATAGGGAACCTCTTGCATGAAGGATGTAAGGTTTGATTCATTCTTGGGTCTATGAATAGTTCACAGAAGTCAGATTTTTTTTAATCTTTAACTTGCTTATATGATAATTTATCTTAATAAAATTGTTTAAGCTCTTGTGTCTTCTCGAACCAACTATTTATTTGCTTGCTAACTGAATCTACGTGAGAAGTTATGGATTTCAATGATTGAGTGAGGGAGGTTCTATGCGAGGTTGTGCCTGAAGGATCTTTCAACCTTGCAATTATCTCCTCAATTTCATTTTTGTTATTTTTAATTTTCCCCATTAAATTTTCTTGTGTTCTTGGAGCATGATGGGGAATTTCAGGAGGTATTTGTTAAGGTTTTTCTTTTGCAAGGATTTGATCATGAGGTGAATTAGGATTTTGAGGAGGATTATGAGGAGGATTTGGGGGTTCATTAAGTACAATTCTTAAAAATTAAATAAATTTACATCAAAAAACATATTCAATCTACCTATTTTGTACCAAATTCACACAAAAAATAGAAATAACTTACTTCTTTGACCTCCCCAATGTCGTGGAAACATTTTTATGAAGAATTGGAAAAGGTATTGTGTGGTTTTGGGCTTCTTGGAATGCAAGCACATTATAGAGGGTTTGTAGGATGCAGAGGAAGTTTTCAATAGCAAAGAAAAAGAATGAAATGAAAATTTTCATTTTTTTTCTTAAATAAGAAATATCACTAGCACATTATAACACGGTCATGTTATTTCTCATTGAATAAATAATGTGAGCACATTATAACACAATTGTGTTATTTCTCATTGAAGAAATAATGCGATTGTGTTATAACACACTCACATTATTGCTTTGTAGTGACCAAGCTTGAGGCTTGACCACTCTAAACCATAATGTGAGCATGTTATAACACACTTGTGTTATGGATTTTTTGAATTCAAAAAGTGGGATGGAAACTTTTTGGCCCCCCATCTTTTTGAACCCCCCCTTAAGTGCATCACCACACTCTGATGAATCTCTTAAGTACATGACTATACAATCAATACTAAGAGAACTATTTATATAACTATCAAAGCTCCAAATATAGAATAAGGGATACATCATGACACAAATATATAATTGTATGATGCCAATACTCTATTGCATAATCAAGAGTACACCATGGAACAAAACTAACATCCTCTCAACAAAGGATTTCCTATTGAAAACTGATAATTTCTAAAATAACATCTCAAAAAAAGATTGCAAGGTTCCTTCATGGATAACTAATATGTCAACATATCCAATCACATTAATATAACCATGTTCTATCAATAAAAATAAAAAAATCAAATAAATAGAACTATAATTAAAAAATATCCAAGAGCTCTTGCATGACACATAAAACCATTAAGAATATCATCCATCACAAGTGAATAATCTACATCACTATTAAATCTCCCATTGAATCATGATATTGAGCTATCCATGGAATCATGATAACCATCTCCTAAATGAAAATCATACATGGTCCACACACACTAAAATATAATACAAACAAGTCTAGAGAAGAAATTAGAACCAAGATCTCCAAACCAAGAAGATAAATCACCACAAAAAAATCACTATCAAAATCTCCCACTAAATTGTGTAACCAAGCTATCCATGAGAACATGATAAAAAAAATCTAGAATTCCCAATAATTGACTATCCAAGAACTCTAATCATCCATCCTATCATATAAATAAAATATATGAAAGTAAAATGGCCATAAAAAGGTAAACTAACCAAATTTACAACACTAAAATTCCTATTGATATAGATAATCCACATTTGAGTAATCCCAATACAACTAAATGGGTGGCCAAATTATAAAAATAAACAAATTTTAGATCCTCAATCAATTCAACATATAAACTCACTATCACATGAATAATATATAAAACTAGATAACCACAAAGACAACATGTAGGTCTCAAGACTTAAACACCAGATCAAATATAGGTCTACTTTTCTAAAAAATGCAAAATTAAGTATCCTAGCCATGGAACCAAGCAAGCATATAGATGATAAGAAAAACCTCCTAACATTGAACCACACAATCACCTATCAACTACATACATGATCATGCCATGCAAATGCTTAAATATACATGAACATCCATGAAAAATAATCATCCCCATCAATGAACTTGTACTCAACTATCTTTAAACCAAGATTCCAATTCTCACACATGTATGAACCATGTCCTCAAATTAGAAGGTTACTTGTATAATTATCTCCATCAAAGTATAAACTCAAAAAAAAACTATAAAACTATATCAAGAATTACCAAATATAATAATATATTATACCATCATCTAGATCTCATAAAAACATGCACTCCCACAAGATTTTTTCCTTTCATTTTTTTTGAATGCTTATAGAATCACACTTTGAATCTTAGGCTCCTATAAGTTTTGAAACAAGTAAAATGCTCTCCATTCTCATCTAAGTGAAAACCCATGTAATCCATTATGCAATACACTAAAAATTCTCTCCACCACCTATCAAAATCCAAAATCTAATTCCACACACAAACATTATTACCTATTGATTGTTTCAGATTAATGCTATCTTCATCACACTATTTTTTTGAAAATTAATAAAATATGAAAACCAAATTTCTATACCATCACATAATGCTCCAAGGGATATTTTTCTATGACTATTCGAAGTCAAGAATCTAATAGTGGGTAAAATTAATGCCCCTAGAAGAAAACTACTTCTTTAGGCTATAAGTGGCTTCAAATGGTTGCTTTTTATGACTAACATCATGTTGATGTCAACTAATGTTAGCCAATAGAAAATAGGTGGCTCTATAGGTGGTGGCACAGTAGTAGTAGGCATGGTGGAAGACAAATAAATTAAATTTGTTTAAAATTTAAAATTTGTTGAATTTCCTAAAATGTTCATAGGGGATTAGATTCAAGCCCACCTGACTGAGGGTTGGGAGTGGGGACCCAAGGTCCCATTGGCCATAGGCTACTAGATATGAGCTTATCAACCACTAGTAGGGTTGAAAAGACCTATATCAACTATTAGTCAATAGCACTAGGGTAGTGGGTATAGATATATACAGACCCCCCATGATAATTATTATTTAATTTTAAAAAAATTCAAATAATTTTTTCTTCGTAGAATTATTTTCCTTGCATAATTATACAATCATATGGCATAACAAGGGATAGGGGGAAATATTATTCAATCCTCGGTGGCCAAAATGGGTTGAATTTATGTCAATGTTCATCTCTTAGGTCTCTTGGATCTAATGGTGAGGTATAGTTTCTCTTAGGTCATTTATGAAAATTATTCCATAAAACCCTCACGATGAACACCTAGGAATGCCTCATTTTTGGATGAATATTTTTGAATCCTAGGTTTGTAAAATTAACCAAAAATCTGCAAACACCAAAACCCCAAATCTACAAATCTCAACTTGCACACATATCTTGTTCCTTGAAATGTCTAAAATCTATCCAAAATTTTAATGTATTCAACTTTGCATAAAATCTACTCATACAAGTGTTAAAATAAAATAGGTATCTCTCACATCCCTCAACCACAACCATGGATTTCATACCACTTGTTAGAAAAATTTACCAAGTTGATCGAACCATTTCCTACATAACCCCAATAGATAAAATCATGCATAAAATCTAGAATAACAATAATACAAAGATCAAAGACATACCACAATATTACACAAGTTATACCTTTAGAAAACCCTCAAGAGGGAAAAACCTAGCCTCCAAAGGAATCCACAATCAATGTATTATTTAGTAATAAAAATATTATAGTAAACTTACAAAGCCTCCATGAATATTTATAAAACATCAAGCTCCTCCAATGCATCCTCTATGTGTCCAAGAATCTAACCACACATCCCATGTCATATCTCACATATGCATTCAACAAGAGAGATCAATAAAAATGAAAGCTAAGCTAGATAACCAACTATCCAAACAACCAACCTCAACCACTAAATATGCACTCAATTTTATATAATCAAGCTCACACTAAAAAACTAAGTGGTAAAGTAAAACCATGTGCCTCAAAACCATGAGTACAAAAAACCATTGACCCTAAGATTTAATTATTAGTTATAAGTTTCTCAATATTAAATATTTTTTCCATGTGCAAGCCACACCTAAAATATCTAGCCAATATCAAATGCAAATTTACAAGTAGACCAAAATAAATATTTAATGTGGCTAAATGCATCTCCTAATTATGTACCACATTTATATATATTATTTTACATACTTAAAAGTAATCCTTTTCTCGTGCAAGGTGTACAACACCCTTTTCGTAACACTTTTCGATGGGGCTAGATAGAAAAAATGTTTAATGATACTCTATAGTTACTATGTATAGAAAATTTATTTTATGGATTCATGGAATATATTTATATATTTGTATTTACTTGATGTCTATCATTCTATATACCTATACATTTTTGTTTAGACATTAGTTTTGGTCAGTTTTTGTATGTCAGATCATAGCTTGTCAAAATCAATATATGAGATATATTTTTCATGTTTTAATATGATTATATCATGAAATGAAAATAATGATAATATTATAACATATATATACAATGATAAATCTTATGGTGACATGATAAAAATATTAATAGCATTATGATCTTAAAAAAATGAGTAACATGTTAAAATAATGGTAGCAAGTTAAATAAGTGAATATAATAAATAATAAAGAAAAAAATGATTCCATGCTACTATCCTTTTAATACACATATCTTTTGCATATTTGCAAATAGACTTTAAAAAATACTATCAATGCATGCAATGGTTTATGATTATTATCATGTAATCATTGTTAATTTTTTCATGCAAATGTATGAAATGGTTTGTAATAGAGAATCCTTATCAAAGATCAAATATCTACTTGTAATAAGAGAAAATATAAAATATTAAGGCACATATGTGCACAAGAATATTTAATTAGTTGATAGCTAGTTGAATGGGAAAGCTAGCTCATGTTACTAGCCTATACTAGTGAAATATAGGATCTCAAGCTAGTAAATATAGAATAATTTAAGATAATTTTTTAAATCTCTTCTAATTATGAAAATATGTGAAGCATAAATCCTTTGTGTTCTTGAGATTCTATAAAAATTCCTTCAAGAAAATCTTTCTCATTGCTTAAAAAAATATATTATCAATACAAATATAGTAATGATATTACAATCACCATTCATATTATAGTAGATGCAATGATTCTATTTGGATCTTATAAACCTCAAAGCTAACACAAAAGAATTAAAATTTTTGTACCACATCCCAAAAGATTATTTAAGACCATATAATTTTTTAAAACTTACAAACCAAATACTCTCTACCTTTCTCAATGTAGTGATCTCTTTGTGTCATACAAGTCTCTTCCTCCAAATCACCATGAAATAATTATTTCTT
Source organism: Sequoia sempervirens (assembly GCA_007258455.2). NCBI lineage: Eukaryota > Viridiplantae > Streptophyta > Pinopsida > Cupressales > Cupressaceae > Sequoia > Sequoia sempervirens. Next base: position 471,582,404 of record VDFB02271358.1, on the reverse strand, counting down.
CACATTCATCTACTCAACCTCAAGATCATATATTGTATCTAGAAAAAATAGAAATTGAATGGATGACAACTTTGATACTAGGCATCTATATGCCAACAGTGTCTCTCTAATTTGGAGGCCAAGGTATTGGACACCAATGTGGACATTAAGAAACTATTGTAAGTGTGCCACATTTTTTATAAGAATAGTGCTGACTCCTTGGAGGTCCTGTTCCACAAGATCAATGAGCTAAGAGAAGACCAACTCTACTTTACGGAGCTGATGGAGAAGGGCTAGGCTACTAAAGGAAAAGGTAAAAAGGTTAGGAAGGATGAAGCTAAAATCCCTAATACTAGAGGGAAGGGCAACTTGAGGAAATCCTTCAAGGAAGAGAAAAAAGAATTGTTGGACTTGATTGGTCTTCATAGGAACCAAGAGCTTGAGGTGGCTAATACCTTAAGGAGCATGAAATAGTGTCCAATTTTGTGTTTTGTTGTGTTTGTTTCTTGTTGTTGGGTCTCTTTTTGGTTACTATTGTTTTGCTAATTTTTTGTTGTTGGTTGTTGTTGATGGTGCAATGTTTTATCTTTGAGCAACATTTTGTTTATTCTAGCTAATGGTTGTTGTTGTTGGCGTAATGCTTTATCCTTGAGAAAATTTTGTAAGTTTTATTGTAAAGGGTTTTAGGTCCCTTCAAAACTTGCTTTTCCCCATATAATCAAAACTTTGATACTAGGAATAAAAATTAGCATAATTCGCTCCCTCAATCTGGGAATAACCTTGCACAACCAATCTCATCTTATAATTCTAGACATAGCCATTAGACCCTATTTTTATTTTAAACACCCATTTTATATTCTAGCATAATTTTATCCATCAAGTAAAGGTACTAGGTCCCATGTGTTATTTTTATTCAAAGAGATTGTCTCCTCATCCATGGCCACCTTCCAAGACTCTACACCATTCATACCCATGACCTCCTTTATAGTCATAGTCTCATCAATGTTAGTACTAAAATTAAAATGCATCTCCAAATAGTATATACAAAAAAACCTCAGCCATAGGGTCCCAAATCTTGTATCCTTTCACACCAACACCATAGAAAATTAAGAAACATTTTACAACCTTGTTCTCAAATTTTGACCTCATCTCCCTAGACACATATGCAATGCCTCACAACCAAAGACATGGTGATGTCTTGATAAGGGATTTTCTACACCACACCTCCATAGGTGTCTTATCTACAAGAGCTAACATAGGACACCTATTAACCAAGTAACAAGCTATAGAAACTACATCTATCTGAAAAGAAAATCCACACTAGCTCCACTTACCATACTCCTAGCCCTCTCCATCAATTTTATATTCATTCTTTCTACAACTCCATTTCATTTATGGTTGTGTAAATTTGTCTTATCTTTTTCTTTTCGACGATCCTTGTAGAATCTATAAAATATTGTTAAACAATAATAATTTCCATTAGTAGTCCATAAAATCTTAATCTTCCTACCAATAAAATTCTCTACAAGAGCCTTAAACTCTTTAAAATGACTAAATACTTCAAATTTACTCATAAGGAAATATACCCATATTCTATTATAATCATCTATGAAATAAATATAATATATAGATTTAAAAATTGTAGGAACATTAATAAGACTAAATACATTAGAATGGATTAAATCTAACACCTTACAAGATTTATGAGAACTAGAGTAAAATTCAACATGGTTTTTTTTTCCATATATGTAATGTTCATAGAAATATAATTCAATATTGCAATCATTTATCCCCTCAATAAGGTTCTTATTCTTTCTAGGGTTATTACAGCCTTCTCACCTTTCTGATTCAACCTTTGGTGTCATAACATTTCTTTCTCTATTAGTAGCTTAGTCTCCAAAACATGAGCACCTTCAGATAACCAAAAAGAATGATCATCACAAATAGACAAAATACACTCCTTTGTTGTTGGTTCCAATGGTGAAGGTAAATATTCTATAGATGGTTTCACTATAGGAATCGACAAAATATTAGACCAAATTATGCATGCAACTAACTAAAATAGAGTTCCAACCCAAACACTCTTAGCAATAACCATAAATCATTTGATAATATTGCACCCTCCACTCAAGATAACAATTTGCATACTTACAACATTCAATTTGCTTATAGAAAATAGGTTTCATGAAAAACTAGGGATATGCAATACACCATTGATCCCTCCATTCATCTATTATAGAATTGAATGAAGACTCTACCATGAAAAACAATATTTAAATGAGAATGCTCTCCAAGTTACACCTTCCCATCATCATATTCTTCATATTTTTTAAACCAACATTAATGTGAGGTCGTGTGGAGAGAGGTACTAGAGTGTATCAACCAAGAAAATTCTTATGCATGAATACCCAAGTCAACAACAAAAGTATCACCTTCATTTTAGAAGGATCTCTTAGACTCATCATTAAAATCTACCTTTTTCGTCTTCCCCTCTTCTTTATAGTCTCTTCTTAGGTGTCTATATTTGTCATAGTTTCAAAAAAAATCTTTGAACTTACCAAAATATTTGGATCTCCCACGTGATTTGGATCTAAAATTATCTTGCTTATTTTCCTTCTTCTTGCTTTTTTATCTGAATCTTTCACTAATTGTTAAGGTCTCCTTAGCCGACTCAAAATAATTCATTCTTATTTCTTCAAAAAGAAAAGATGCAACCACTTCATCCATCTTGAACTTGGTTGTAGTGCTCCCAATGGCCAAAATCAAGTTGTCCCATGAATATAGTAAAGAACACAATAAATTCATACCCCAATCCTCCTCCATTTTTACTCCCACATAGTGCAACTAAGTAACTACCAAAACTAAGACATCTAGATGTTTAGCCACAAAATCACCATCCTCCATCCTAAGGGTATAGAAATTATTTCACAAGAAAAGCTTATTCATCAAAGACTCATGTTGATATTTTTTTTCAATATTTCTCTAAAGGTTCATTGAAGTAGTGTCTTCATAAACATTCAACAACACTAAATCAATCAATTTGAGTCTAATAAGACCTTATGATTTTCTATCCATCTTCCCCAATATCCTTGTAATGTAGTTGTACATTTGGATCTAGATGTTATATCCTAAAGATATCAATTTACAAATGCATCCTCCATCTTGATCTTCCACAACTTAAATTTTGTGCTTGAGAAGTTCAACATATCTATCATTGATGTGCTTGTCATTTCTTCTCGTAATAAGATAAATATATCTATGTAGGATTGTACTCAAATGAAAATTAGTACAAAAGACCTTTTATCCAATACCTAGAATATGAGGTTATTAGGCTATGATACCAAATGAAAGGAAGAAAGGTATATGGAAATATTTTCTACACTAATATTCCAAGGAGAGTGTTGTGCAAATTTTATTTTTTATCTACAAAAATGTCATATTTAAACAAAAATAAATAATATATACCATAATACAAGTGTATGTAGGAAAAACCATTTTAGGAGAAAAACCCAACTCCAAAGTAACTCAATGTATTATCCAATAAACCATAATTACAAAATACTTATAAAAAAACTTTCATAGGAGTATCACCAACTAAAGATCTAGAAGAATTTTGATATCTTAACAATATTTACAAAAATCTACACACAACCTTCATCTCAAACACTTAATATGTAGGTGATACAATATATGAACCATTAAAGAGTAATTAGAAAACTATGAGCTAAAATCACCAAAAAAGTGACTTTCAAATTATCTCCAATCAAAGATGTCTTATGATGCATCATAAGACACATCAAGAGTTGGTCAACAAGTGTAACTCCCCTTTATAGCTCTTGTATGCATCCAATAATTTCTTATATTTCCTATGCAAACTAGTATAAGCCATAAATTTTAATTTGCCTAGCAATTAAAACCCCTTCTTAAACAAAATTGAAGTACTCAAACAGATTTATGCAACAAGAACCTTATGGGTAGTGCAAAATAATTGAAATATATTTATTTTGGTTAAAAATCAATCCTATTGTTTAGAAATTGAGTTTTTTCTATTTTACGTCCAAAAATTGCACCTTTTATAATCTTAATATTAGGACCAAGGTTGAGCCACCTTCCCCAATAGGAAACATAATAGAGTATGTGCGTATACAAACAAGGTGAAAACTAAATATGTGGGAATATGTGTGCATAGATATAAAAGAAAGATAGAGGAATGGATCCAATTTACTTAAAATTGTGTCACTCATTAATATGTACATATATAAACAGCTCCTCCCAAAATAAACATAAAATAATTTTATTTTTTTTAATGAATATACAAATTTCACTATTGTAAAATTATAATTATTTGAACAAATTAAAAAAATACACCCATTATCATTAACTAAGAAGCTAAGATGGTTATACCTGCTAACACAAGGATAGAGGGGCCTCTATGTTCCATAATCATTTAATAATTTAGAGCATAAATTCTCTCAGTAACCATCTATATGAATAGAATTAATTTTTTTTCCCATTTGATCTTGATACATGAACTTTTGGGTCTATCTGTATACAATGTTCTTAATGTTTTGACCAGATTTACAACTAATGTTTTTACTGTTTTTTCTTAAATAACTGAACAATACAGATTATACATTTATATTGAATATTTTGGTTGTCCTGTTTTTTATTTGAAGATGGTCAATCAAAGTTACTTTGGTTGATAGAAAAGGGCAGCATATGAATGAATGAATGGATATGTCTGTACTTATTAGATTTACTGACATGACATATCAGAATAGCCAATCGATATGAGCATTTAAAGGTTACCGCAAAATTTCAGGCAGACGGCTATGTGTCACTGTTTATATTTAATTCAGTCTTTTCTTTGAAATCTGATGAATGAAGTATACTGAGAAATAATTGGAAAATGTAATGGCTATGGCAGTTGTATTGAATGTTAAAAGGCCACCAGTGAAAATTTAAGGTTTCAGTACTATGTATCAACGCATAGAAGAAAATCATGTTTCAGTAGATATTTGACAGCAGTGTTACTTTGACTGCCTTTATGACAGACTTCAATATTTTCTCCTCCTTGGAAGGACTCTACGTTCAGTGGAAATATACACTGCTTCAGGAGTGTACCCAAATCAATATAATATTTACTTATTATATATATTTTTAAATTGAATTTTTTTCTTACGTTCATATTCTTAGATTGATATCTTCTATATGTACACACAAGGCCATTAGTTGTACATGTATATTAATGTTGTGTGTAAATAGATAATAAATGTGTAAATAGATTTATGGTAAAGGTGAAAAGGTAGTGCAAATGAGTCATGAAATTATAGAGTTGTGTTAGATTTCCTTCTATAATAAATGTAAACATAAAGTTATGCAAAAATTAAATTTGAATAAAATTATGGGGTTTTGACTATGTTGTTCTTGATGAAATTATGTAAAATTGAGTCTTAAGATGGAGTTCTAGAGTTGTGAATAACTTACCCGCATGAAACCATGTGGAAATTGAGTCTAGAATGGAATTATGATAGATGAGGCAACTATGAAGTTGTGAACAAGTTAGCCCAAATGATGCATGCTAGTATAAACCGTGTAAATCTAAGATTGAAAAAGAATCATGATGTATGAAGCAATCATAGAGTTCTAACTTTGTTTCAAAAGAATGGAGATGCAATAGCTAGATACAACAATTTATTTGTTCATTATAATATCCATTATATGATGTAGTTATGAAATATCAAGTAATTAGGGGCAAATGGTTGCCCCCCATTTTATCCCTAATGTGAGGACAAGCCTCAAGATATAAGTATAATGGTCATGGGAGAAATGCCATTTTGTAGGATATGGCTAAATAGTATATAAGAGGTGAGAAAGTAAGAACACACATAAATGATGTAATAATAAGACATTCTCATATAAAAATGATATATGAAATTGATTCTAGAATTACATCATGGATAAATTTGATGAAAAGGATAAAAGCACAAAATTGTGTCACCTTTTTTACAATGAAAATGGTCAACTTCTAGCTTTTGAACTTCCAACTTCTAGCTATAAGTTCTATGGGTGTTGCAACCTCTATTCTTTGAGTTTCACCACCCTGAGGTGGGTTGTATTGTGATGGGAGTTGAATGGCCTCATTTTTCGTTCCTCTAAACTTTTTTATAATGAAACATGATGTGCTAAAGATCATTTAGCTTGGTAGAAAACATGAAGGATTATCAAGCCTCATAAGGCTCTTGTAGATTTATTTCTAGGAAGATTACCTCATTATCTATTTGGGTGTTGTGTGTTTGTAACTAATGATGGATTGGTCCTATTTATGGATCTCTAATTGAATGAGCACTCGACATGATCTACCTTAGTTGGGGTTAAATAATAGTATAGTGTCTCAACTCTAGATTAGATTTGGAAGGTGGGGAAATTGTTGGGTTCTTTATCTCCAATTCCAAATTAAAATATTCATATCAAAGGTAGAAGTGAAAGGCTCATTATAAGGGATTGAATATTGAGCTTTCCCAATTATGAAATATTCTATAGTATTAGAGATGCCAAAAAATAATAAAATGGATACAAAAGTAAAAGAGAGATGGATGAAGATAGAAAGAATGAAAGAGCACAAAAACATAAACTAGCCCACCCAAAAAGATTTATAATCTATACATTAGGTTCATAAAAATATGTGATGGCCAAAATGAACTCAAGGACAACATGAATGAGTAAGACTCTAGATAGCACACATGCTAGATCCTTGGTAAGAGGTGCTTGCTAAGTCACTCCTACTCTCATATAATATCCAATCAAAGAGTAGTTAAATGAGGGATTTTTCACTTTACAAAGAAGAAGAATGTTGTATATGGTAGTAATTTTCTTGATGTGCTTTATTTTATTGTGATGTTTTTGATTCACATAAAAATACGTTTTGAAGGGACCCAAAACCCTTTACATCCAAAAGCAAGGCTACAATAAAGAACAACCTGTAGCCTACCAAAACCCAGTCCCCAAACAAGACTCCTCAAGATTTACATTTAGAAGTGCTTTTATGGGAACGAAGAGTCATGTCAAAAGAAGGCCTAGATAATTTTGTTTTCTTGCTTTTAACTGTGATCTAGCCTTCTTCCACTTGCGTTGCCATATCATGCGAGGCCAACCCACAATTTTCCTGAAGATGAATGCCTACAACCAATGTTTCAGAGTTTTCATCACTATTCCTTCATGCAGACAAAGGCATCTTTGTAAGGCCACCAAAAGAGACAACCTGAGACCCAATCTCTCGCTCAATAGGGGTAGCCGTTGTCATAGCACTTTCACCAGAAATGATAGCCTGAGATGTTGATGTTTGGTTGTGTTTTCATGATTAACTATAAAAATTTGAGTGGGTAAATGCATAAAGTTGTAACACAAAAAGGGATCTTAAGATGCCATCTTTTTTTGAAATCAACAATGTTTGATGCTCAATGAGAAAATGAAGATAGTTATGCTCAAAATTTGAAGATGCAGCAAGAACAAGAGTTGTAGTTCTCTAATTCTACTTTCTAAACTACTATTTTTAAAAAATTAGTGAAGACTAATGGTTTTAAAAAGGGGAAGCACACAAAGTGGTCCTCTTTTTATCAAAAAAATAGCATAGCATCTATTGTGCTTCCCCTAAAAGGTTAACTTTTTTTTTATATAAATTCAAAAATAATTTTGGTGAGAAATTAGCTAACACCATGTAGTTTATGCCAATTTTCTCAACTAATTTTTTAAGGAATATACAATATTTTACTAATTTTCAAAGTGGACACATCCTCAAAAGCAAAAATTTGAGTGTGCTCCCTCCTATTTTTTTTGAAAACTAATCGAAAATAAATTTCTCAATATGTGTAGAATGGAGTCTAGTTTCTAAAAGTGTAATTTGTTTCAAAATTTGATGAACGAGTAAAAAACTATACCCAAACTAGCACATCTTGGTTTTTGACAAAAAATGGAGACACTAACAAAAGAAGTTGAAGATGAAAACCTTGACATAATCAAAATGTAAAAAAATATATATGGTTAGATAGCTAAGAGAGAGCTTAATGACATCATTGTATTTTTATAAATTTGCATTGAAACATGTGCAAACCTAATGTAGAGCATGGCCAAAAATGTATGAAATTTTGTTACCCTTTCAAAAAATCATGTCTTTGGTATGAAATGGTCACCCAACCATTTGGGTTGGATGGCCAAGGAAAATCCAACCCAAAGGGTTGGCATTTTCCATTGCAAGCCGTTTGGAAAACACCAAATTTTGTTGGGATTATGGTGTCTCAACCATTGAGTCCTAACATAAATTTTGGGATAAATATTTGTGAAAATATTGATATATCCTAATTTTCCAACTATAATAGTTACCATAGCATTTTGTGGGACCTGTTGAGAGTGTTAAATCCTACATGCAAGGTGTGGAGCTCAATAGAGTGCCACTTGTCACCTAGGTGCTTCATGGAAGCATTGTTGCTTGTGCATACTTGATAGAGGTGTGCCATAATGACACTTGTCACTTGGGAACTCATTTAGAGATAAGACTTTGTGAAAAATTCTCAGAGTTGCATGTAGGTAACATGTGTCAAGGAATGTTGATTTAACTATGGCATGTACCTACTTTTGTGGAAGTTGGTGCCCACTTTTAAAATTCAAGGTTGGAAGTTGCTATTTGCAAGGGGAGTTGTGCATGGATGCAATTTCTATTCCTAGTTGAGGGGTAAGTGCACCAAGATGGTTCCCAAAAAAGGGGCTTAAGTGGCCACTTTTTTTCTGAAATCAGGAAATACTGACCTTGGACGTGAAATTGAGGATAGCTACACAAAATTTTTAAATGGAACAAAAACAAGGACCGCAGTGCTTGGAGTCTACTTTCTAAACTACTAATTTATTTTGAAAATGGTTGAGATTAAGGGGTTCAAAAGAGGGACACACACAAATTGTTGTTGTTTCTGTCAGAAAAACATAACATAGCAACTCTTGTGTGACCCGAGCATGGTGGAATTTTTTGTAGTATTTTTAAAATCGCTCTGGTCAAAAGTTAGATAATAGTATGTAGTAAGGACTAGATATTTTCTGATAATTTTCTAATGAATATTTGATTTTTTATTAATTTTCTAAGTGGGCACCTCCTAAAAAGCAGAATTTTGGCTGTGCTCCCCCTAAATTTTTTTGAAACTTATAGATTTTTAATTTTTTTTTAAAAAAAATTGTAGAATGGAGTCTAGTTTCTAAAAATGTAATTTATTTCAAATTTTGATGAACAGTTAATTTATAGAGAAAAAAATACCAAACACTTCTTTTTAAAGAAAAATGGATATACAAACAAAAGAAATTATGGATGAAAGGCTTAACATTGTTAGAAAGTGAAAAAAATTACATCATTGGAAAGCTAATAAAGAACCTAACATTACCCATGTGTTCGATTTTCTTGATATTGAACCAGATGCAATCTTGATGGTGAGCACAAACCCGATTATGTGAAAATTTGTTGAATTTGGAAAAAACATGTCTCTGGTCTTTGGGAATTCCCTCCAAGCCTTTGGGTTGGCATTCCAAGGCAAATACCAAAGCAAATTTTCAAAGAAAACTATAACGTGAACGCGTTATAACGTGAATGCGTTATTTGTTAGTTTGGCCACAAAAGTGCGACCATTTCGGTGCACTTACCCTGAGTCAAACTTGGAATGTGGACACCCATTTTTTTAACATGTTCTTTTTTGAATGTGTATGTTGCATGTAGTGCCTTTCTTGTTGCATGCTCATGCATGGGCGTGGGTTTAAAGAAAATTTTATCCTAGGCATTGTATACTCTATAAATACATGTGTTTTTCTAGAGGAGTCAAATGTGAGAAGAGTTATCCACATTGGTTATGCTACTAGAATTCTGACAGAGATGGAGCAAGATGTAAATCTCCTATAATAGCCTTGAGCTTGAAGCATGTATTGCAACTATTTTGTTACTAAATAATATATTGGATTTGTGGTTTTGGAGTATGGAGTTTTTATCTAAAAGGATTTTCTCCACAAAAATATGATTTATTCTTCTTGTTTAATTCTATGTGTCTATAATATTGTCGAAACTCCTTGATGTAAAAATATCTAAAACTTAATTGTAACTTCTTTCCTTTAAGAATTAACAGTGGGAAAATAACTATATATGTTTCCACTTTAAGGCATAGTAGAATATGGTTTTGAGGCTTTTGAATTAAATGACTATTACCAAAAGGACATTCTAATCCTAGATGACTTTCTAGGATGCTTGTTTTCCCTTCAAATTGGTATCAGAGCTAAGATCCTTAACTTGCATGTTCTTGCATGTACTTGCATGTGAATTGCATGAAATTACATGTTACTTGCATGTGCTTTCATGTTAATACATGTGAAGATTCATGGTGTTTAAGGTTCTGGAAATCTCTTTTGTTGTGATTCCTTAGCCTAGAAAGCTTGAGGGAATCTATTTTAAAGGAATTTGTTGATCATTAATCCTTTTTTGAGTGGAAGCTTTGTAGTTGATCTTATTTTTAGGAGATAGTAGGCAGTGTGAAGTATAGTGAAAGATGGTGTGTTTGGAGTTGATCATGAGATTTATTGTAATATGAAATTGATCTAGAGCTCCTAGTTAGATAGTTGAATAACCTTGATGCATGGAGTGTGGTTACACTTCATGGTTGTGTGTAGTAGAGTATTCATCTAGGGTGTTTGAGATGGGCACCTTGGTGATATGGAGATACTTGTGTTATACTGACCATGGTGTGTTGTGCTTGTATTGAATGCTTGTTTTAGCTCTTGCTATTGGAAGGAACTATTTTATATCCACATATGCATGTAGCCTTTGAGTTGATCATTGGATGATTTGAGGCTCTTGGATGCTTGTTGGTGCAGGAGCACTTAGGAAGCATGATGAAACACCTAGAAAAATTTGAAGATTTAGGAAGGTTTTTGTGTTTTAATGCTTTAAGGTCATGTTGACCATCAAGTTTTGAGTTTGTGGTGTTATTAGGTGTTATGTTGTAGGTTGCTCAGTAGTATAGGGTAGATGGTATGAGTTACACAATGTGTTTTCTTTAGGAATCACTTGAATTGGGGAAATAAATCCAAAATGTTGCTTTTAAGCAATTTTGGCCTGTGATGGTGGTTGAGTCCGACCAAAGGGAAAAGCAACTACTTTTTGAACCTTTAAAAGGTAAACCTTGACTTGGGAGTGAGGTTGGAAGCATTTTTTAGTTTGTGGTTTTGATTAAGATCAAGAAATAGTGATTTTGGGTGTGAATTTCCTATTTTTCTATTCTTGTTTTCTGTAAAAGCTGCTAAATGGATTGAAAGAGGCATTTTGTGTTTTTGTTCAGCATGTAGTGAAGCCTCTAGAAGTATTGTCTTGGAAAAATAGATAGTTAGTAAATCATTTTCAATTTCTCTTGTAAATTTTGTGTTTTCTCTTATCTGCTGTCTTGATTGGAAACTGTGTAAAAATGGAGTTTTAGGTTGCATTCCCTCCATACCAGGAAGTATGGACTTGTTGGGAATGTGGCCAGGCTCCATACCTATAAATATTGTAGTAGTAGGAGGCGTTGGAAGTTCTGGAAGCATGCTCAAGGTCTTTTCCTAGGCGAGACTATTAGTGCCTGGCTTGGAAAAGACAGTCAAAGACAAACCTAACGTGGCAGGGGTGTCAACTTCTTAACAGTCTAAGGTGTGTGCTAAATGCAGGAAGCCTTGAGAAGGTTTGGGAAAGAAGACAGATTCTTCATCAGTGCATTTGAGGCTGGAAGAATCCAAACAGTCTAAGAAATGATCAAGAGAAGCCCTAATTCTTGCAAGATTTGGGTTACACCTGTGTACGGACAGTGAAGGTCCAAAACCCTAAAAATATTCAAGAGTTTGGAAAATGAGCCAGGGTGTCAGAAGAAAATTTGGCACAAAACTTTGAAGGAGAGGAGTACCAACCAGTTTTCTAGGGTGAAGAGACCTAAAAGGGGCTTAAGGCTAGTAGCCCTTCCAAAACCCTAGAATAGGGTTTTTGTGAAAGCAATGGAGAAATAGTAAATGGTGATTGTTCAAGCACCTGTGGAAGTTGGTTTTTGAAGCCATGAAAGGTAGCACACACCCTTGCAACAAGATTAGGAAGCATTGGAGGTTAGCTAGTCTTTAAGAGTATTAAGGGCTAGGGAGTGAATGAGAGGAATAGCACCAAGTTTGGTTTGGTTAATGGACTTGAATTGATAGCAGGGTTGGCCAAAAGGACCAAGAGTGCCTAAATGGCATAGGACCTATAGGTTTAGTGGTGGAGAGTGTCACCAAAGGGGGTTCATCAAGGTGAGGCCCGGAGCATTGAGACAGTGATTGTCTTAATCCAACCTTGTCCCTATCAGATTGGTATCAGAGCGAGTGAAAGATTTGGGAAAGAAATCTTGCATGTCAGACATTGAGTCAAGTGATTCTTCCACCATGGTGACCAATGCAAAACTAGCAAAGATGGTTGAAGAGAAAGAATAAGACAATAAACAGTTGAGGGAAAGAATAGCCCAACTTGAGGCAGCAGTGAGGAGTGCACAATTTGAGGGATGAATACCAAAGGAAGAAGAGATTGCAAAGGAAGATAAGACCCCTACACCTAACCCTATTTTGAAGGAGGAGCCTTTCTTGAAGGCATTGAAAGCCTTGAGTGGAAAAGCACTTGAAGGCATACCACTATTTAGTGGAAAGATGGAACCTAACCTAGTCATGGACTGGATAGAAGGCATGGAGAATCATTTTGAGTGTGATGGAGTCATTGAAGCTCAGAAGGTGAAGGTTGCTAAGTCAAGATTGAGAGGATTAGCCTTGACATGGTGGAAGTTCATTCAGACTGAAAGGAAGAAAGAAGGAAAACAACCCATATCAACTTGGAAAGGAATGGTTGCGAAGGTGAAGGAAGCCTACATGCCAGATGACTATGAGATTCAACTACACAAGAAGAGGAAAAGTATAAGGCAGAAAGACCAAGATGTAAACACTTATACTGAAGAGTTTCAAAAGTTGTGTATGAGGTCTAATGTGACGAAGGATGAGAGCCCCAAAGTGGCTAGGTATCTCAATGGTTTGAAGTGGAATATCCAAGAGGAAATGGACTTACTAAGTCCCAAGATAGTACACCAATGTTATCAATTGGCTATCAAGATTGAGGAAAGGAACAAGAGGAAGCAAGATCAGGCTTCTAAGGGCAGAGGTAGAGGCAGAGATCAAAGAGATCAAAGAGGATAGCGTGGTGGCTACCAAGGAAGAGGTAGTGACCAAAGAGACTAAGGAGAATCGAAACTCACTGAGTATGGAGGTGAAACATCTTCAAGAGGAGGATTTAACAGAGGAAGAGGACCTCAAGGAGGTTCAAACAGAGGAAGAGGAGCAGGCAAGAGAAACTCTTATTTTGTAAGTATGAAGTGTTACCATTGCAACCAACTAGGTCACCCTGCTTATAGATGCCTGGAGAAAGCTTCCTCATCAAGCAATGAAAAGAGAGTGGCTTATGCACAAGAGGAAACCATGAGTCCTAAGGCAATTGAGATTAGTCATATAGAATCTAAAATTGGAGAGAGTCTGATGTTTAACAGAGTGCTAATCAGACAACCAGTCAAGGAGGAACCTAAGCAAAGAAGAGCTCTTTTTAGAGTACGGTGCAAAATACTTGGAAAAGTGTGCAAAGTCATTGTAGATTCAGGTTTAACAAATAATATAATCTCAGAGGAGGTAGTAACTAAGCTAAAATTGTAGAAGGTACCTCATACTAACCCCTACAAGGTCACATGGCTGAATAAAGGGCAGAGTGTTTTGGTTAATGAGCAAGTAACAATGGAATTTTCAATTGGAGGATATAAAGATAAGCTAGTTTGTGATGTATTACCCATGGATGCATGTCATCTTCTACTGGGAAAACCATGGAAATATGACAAAAGTGCCATTTATGATGGGAAAGAGAACACCATCTCATTCAAGAAGGATGGAAGAACCTTCAAGTTGCAGTCACTGTTAGAAGAAGATGAAGGACAGTCAAAGGTACCAAACATCATGTTGAGCAGTGGCAAGGAGTTCCTTAAGGACCTACACCAAGGGAATCAAGGATATGTGATCATGATGCATCCCAAAGAGGAGGAAAAGGCTGAAAGGACAGTCTTACCAGAAGCAGTCCAAAAGTTGCTTGATAGATACAAGAGTATAGTCAGTGATGGTACACCTGCAACTTTACCACCAAAGAGAGCAATAAGTCATCAAATTGACTTCATACCTGGAGCCTCATTGCCTAAAAAAGCAGCATACAAGCTTACACCTAAGCAGAACCTAGAGGTAGCTAGGCAAGTGGAAGAATTGTTGAATCAAGGATTGATTCAAAAGAGCATCAGCCCTTGTGCAGTGCTATTGGTTTTAGCAACTAAGAAAGGAGGTAAGTGGAGACTTTGTACTGATTCTAGAGCAATAAATAGAATCACAATTAGGTATAGGTTTCCAATTCCTAGAATAGAAGACTTGATGGATTTCCTTGGAGGAGCATAGTATTACACCAAGTTGGACCTCAAGAGTGGATACCATCAGATCATAATTAAGGATGGAGATGAGTGGAAGACAACTTTTAAGACAAATGATGGGTTATATGAGTGGAAAGTGATGCCATTTGGCCTCTCAAATTCCCCTAGCATGTTCATGAGACTAATGAATGAAGTGCTTAAGGATTTCACAGGGACTTTTGTGGTAGTCTATCTTGATGACATATTGATTTTCAGTAAGACAGTAGAAGAACACTTGAAGCATGTGGAGATGGTTCTTAAAAGGTTGCAAGAGGAGAAGTTGGCAATCAACCTTGAGAAGTGTGAGTTCTTCAAGCAATAACTTGTGTATTTGGGGTTTGTAGTATCCCAAGGAACGTTGAAGATGGATCCAAGCAAGGTGGAAGCCATCCTAAACTGGCCCACACCAACCACAGCAACAAAGGTAAGAAGTTTTCATGGTTTGGTTGAGTTCTATAGAAAATTTATAAGGAATTTTAGTGGTATATGTGCACCAGTACTAGATACAATCAAGGGTGGTATGAAAAAAAAAGTTTAAGTGGACTCAAGAGGCTGATAAAGGGTTTGAAAAACTAAAACAAGAAGTGGCAACTCAACCAATTCTATTATTGCCTAGTTTTGACAAGTTGTTCACAGTTGAGTGTGATGCAAGTGGAGTAGCAGTAGGAATACTTAGTCAAGAAGGCAGGCCTATAGCCTTCTTTAGTGAAAAGCTCAATGAAGCCAAGCAAAAGTACTCTACCTATGATCTTGAGCTATATGCTTTAGTGCATTCCCTTATGAAGTGGAGGCATTATTTGTTGCCCAAAGAGTTTGTGGTTTTTACTGATAACCAGGCACTTATCTATATCAACACCCAAGAGAAGTTAAGTAATAGACATTTGAAATGGATGGAGTACATCCAAGCTTTTACTTTTACCATCAAGCACAAGAAAGGGAAAATGAACAAGGTGGCAGATGCATTAAGCAGAAGGTTGTTGAAAATCCAAGAGATACAACTGAAGAGCATTGGATTAGAGAGTTTCAAAGACCTCTATGGTGAAGATGAAGACTTCTTATAAGCTTCCAAGGTATGTTCTGATTTTGAGAATCATTTTCATAGCCAATATACTGAGTATACATTGCAAAATGGACTGTTATTTAAGGGTAATCGGTTGTGTGTTCTAAGAGGGTTAATGAGGGAAAATATGATTCAAGAAAAGCATAATGGTAGTCTTAGTGATCATTTTGGCATCAATAAGACTTTAGAACTAGTAAAAAGGTTCTATTACTGGCCTAAGTTGGCAAGAGATGTTTGAAAATATGTGGAACATTGTGTTGTATGCATGAAAGCTAAGGGAGGAGCTAGCAATGCTGGTTTGTATCAACCCCTGCCCATTCCTAACAGACCATGGGAGTGTGTGAGCATGGATTTTTTGGTAGGTCTTCCTAAGACCAAAATTGGTTTTGACAATGTTTATGTTGTGGTAGACAGATTTAGTAAGATGAGTCACTTTATTCCCTACAAAACTACTCATGATGCAAGCTACATAGCACACCTTTTCTTCAGGGAGATTGTTAGGATCCATGGCTTACCTTTAAGCATAGTTTCTGACAGAGATGTGAAGTTCATGAGTCACTTTTGGAAGACTCTATGGAGCAGATTGGGAACAAATCTATCATTTGGCTTAGCTTACCATCCTTAGACTGATGGTCAAATAGAGGTGGTTAACAGAGTGTTGGGTAATCTTCTAAGGTTTCTAACCAAGGAGTATGGACAGACATGGGATATGGTTATCTCCCAAGCTGAGTATGCTTATAATGACAGTGTCAATAGAACCACAGGGAAAAGTCCTTTTGAGGTTGTGTATGGGATGCACCCAAGAGGCATTTGTGAGCTCAGAGACCTTGGATCTATGGAGAATAGGAGTGCACATGCAGAAGACTTCAGTCAAACCATGAAGGAGATCTAGGAGTAGGTCAAGCAAATAGTCACAGCAGCAACCCACAAGTTGAAAGAGAAAGTTGATCTATCAAGGAAAGATGTGCAGTTTCAAGTAGGGGACTATGTTATGGTCTACCTTAACAAGTCAAGGTTGCAGAAGGGGATTTCAACCAAGTTGCAAAGGAAGAGAGTGGGTCCATGCAAGGTGTTGGCCAAATATGGCAAGAACGCATATAAGGTGGAATTACCATCAGACTTGGGTATCTCTCCAGTTTTCAATGTTGCTGATTTGATCAAGTACAAGGGATCAGTCAATGATGAGAATTAGAACAGCAAGGAAATCTTCAAGGACATCAGTAATGTGACCTTTCATCAACAAGATAAGCTTCAGGCAGATTAGATCTTGGAGTCAAGAGTGCAAAAATCTACAAGGAACAAAGTGTACATGGAGCACCTTATCAAGTGGAAGAACAAACCTGACTCAAAGGCTACATGGGTACAAGAAGATCAATTTAAAAATCTTGGCATTGACTTATCTTTGCTCTCTCCTTCCATTCCTTAGTATTTGAGCTGGGAGGGGGAGAATGGTGCAGGAGCACCTAGGAAGCATGATGAAACACTTGGCAAAATTTGAAGATTTAGGAAGGTTTTTGTGTTTTAATGCTTTAAGGTCATGTTGACCATCAAGTTTTGAGTTTGTGGTGTTATTAGGTGCTATGTTGTAGGTTTCTCAGTAGTATAGGGTAGATGGTATGAGTTACACAATGTGTTTTCTTTAGGAATCACTTGAATTGGGGAAATAAAGCCAAAATGTTGCTTTTAAGCAATTTTGGCTTGTGATGGTGGTTGAGTCTGACCAAAGGGAAAAGCAACTACTTTTTGAACCTTTAAAAGGTAAACCTCAACCTGGGAGTGAGGTTGGAAGCATTTTGTAGTTTGTGGTTTTGATTAAGATCAAGAAACAGTGATTTTGGGTGTGAATTTTTTGTTTTTCTGTTCTTGTTTTCTGTAACAGCTGCTAAATGAATTGAAAGAGGCATTTTGTGTTTTTTTTCAGCATGCAATGAAGCCTCTGGAAGTATTGTCTTGGCACAATAGATAGTTAGTAAATCATTTTCAATTTCTCTTGTAAATTTTGTGTTTTCTCTTATCTGTTGTCTTGACTGGAAACTGTGTAAAAATGGAGTTTTAGGCTACATTCCATCCATACCAGGAAGTATGGACTTGTTGGGAATGTGGCCAGGCTCCATACCTATAAATATTGTAGTAGTAGGAGGCATTGGAAGTTCTGGAAGCATGCTCAAGGTCTTTTCCTAGGTGAGACTATTAGTGCCCGGCTTGGAAAAGACAGTCAAAGACAAACCTAATGTGGCAGGGGTGTCAACTTCTTAACAGTATAAGGTGTGTGCTGAATGCAGGAGGCCTTGAGAAGGTTTGGGAAATAAGACAGATTCTTCATCAGTGCATTTGAGGCTGGAAGAATCCAAACAGTCCAAGAAATGATCAAGAGAAGCCCTAATTCTTGCAAGATTTGGGTTACACCTGTGTACGGACAGTGAAGGTCCAAAACCCTAAAAATATTCAAGAGTTTGGAAAATGAGCCAATGTGTCAGAAGAAAATTTGGCACAAAACTTTGAAGGAGAGGAGTACCAACCGGTTTTCTAGGGTGAAGAGACCTAAAAGGGGCTCAAGGCTAGTAGCCATTCCAAAACCCTAGAATAGGGTTTTTGTGAAAGCGATGGAGAAATAGTAAATGGTGATTGTTCAAGCACCTGTGGAAGTTAGTTTTTGAATCCATGAAAGGTAGCACACACCCCTGCAACAAGATTAGGAAGCATTGGAGGTTAGCTAGTCTTTAAGAGTATTAAGGGCTAGGGAGTGAATGAGAGGAATAACACCAAGTTTGGTTTGGTTAATGGACTTGAATTGATAGTAGGGTTGTCTAGAAGAACCAGGGGTTCCTAAATGGCATAGGACCTATAGGTTGAGTGGTGGAGAGTGTCACTAACGGGGGTTCATCAAGGTGAGGCCTGGAGCATTGAGACAGTGATTGTCTTAATCCAACCCTGTCCATATCACTTGTACATAATGGTGGTGGTGATGTTGGACTACAAATGGGCCTTGAGTTCATGTGTCTCTACTTTCTTGATGGATGTTTGTACTTACATGGCTCAATTTCATGTTGATTGGATTTGAGGGTTTTATGGACTTTCTACCAAAAATATATGAAGATGCATATTTATGATAGCACATTATTTTTGATTAACTGTTATAGTTTCTTTCTAACCTTTGGGTCTTCTAGATGATAAGTAGATGTGGATTTGTATGTGTGTTGAAAAACATAGTGGTTTTGCAATTTTTCCATGGTCAAATAAAACTTGTGGTTCTGTAGATCTATACATAACTATTTTTTGGATCATGGTCTTCAAATGATTATGAATGTAAGATAGTTGCAGCTCTACATGCATGCTTCATGCATTGTTTGAGAAGATTTTAGATATTCCTTGTATGGAAATTTTGGTATGTGATTAGTCACTCAACATTTATGTGGTAAATTCTTGGAGCATTCTTGAATATGGTGCTCATTTTGTGGCTTTGTTTGGAAAATCAAATATGTTGGTGATGTAGTGTTTGAGTCTTGAAAGCTACACGGTATCTTCTTTGATATCTTATTTTTTCATGTTACTAGTGTGATGATGGGTTTATATGTAATAGTGACCAGATCTATGAGTTATGTAGTCATATGAGCAGGCCACCTATTTGATTACAGTAGGAAAACTTGGGCGTGGACTGTCTATATCCATGAAGTTTTTTAGTGTGTTTGTAGATTGTATCAATTGACCTTGTTCATGGTCATTTTTGCACTAGTTTATTTCTTTGGTATGATAGGATGGATGGTGTTGAGTACCTAGATAGTTGGTTGTTGGAACTTGTAGCATGTTTTATCACAATATCATGGATAACTTAGATACATTGTTTTGTGTGAGATGTGGTGATAGTGATGGTGTATTTCCTTTCCTTGAAGATATTGGTGCCACTTTATATTATTGTTAGATGGAAATGTGGGTGTGTGGACCTGGAGGATCTTTAGATTTGGAGATGGATAAGTCATGATGCTTGAAGAGCTTAGTATCACTATTCAGTGGAAGCTTTAGCAGTGATTGTGGATTCATCACTTGGTGATGGATGATATTATTTAGTGCTAATGTATTCTTTGGTTTGGGTGCTTATAATTCTTGAAAATGTGATGTTGATTTAGAGTATGTTTCTGGTATGTCATGGTATACTCTTGATGGCGCATTAGATTTTTGGCATATTACATTTCTCTTGAGACCAAGGTTTTCTCACTTGGAGCATGTGATCTCCTTGGAGGAGATGGTGATACTTTGTTGAGAGGATGGGTTCTAGTGTTGTGTCATGATTGATCCTTGAATACATATTAGATTTTTGGAATGATACTATTTAGATCATGATTTCATGATAGGTTCTTGATGGTAATTGGAACTTTGATAGTGATTTGGAAAGTTCTTAGTGTTTTGGGTACACTGGACATGTTCTTGAGAGCTTCATGAGAGTGTAGTGTTTTCATTTGGAGTTTAGCATGGTTTGATCATTTGTTAGTGTCCATTGATGAATGGAGACATAGGTGAGGTTGTATTTCTCTTGAGATGAGAGAGTATGCTGAGATGGGTACTCTTGATGAGATCTTAGTAAGAATTCTAAGGATCTTTTCACTTGGACATGGATGTGAGTTAATGATATACCTATGAGGATATTTCTCTTGGATGATTCATGATGAATTGGATATCTTGGAGGAGTATTCTCATTCCACACTCTTGGTCTACTCAACAATTTGTCACTTGAGAGGCATAGCCCTTTGGTCCTCTCAAGTGTTATGCTTATCTTTCATAGATATGGATCTTGAGCTATGGTTAGATGATTATGGAGGATTCATTATGAGAGATGTTTCAACATGGTTATCTCCTTGAGAATATCAGTTGACATTGTGATGTCATTTATGATATTTTAGGAGATAGTAGTGGGTTATTTTCTTGATATGGGAAATGGACCTAGTTTGGTCTTCTTTTGAGAATCTTACATCCATGAGATTACATGTTGGATATGTTGTGTTTGATCTTGAAGATTAAACATGATGGGTGTTGTTGAGGATTTTCTTTCAGGGTTATAGATGAGACCATACTTAAAACATTTGAGCATTTAGAGGTGTATGTAGGACATTCTATGTGTGTATGATGTGCATAGTTTCTCTCTTTGGTCTTGGTTTTCTTCTTGGATGTTCAAATTCACATGATGGAGTTGAGATCATGTGTGGAGCTATAGTGATCATTGGTTTGTGGTCATGTGTTGTCACTTGTTTTTGGGTGATGGCATGGAGTTCATTTATCTTTGTCCTTTGTCAAATGTGGAGAACATGGGAGAGATTTGGAGACTTGTGGTGAGAGATGTACTTGTTGTGGTATGGTTGCAGGTTGTGCATATTGTTATTATGGATTGTTCTTGAGATCGCATGGATACATCCTCTATCTGGTGCTATTGGTAGAATCGATGTGCCTTGATGTCTTTTCAGACTAGACATTACCCATGCAATGGGAGTTCATAGATGTGTCTATCCTTGTCAAATATTTTGGCACAAAGAGCTTGTGATTGTAGTTGATGGGTTCGATATGTTGTTGGAATGAGTTTTTGATATTGTGGATACCTTTTTGCTATGGTAGATTGCATGGATTAGCATTTTTTATGGGATGGGTTCATCAGTTTGGATGAGGGCAACATATTTTGGTTGTTATTCTAGCTCATGGTTTATCTTGTCCTTGGAGAAGTTTGGAATTTAGAGTTGTGTTCTAGAAATGAGTTTGAAGTTGGATACTTTGGTGCTTCTATTTGTCCTATGAGCATGGTGTAGTTGTGGCAGATCCTCCAGCCTTTGCTATTGGTTGGATCTGATGCTTGTGTTCTTTAGACTTGTGCATATACACCATGACTTGTTCCTTTCCTTTTGAGGATGGTGGGAATTATTTCTTGAGATGGTGGAAATCTTCGATGTTGTTATAGGCATCTTGATTGGAGCACAAGAGTATTGTTCAAGATTCATGTGATTGCATGGATGGTTGTGATGATCTAATCTAATTCACATTTAACACATAATTTCCAACATTTCATCCATTCTTCTAGTGATATTCACCATAGCAGGAGCTCTCCTTGGCAATATCTCTCCCCTTGAATTTGGTGCAACTGCCTCAATTTAGTGGTCTAGCTACAAGGGTTTCAACTACCTCATGATTAGTGATCAGTTGAAAACGCATGCAATCTTCCTCAAGTCACTGATCTATTAGCCATAAGGAATGCCTTTAGGACTCACAAACTTGCTTTGATACCACTTGGTGTAGTCATTAATGGAGGGTTTAGAAAGAACACACCATTCATGCAACTTAGAGTCAACACAATGAAAATAACATAGATAAATTTTCTACAAAAATTTATCTTTATTGAATTAACAATATTGAATGCATCATATGCCTCATGGGTGAATAAGTAGGGCTCACAATCCTACTACAAGGGCATTCAATATTACAACTGTCCAAGGGCCTTATTATAGTCCCTCAACAGGGCGATGCAAAATTTATAACTATCTAACTGACACTAATTGAATTTAAATGCTTTCGAAATGATTACAAATCCTCTTAAATATGATTCTCCAACTCCAACAAAGGTCTGCGTCAGCCACAAGGGTTTACAAACCTGATGAATTATCAAGCATGTATGTCAGCCTCAAAACATGAAAATATAATTATTTGTGAAGTGAAACATATTGTGAATCTCCAAGATAGATCTCATTGAACCCAAAATGCATGTATAATGTCCCATTAAGCTCCGCATGTTCTGGAATAGGTTCGCACTAACAAATGTGGAATAGGTTGGCCCAAAATGCTCTAACTATGAATTACAGTGAAATTTTGAGAGATAACTTTTGGTAGACAAATGAAATGATTAAAAATCTAGATATGATGTAGATGATGTTGTGTAGATGCTATATCCTACTTTGCGATCTAATAAATGATAATGTGGTGAAATATAAAATGAAATAATAAAAATGCTACATACTGAAATGCAAAAAAAAAAATGTTTTTGGTTGATACAAGATTGCTTTACAACCAAGGATGCTCTTGCATTAGACACCTGAGGTTGGAAGAAAAGTGATTCCCTCACTTTCCAAGGCTTAGAGGAAAAATAAGAAGGTACACCTTAGCCTAATAAATCCATGATGAATCCTCCATTGGTTTACCTTTCCATTTTACTAGATATTCCTTGTACTACTTGTTCCTAGTTCTCCTTCCAGTTTTGGTATCCAAAATATGCTCAATCTCCTCTGGTGGATGATGTGGAAACTGCTCCTTCAAACCTACTTCAATGCTATTGCCACTTGACTATCCTTCATGATACTCATAGATATCTACAATATTGAAAATAGGTGATATACCCAATGTCTCTAGTAACTCCACTTCATATGCATTTTTTAGAATCAAACTTCCTTATCTTCATCTTATTGTATGTACCACTAGAAATCGTTCCTTCCTTAGATATACCATTACTTCATCACCAACAATAATCTCCTTATGTCTCTAGTGCTCATCTTCCTTTTCCTTGTACTTACTATTCATATCCTCTAGATGCTTCCGAACTTGATTATCCAATGTCTCCATGAAGTCTACAAATTGTTCTACCTTGACAATCCTCTTATTATATTAGTATTGATATCTCTTAGTTCTACAACTCCTCTAGGATGTACTCCTATCACAATCTAAAATGGCGTCTTCCTTGTAATTTGGTTCACTGAATTATTATATGCAAAGTCTACTTGTAGTAGAACCATATCCCAATATCTTGCCTTATCTCTAGCCAAACATCTCAACAAGTTACCCAAACTTCTATTTACTACCTTTGTTTTTCCATCTATTTGTGGGTGATAAGCTGAATTGAACTTCAGGTCTATCTTCATCTTTTTCCATAGTGTCCTCTAAAAGTATCCAATGAATTTAGTGTCCTTGTTTGAAACTATACTCTTAGGTAAACCATGCAATGTCACAACATCATAAGTCAGCAACACACACAACATCATTAGTCTTCTTGCGAGGAATGAAATGTGTCATTTTAAAAAAAAATTCCACTACTACCATTATAGAATCATGTCCTCTCTATATTCTTGGTAATACCAATATGAAATTCATGCTTATATCTCCCCAAGGTCTCTCTAGTACTATCAAAGGTTCATACAATCTAGTATTCTGACTACCTTTTTTCTATTTGAAAAAAATTGCAACTTTGAATATACTTCCTGACATCGTTATATATCTACAACCAAAAATAATGCTCACTCACCAATGTTAGTATCTTGTCCACTCCAAAATGTCCTGCTAGTCCTCCACTATATTCCTTCTTAATTAGATTCTCCCTCATTGAACTCAGAATACACAACTGGTTTTCTTTGAACAACATTCCTTCTTGAATGAAATAATCCAACCATTGGCTCTGGTTTGTCACTATTGGTTCCTTACATGCTCTCCAAGCCTCATCAAAATCTACATCATCCTCATACATGTGCTTGAGTTCCTCAAAACCTAGTACTTCTATTCTCATCTTTTTTAGCAAATTTTTTCTCCTACTCAGTGCGTCAACATCTTTGTTTGACTTGCCACTCCTATGCTTCAACAAAAATGTATAAATCTGTAAGAACTCAACCCATCTCATATGTCTCTGATTTAGCTTCCCTTGACTATTCAAATACTGTAAAGCTTGATGATCTATATACAACACAAATTCCTTAGGCAACAAGTAATGTCTCCACTTCTTCAAGGATTGAATTATGGCATATAACTCTTGATCATAAACTGAATATATCCTTCTAGAATCATTTAACTTCTCACTAAAATAAGCTATAGGTCTTCCTTCTTGACTCAACACTACTATTGCATTCCCACTTGCATCATAATCAACTTGAAATACCTTATAAATATTAGGTAGTGCTAACACTGGTTGCTCTATCACCTTTTGCTTCAACAATTCAAAAATTATTTGTGCTCTAGATGTCTACTTGAAGTCATTATCTCCTCTCATTGTCTCTATCATAGTTGTATAAATGCTACTAAATCTCTTGATAAAATTTTGGTATAAACTAGCCAATCCATGGAATGATCTCACCTCTCCAATGTTCACTGATGTAGGCCAATCAATTATTTCTCTAACCTTTTTAGGGTCCATCTTCAATCCTTCAACAAAAATAACAAAACCCAAGCACACCAACTATGTCTTCATAAAGCTACACTCTTGAAATTAATCAACAACTTCTCTTCTCTCAACCTCTACAATACTTGTCTAATGTGCCACAAATGTTATGCTCTAGTCTTATTGAAAATTAGAATATCATCCAAATAAATAATGACAAACTAACCCAAGAATTTCTTCAACATCTCATTCATCAACCTCATGAAAGTGCTCCATACATTGGTCAATCCAAAAGGAATTACTAACAACTCATACAACCCTTCATTAGTCTTAAATGCAATCTTCCATTCATCTCATTCTCTAATTCCAATCTGGTGATATCCACTCTTTAGGTCAATCTTTGTGAAATACCTTGCTCCACTCAAATAGTCTATAATCTCATCCATCCTTGTCAATGGGAATCTATACCTTAACAATGATGTTATTGATTTCTCTTAAGTATTTCCACATTCTCCACTCTCCATCTTTCTTCAATGTAAGTACAATAGGTACCACACGTGGGCTTAAACTTTCTCTGATCAATCCTTTCTTCAACAACTCTTGTATCTATCGGTTCAATTTTTCATTTTATGTTGATGTCATTCTATGTGTTTCCTTGTTTGGAAAAATTTCTCTTAGTATTAGATCTATATGATGACTAATGCTCTGGACTAGCGAGAGTCCATTTGGTACATTCTTTGATATGATATCTTCATACTTTGTCAACAATTTTGCTAACTCTTCATTTTATGTGGTAGATTTCTCGACCTTTGGTTTGCCACCCTTCTTTGGAATCAATGCAAAATACATATTCTCATGCCTCACCATCCAAAAATTTCCTTCCATCTACCAAACATAGTTTGATAGTGCTACAAAATTTAGTCTTCTCCTCTTCTTCTAAAGGTATCAACTTGATTCTTTTTCCATTTGAAGTTAAAGTATAGGTGTTCCTTCTTCCATCATGAATCACTTTCCTATCATATTTCCATGGTCTTCCTAAAAGTAAATGACATGCATCCATAGGCATAATATTACATGACACTTCATCCTTATATGATCCTATATGAAATTTTACCAAACATTGCTCATTCACCAATATTTTATGCTCATCTTGAATCCATGCTATCTTATAATGGTTTGGATGTTTCAGTCTCTCCAAATTCAACTTTTTCACCATCTCCTCTAAAACTAGATTATCAGTGCTACTACTATCAATGTTAACTTTACATACCTTTCCTCCATATTTACATCTTGTTCTAAACAAACTCTTTCTTTGTGGTGGTTCCTCAGTCACTTCTTCATTCATCAAAGCTCTCATAATTACCAATGATTCACCTTTCTTAGGTTTCTCGATTGAATTAGGGGATTCAACAAGTTCCTCATCCACTTAGGCTACTCTTTTGGTATGCTCAATTTTCTTTTCGATACTTCCTTGATGGAATTCAAATGCTTTATGTCCTTCACCTCCACACTTGAAATAGGTTCCTTGGAATGGTCTCTTCTCATATCTTCCTTCATCTCTCTGGTATCTATCATTGTGGTAACAATTATGACCTCCTATGTCACTGCGGTAGAAACTTATATCTTCTCTTCCTTAGTGGTATGAATTATGATACTTTTCTTGGCTCTGGTAAGGTTTTCCATCTTTTCTTTGATATAAATAAGGTCTTCTCTCTCCCTTTTGTGATTTTCTCCTCTAGAATCTTCCTCTTGCACTTCTCTTCCTTTGTTCAAATTTCTTGTTCAACTTCTCTTCCACTTTCAGTGCAAGTTGATATGCTTCTTCGACTGCAGTAATCTTTACTAGGCTCAATTCTTATTAAATGTTTGTTCTTAGTCCATTGATGTATCTCACCACCTTTTTTTTTCTTGCTTCACTATGTCTAGTCCTAATGATAATCTTGTACAATTCATTAACATATTCCTTCACAGATTTCTCCTTTTTCCTTAGGTTCTACAATCTCTTCAACAATTCCAGTTCAAAATCATAAGGTATGAATTGATTCTTCAAATTTGTCACCATTCTATCCCATTTGATGATTTTCTCTTTTCCCCTTCTATTCCTATCCAATTGAACTTCTTCCACCATAAAGAAGCATGGCCTTTCAAAAAAAATTCATAAATCTCACTCTTTCTAAATCTTGAATTTTTTCATATTCAAAGTATTCCTCCATTTCATTGATCTAGTTAATCAACTCCTTAGGATTTAAATTTCCTGTGTAATTTTGAATTTCAGCTCTAGGACACTCACCAATTTTGGAGATCACTTTAAACATATTTATCTGATCTAATTCTTTGTCTTCACCTAGGGCTTCTTTAATTTGATTAACAACATAATCTAATTCATCATCATTTTCATCCTCATGTCTAGGATTTTAACCTTGCTTTCTATCCTCTTCTACTGCATCTAAGTAGAATCACATTTCGTGCATCATTTCCAACATTTCATCCATTCTTCCAACAAAATTTTCCATATGAGGTGCTCTCCTTGGCGACATCTCTGCTCTTCAATCTAGTGCAACTACCTCAATTTGGTGGTCTAGCTACAAGGGTTTCAATTGCCTCACAGTCAATGATTGGTTGAAAACACATAGTATACCTCAAGTCAACAATCTATTCACCACAATGAATGCCTTTAGGACACACAAACTCACTCTGATACCACTTAGTGTAGTCACAAATGAAGGGTTCAAAAATAAAAATCCAATCATGTAGGTTAGAGTCAAGCCAATGGAAATAGCATACATAAATGTTTTGTAAACATAGATCTTTATTGAATTGACAATATTACATGCATCATATGCCTCATGGGTGAATAAGAAAGGCTCATAGGCCTACCATAAGGGCATTCAATATTACAACTATCCAAGGGCCTTACTATAGTCCCTCAATGGGGTGATGTGAAATTTCTAACTATCTATCTAATAGTAACTGAATTTAATGCTTTCCAAATGATTACAAATTCTCTTAAATATCATTCTCCAAATCTAACAAAGGTCTGCATTAGCCACAAGGTTTTACAAACCCGATGAATGATCAAGCATGTGTGTTAGCCTAAAAACATGAAAATGTAAATATTTGTTAAGTGAAACATATTGTGAATCTTCAAGATAGATCTCGTTGGACCCAAAATGCATGTATGATTTCTCATTAAGCTTTGCATGTTCTAGAATAGGTTTTCACTAATAAATCTAGACCAAGTCAGCCCCAAATGCTCTGACTATGAATTACAGTGAAATTTTGAGAGTGATAACTTTTGGTAGACAAATGCAAATGATCTGAAATATGGATATGAAGTAGATGACATCATGTAGATGCTATATCCTAGTTTGGGAGTTGAGAAATGACAATACGGTGAGATTTGGAATGAAATGTTGAAACTGCTACAAAATGAAATGAAAGAAAATAAATGTTTTTGGTTGATACAGGATTGCTTTACAACCAAGGATGCTTCTACATCACTAGGCACTTCATGCAAGAATTTTTTCTTATGCATACTTATGGAGGTGCGCCATAGTGAAACTTGTCACTTGGGTGCTCATTTGGAGAGAGGAGTTTTTAAAAATTCTTGGAGTTGCATGGAGGTGACATGTGTCAAGGAAAGTTGAGTTAACTATGGCATGTACCTACTTTTGTGGAAGTTGGTTCCCACTTTGAAAATTCAATATTAGAAGTTTCTTTTTGCAAGGGGAGGTGTATGGATGTAGTTTTTACTTGTAGTTGAGTCAAACTTGGAATGTGAATGTCTAGATTTTTGATGGGTATTTTTTGCATGTGTGTGTTGCATGTTCATGCATAGGCGTGGGTTTAAGGAAACTTCTATCTTGGGAATTGTATACTCTATAAATGCATGTGTTTTGCTAGAGGAGTCAGATGTGAGAAGAGATATTCACATGGTTTATGCTATCAGAATTTTGTTAGAGATGGAACAAGATGTAAATCTCTTGTAATGGCCTTGAGCTTGAAGAATGTATTCTAATTATTTTATTTGTTCAATAGCATATTGGCTTTGTGGTTTCAGAGTGTGGGATTTTTTACCCAAAAGGGTTTTCCCCGCATAAATTTGTGTGTTCTTTCTCTTTTGTCTTATTCTTCTTTTTAAATTCTATTTGTTTGTAATACTGTTGAAGCTCCTTGATCTAACAAGATCTAAAACTTAATTACAAGCTCTTTCTTTTAAGAATTAATAGTGGGAAAATAACTATGCCAGTTTCTGCTTTAAGGCATAGTAATATATGCTTTTGAGGTCTTAAAATTAAATGAATGTTACCGAAGGCACATATTGATCCTAGATGGCTTTCCAGGATGCATGCTTTCCCTTTAAATTTGGCAAGCGCCAAATGTGAACATGATGACTTTTTACAATTCATTTTCTTGAACTCTTTCTTTTTTAAAATCTTTTTCTTTATCTTTCTCTACCAATGAAACTTTATAGTATGAAATAAACATTTACATACAGAAATTTAATTTCTTATATTTTAAGTTATATTTCATGTATATAGTTTTAGGATGCTTGAGAGTGGTTTCAGATCTCTTGGAGTTATAATGAAAATTCTATTTTTGGAAAATCTTATAATCTTTCAAACTTAGTCAAATTTAGTCAAATATCAATAATCAACATGTCAAATTTTAGTAATCAACAAGTTGTACCATCTTTCTCTCTCTATCGTGCTCATTATTCATCTCTTATGCTCAAGACCTCTCTCTCACTATCTCTATCCCTTGATTTGACTCTCTATACATCAAGAGCTCAAGAACTATCTCTCTATTAGTCCATATCTCTCTCTCTATCTCTCTCTTAATCCTTCTTTACCTCACTAATCTCTCTCTCTCTCACTCTCACTCTCTCCCCTTCTCTCTATCTCATCTCTCTCTCCCTCCTTCCCTCCTTCCCTCTCCATTTTTCTCTATCTCATTCATTGTTCATCTCTTATGCTCAAGACCTCTCTCTCTCACTATCTCCATCCATTTATTTGACTCTCTCCCTTGAGCTCAAGAGCTAGACCTCTCTACCTATCCATCTCTCTCTCCCTCCCTCCTTCCCTCTCTAATCTCTATCTCCCTCCCTCCCTCCTCTCTCTCTCTCTCTCTCCCCTTCCCTCTCTACTCTCTTTCTCTCTATCTCACCTCTCTCTCCCTACCTATCCCTCCTTCCTATCTCTCTTTCTCTCACCTCTCTATCAACTCTCTCCTTACCTCTCCCTCCCTCTCTCCTTCCATCTCTACTTCTCTCTATCCTCCTCCCTCTCTCTACCTACCTCTCTTTGTTACTCTCTCTCTCACCTCTCTCTCCATCCCTACCTCTCCCTCAATATATCCTTCTCTCTTCTTACCTATCCCTCTACACATCTTTCTCCCTCCCTCTCTCCATCCTTCCCTCTCAATCTCTCCACCTTCCTTTTTTCCTCTCTAATTCTCTCTATCACATCTCTCTATCACCTCTCTCTCTCCCTATCTCTCTCTCCTTCCCTCTCTACTCTCTCTCCCTCTCCCTCTCCCTCTCCCTCTCCCTCTCCTTCTCCCTCTCCCTCTCCCTCTCTCTCTCTTAATCTCAACTATTTTATCATCTGCTTCATCTCTAATATGGCTCATTCTTTTCTCCACCTTGTTCTATAACATCTTCATGTCCTCCAAATGACACTCAACAACTTCTAAACTATCATTCTCTTCCTCAACTATTGTCATGCTATATTCTTCATTCACTTTCTCACTCATGAATTCCTTCATCTCAAAGAAGGTAACTATTAGAGCACCAAATTTGTACCCTATTTGCTAAGCTTTTTAATTGCACTTAGCAGATTTGGACTAACATGGGACTGCTTTCAAGTTGTGGGTGACCTGTTTGAAAGAAGACCTCTAGTGATAAGGGTTGGCTTCCCCTTTTGATGCCACCTAACTACTTGATCTTCTAGGATAAGGGTAAGAGTTTGCATAAACTAAGCATGATACTGAAAATAAACTAAGGTGATACACCAAAACAACCTAGACCTGCTAATAGCCTTGCAGACTCAAATTAATATTTCAAAGCTAACTCACACAATTCCCTATCCAATGCACTTGACATTACTAATTTATAAAGAGGTCTATAACAGTGTTTTCAAAAGGAAAAATAGATTTCACAATCAATAACATTACTAAACAACACAATTTATAACATGTAAACATACATTTTATGTCAAATGGATGCACGAAACATGGGACAAGTTTGTAAGGAAAATGACTTTTCACAAAACAGATTGATCAACCATTAATGACACACCAGAAAACATGAATTTGAGGAAAGGTAAAAATGCTCCAATTTATTAAATCAAAGTGCTTACTATATATTAGGTCTGTCTAAGTTACAATGAAGCTTCATGAAAAATAACTCCAAGAGAGTAAGCTATCCTCCTGCTGAAAAAGAAAGAACTCCTCAAAAATGACTTAAACAACATATTTAAGCCAAAACATCCAAAACCCCCACACAAGTGTTTCTAGAAGATCCTGCTCGGATAAAACAGAAATGGCCCTAAAAGAACCTTCTAGAAGTCCCTAAAATGTCCTCTACATGGATAAAAAACAAGCTAAGTCAATAGCCATCCCAAAAGTGTGACAAAAATGCCTTCAACTGGCCTCCTTCTTCACCAAAATCAGTCAAAATAATTTCTCACACCTCCCACACTTCTACAAGTCATCATTGGTACTCTTACAATTTTTGACCACATTCCCCATCATGCAATATGTGTGTTTTTTGAAAACACATGGCCTTTTAAAGCATAAATATAGTGATTTTGTTAAGTGATTTATAAAATACCACTTAGCAAAACACTTTACAATTAAGTTCAATTTAAAGGGCCCCACCATTTAAAATGTATTACATTTGCAATTGAAAAGCAACTGGAAGTGATTTTCAAATTACCTACATGCTATTCCAACATTGAAAATCAATGCAAACATATAATGATATGCCAAAAGTTTATAAAAAAGCCACCAAGGCATAGACTACTAACTCACCACATTTTGCATTTCACCTACACATGTCATATACATTGCTTTGCAAAGGCATTATAACACTTGGCCAATATGGTCGACCTCCAAGTCACTTGGAAAGCATACTCTAAATCGCATGGCATTGGGAAAACAAGGCATTACACATAGGTCACATGGCATCCACATATTGCATTTCACACTTAGCAAAGTTTAAAAAATGGGAAAAGTTTCTAAGGCATAAAATGCCTAAGGGAAAACACTATATGTTTCGACCCCACCATTTAACATGTGTTTGATTTTAAAAACAAGGGATAAAAATCCCATCGAAATCAAATAGGGGTCAACCCTAATTATCAAAACATACCGACATGAGGGAAAAGGCATCATTTTGTTGGTCGAGGAAAATCTAGAACACTCCATGCTGCCGTGGGGTTTGGAAACACATAGGAAAATGGTGCTATCTTGGTCGACTCTGTCAAATTTTTGACATTTTTTGATGAAAGGAAGCCCATTACAGTAGGTAAACTGGTTTTCTTAGAAAAATTTGTGTTTTTTTAACGTATTTGAGGTCATTTTTGACTCACAGGTTGTGGCTATGAAGCATTTCTTTGGCTTGTTTTTGACCATATTGCTTGTTCGTCCTTCATTTTGCTTGTTCCATTTGCTAACAGCCACCAGTGAGAACTCAATGAAGCTTCATTGGAAGCAAAATCTTGAAATTTTGTAAGATATTTGTGAGGGAAAATGTTCAGGTGAGTTGAATTGACTCCATTCTTGTTGATTTAGTGCAACACGACCCATATT
This sequence comes from Sequoia sempervirens, assembly GCA_007258455.2. Classification (NCBI taxonomy): domain Eukaryota; kingdom Viridiplantae; phylum Streptophyta; class Pinopsida; order Cupressales; family Cupressaceae; genus Sequoia; species Sequoia sempervirens. The sequence goes on along the minus strand of VDFB02271358.1, from coordinate 471,549,901 downwards.
CTTGTTTCCTCTTTAAGAATAAAGCATAAAATGCTTGTTTCTTTTCTATATTTGTTAACAAGGACACCTCCTTTCATTGTTTTTGTTGATTTCCTGAAGGAATGCATCACTGGCCATGGCCATGAACAAGAACAAAGTGTCTTTATGTAGCTCGACATTCACTTTTAAAAACCCTCATGTTATCTTTTGATTTTCTTTCTTCTTTTTCATAAATCTTGATAAAGTTAATAACCCAGATGGGTTTTTGGAAAATAGAAAAAGAAAAGCCAAAAATGTGGGTCAACCCTCATTATGTAAACTGGGTCTTCTTGCATTTGTGATTTTTTGCTTCATTTCTACATTTTATGAAAAACCCCTATTTGGGTTTCCTGTAGAATGTATAGTTGTTGAATTCTTCCACTGTTAGTAAAAAACCACATGGGTCACTAAATTTTTTCTATAGAGCTCATATTTTTGCAAAATAATGATTATATTTGCAAATTCTTTCACCTTTTATGTAGAATATAAACAATGTTTGCACCATCTATTGAAACCCCAAGTGGGTTTTTCCACATTTGCAGGAAAAAGGCCAGCTTCCTACCACGACCTGTCATAATACATGAAATGGCTTTCTTTTTTTGTGTCCTATAGAAAATTCTCCATTTTGTTGCCTCCATATCATATTTTTCATGACAAACCCATATGGGTATTTTTTCAATTTGAAAGAAACTTCAAATTCTATTAAAAATGATTCAATGCCATTGCATAGTATGAGCATAATGAAAAGCTTCAATTTTTCAAAACCTTCCTATATCTTTCTCATTTCTTCTTTGTATCAACAAATCTAACAACCCAGATGGGTTTCTTGGAATGTAGAAAAGAAAGAACATGTTGAGGCTTGGCCTCCATTTTTTCAAACTAGGGCTTCTTGTATTTTCACAATTTCTGCACATTTTGCATTCTGAATCCTTCAAGGCCACAACCACTACCTTTCCTTTTTGTTCCTGTATTTTTATGTGATAAAAATGCAAGACTATAACAAGAATGAGATTTCATAGGGGAATATAGTTTAAACAAGGGCTATCTCATTCAATTATTCTAGAAGAAAATGTCACCTTGTGAATAAAAGTGGTCTGCTAAATGATTCAATGCCATTGCACAACATAGGTTTATGCATCTTTTACATTCCTTTTTGCATTCTCTTCTTATCCCCGATCATTTACAGGCTGCAAAACTCTTTTCCCCTCTTATGACTAGGTTTGTTTCTTGAGCTAGAATCCACATGCTAGCCAACAATACCTTCATTCCCCTTCTAAGTATTGGCCACTTTGCAAATTTGCTAATTGTTGTTGTAAAATCTTGACAAGTTCATTTAATTCATGTATCTTATTTTCTTGAGCCAAAATTATTTGCTTCTTCATAAGTTCTTTCTTATTTAAAATTTGTTGATGTTTAGAAAGTGTCGTACTTGGCTCTGACTCATTCACTAGTTGTTGAGACAACCACTTAGGAGAATAAAGATCATGCCCATCATCTTTGCTTCTACAATTGAGTTCCTACAGTTAAAACCCTTCTTGTGTAAAATATTATGTGTGCTAATTGAATTGTCATATAAGAATAGAAACCTGTTGTTGGTTTCTTGTGTCCTAGGCCTTGATAGTACCATCAACAGAGCAAGAATGTAACAATCATGGAGAGTTCATGTCTGAAAATGAAATTTCATGTATAGTACCCTTATGTCCAATCATGTCTCCCAAGTATTGGCCAGACATTAGAGAGTATAGCTTGATGATTAGTTCTGTCATTAATGCTTTTCATTCAAATCTTATGATCATTTGATGACTAATTTATCTATGTGATCATATGAATAAGACTACATTTCATCCCTTTGATATTGCTATGTTGCTTCCGCCTGGTTACTCCTCATGACCTTAAGAAAGGCATAGTTGTTGTCCTTCATTGATGATAGCTTGTGGGGCCCTCTTTTGCAATAAAAACTTGGTGATTGTTTCCATGCATTTCCCACATGTGGATGATGTATTTTTTTGTACTTTATGCATAACACATCTCTTGCTATTCCATCTACAAGTTGTCATTTTGTACTTCAATGATTGGCAGAGGTTGAAGGCTGAAACCTCTTTTCCTTACTTGAAATACACAACATAGTGGAATTCATTTTCATCATCATGCACTTTCATTTTTCCTTTATGAGACAAGATTACCATATACTTGCATTGCATATTGGTGTGTTGTAGCATGACACCATCATGCATTGTTGTTGTTCCAAACTTCATGAGAGTATTGCATTGTAGCCTCATTTACCCTCTTAGGGCTGTAGCTTGTATGAGATCACATAGAGAGCATTCTGCTAGTGCAGTGTCATTATCCTTTAATGATGCATCAATAGCATTGTCTTTGATTTATCTTTTCTCATCAATCACTTGTTGTTGAAAGCATGATATTTAATGCATATGTTAACAATGACATCTCATGTGCCTCTAGATTGAACTGCTGCTCCAATTCTCATACAAGGTTATGATGCAAAGACCATGCATTCCAAAAGAAACCAACAACACTGACTAGTTGCCAACATCTCCTTACAATGCACAATTTCTTTCTATCACCATGAAAGTCACAGAGTATTTCAAAATAGAGCATATGTTTCTTCCTCTTACATCTAAATGGTGACCTCCATTAGGTATGTGTACAACTGGAAACCATCGTTAATGTTCATTGAAAGTCTTTAGGCCTAATACCCATATTCCACTGCTATAGGAGCATTGTGAAGACTTAATACTCCTTGTTCTACATGATGTTGTTTCTCCACAACTACTACCTTAGTATCATACTTACTTTGTTGATGCATTGCTCATTATGTATGCATTGAAATGTTCACCTACCTTGAAGCCCATTTGCTCCTGCCAATGCACATGATTATCCCGTTAGAAGTGATCACATCATATGAGGGTTCCAGTGTTGTCATAAACTTCTTATAATGACATATTCATGATATGATCATATCTATGTCAACTAGAGTTGATGTTTCTTGAATGTCTTTTCCTTTTTCCTCAAACATCATGCATTGAAGGTGATATGGCAGCATTGCTTGTCTAATGTTTGATTGAGAAGGCCTTAAATAAAGCCTTGTGCAACTTGAGCTTGTCTCTTGGAATTCCTTTCTTTGACATTGGTGTCATTCACTTATGCATGGGAAAATGGAGTTCTATTGCCTTTCTTTATTACCCCAAAATCCTTTGATCAACTTGTGTTGCCTCATTCATTATTGTTGTCCTAACCTTCATGGCTATCATGTATCATATACACTCATGGTTGTCTTGTAGCATACCTTGTACTATGACCTTGGCTTCCAAAATGAGACATCTCCTTAATCATGACTGCCCAATTGTCATTTATAACTTGTCTTTACTGCCATTTTTTGCATGCAATCATGATCCATATTGGATCAGTCATGATAACCAAAACCCTTGCATGAAAGGTTATGAGCATATCCACTTGTGTTGTCCTTGAATTGACATGTAACATACATTTATGATTATTGTCCTTATGCACTTGTACCATGACATTGATTCAACCATTTTTCTTGCTTCTGTTATGTGTGATAAATACACACAATTTCCTCATTGTAACTTTATTGGATAGCCACCTGTCACATATGTGGGTGACCTAACAGCTCACTTTCCTATGTGATGTGTGACTGCCCAATAGGGTTGTGGTGAGAGGGGCTTGACGACAACCTGAAATGCTTCCTCATTGTTTAAAAGATGCATAATTGAACTTGATGCATCTATGAAGACAAATGATGCATCTCCAAAATCACCTCCTTTTATAAAATGGATCAAGGGTCCACTTAAGAAGATTGAAAGACATATCAACATAGTATGTTGCATCTTCTGAATATGATAATGAAATTTGATCAACTGGTGTGATTCCATATTGATTTAATGCATTGATAAGAGATAAATCTTTGATCAAGTTGCTCAATTTCCTTTTCTTTCAAAGCATGTTGATCTCTACCCTTGTGGGAGCCACATTTACCCCACATGTATTTGATTTGATAATGAAACAATAATTAGACTTGTCCTAAATTTGCACATGAAGCAAACAATTAGAAAATAAATGCATATGTTCGATGTTTTTGTTTAATGCACTTATGGATCGGTTTATACATGCATAGTTAGGTGTGTATGTAAGGATTGAATATTTCATTGCTTAGAGCTTCGCTCTAACATCATGCCTTCTTTACATGAAGGGTGAGGAGCACAATAGAGCTGAGAGGGACCCAAGTGGTTCAGGGCAGCAACAACATGACAACGGACGACTTGTAACTAGTCATTCACAGGAAATGATTGGTTCCATTCTTACATGCACATTCTCTTGTTTCATTCTACTTATTCATGTATGAGTTGTTTCATATTTTCATTTGAATAAGAGAGCTATTCCCTTGGCTTGTGAGGGACATGTACCTTAATGATTATCAATAAAATAAATTACATTTGAATACATGATTCTCTTTTTTCATTTGTTGTAATGCACCATTGAAATGAAAAAATGTAATCTAATTTACTTTGACAATCACTCCTTCATGCATATTGAAACTAGTAGTTTTATGGTTTATCTTTAAATGTTTAAACAACATGAAAAGAACAAACACTAGGTTACCTGATTTCAGGTGAAAGCTAGAAATCAAGTAACAGTAACAAAACATCAACATCACCTTTATAAAATTAAAAAGATAATGCATTACCTCCATGACCTCTTTCTCTTTTTTTTTGCTACTACTACAACTCCTTCAACACACAATCTTCTTATCCTCTACTTTTATGCCTTCAAACATAATTGAGCTACCTCCTTGTCCTTCCTTCATCCTCTAGCATGAGGATCTCTTCTCCTTCAATTCCATATACATGATACTCCACTACCTCTTCCTTTCTATCTTTATTTAAAGCAATTCCAACATCACCATGGGATTTATCTTCTGCGATATGCATCAACTTCCTCATTTCTTCAGGTTCTTCCATCAATCTAGACTTATTTCTTTCATCTCTTCCTTCAACATGAGATTTCCCTCATTATCTTCATCAATTTCTCTATCAATAAAAGGAACCTCAAAGACCATCCCTTCCACTTCTTATATTTCATCCAACCTTCTTTCCTCAAATAATCTTCCTATTTTATTTATTTCCCCTTCCAACAAGAGATTGTCTTAATCTTCCACAACTTCCTCATCAAAATTAGGACTCTCAAGGCTCATTTGTTGAAATCCTTCATCTTCTTTATCTTCTACTTCTCCATTTCATACAAGCAAAATATCATTAGATAAAATAAAGTATTCATCCCCATCATTTCTCTTTTCTTCCTCTTCTACCTCGACTTGTTATATACTATCACCTTATTTATATTCTACAATTTTATATTCTTTATAAATAATAAATCTATGGTCGACAATGACCATTCTCTCCTCCCTTTTCTCTTATTTTCTTCCCTAATTTAATTTCTTTTTTTTCTTCTTTCTTCTACAACTGTATGGGTTTCTCCCATGCACATTTATCTTCCCATGCCTTTCCTATTTGAGGGCTACAACATTTATTTTATTCACTTATTCTTTCATTATTCCCTTTGAAGAGGTTTATCTTCTTCTCAAATCTCTCTATTTCATGAGATATACCCAATTCTTCTCCCTCGTTAGGATAAACATCTACTCTTTCTTTTTTCCACTCACCATCATACATTCTATTTCCTACCAAGCTACTTTCATTTAACTTTTTATCATACTTTACAAAATTTCCCCCATTTTGATTAATTTCTAACACATCTATTATTTCTTGGATTCTTTTCAACTATTCAAAACTAACTTCTTCATACCTTTTTTCTCATTTTTCTTCTAAAAATAAGATCCTCTCTAGCTTCGTCATGAATTTTCTTGTCCTCCTTCTTGAAGACATCTTTCATTGCTTAGATATAATTGCTTTAGAGACTCACATGTCTCTTTGAAATAATAAGTTTCACTTGCAAAAAAAAAAATTCACTTCTAGGGTATCAAACCTCTATAGCTACATGAGTCTACCTACAAAAAAAATCACACTTATATAGTCTTTTGTAAGCCCTCTAGGGAATCTCATACTCCCTTTTACAGTTACAAGATTCCACTCGCAACAAATTCTCTTATCTCTAGGGTATTAGCCCTCTAAAATTACAAGATTCTCCCTAAAACAAATCCCTCATAATATTTCAACAAAAATTATTAAAACAAGCATACCTTCTTAGCTTCATATGCCTCCTTTTCTATTCTCTATAGTTACAAAATATCCACTTTTGCAATAAATATTCTATATTTTCTTGAGACAACTTCTATGCCTAACCTCATTTAATGAGCTTTTTTGCTACCTAGAGTTCTTTCTTCTTTATGCAACTTTTTTTTAAATGAGCCTTTATCTTGGATTATAAACTATTCTCCATGCAACATCTTCCTCCATAATCTCAACTTCTATGATCTACACACACTCACTTACATGTATGACACATAAAATATAGATCTTACACCCTCTATAATTGTAGGTTTCTCTCATACTTGTACACTAAAAACCTTATTCACACACCTAACCTTTACTCAACAATTTTTTTGGAAGATGAACCTCAGAGTACTTCTACCCTCTTTCTCTTATTAGAGGAACTATGTGCTCTTCTACCCACTTTGCCTCTATTCGAGGATAGTGAGAAACCTACTTTGATAGCATCTGATGTAGTCATGACCAGGTGGTCTTATCAAATCAACCATCCATGAGGTTAACATAATAAAACACATTTTTAGAACATCACATAATTGATATGATTCTTTATTGATATTAAACCTATTCATTAAATCAAGAGTATTTCAACATACATTTATATCTTCCTTCATGCATGCCCTAATTTCCAAGTCTTGCAACATTCATGAACTAAACCAGGAGACTTTCTAGAACCTCACATTGGAACCCTTTACAAACCCTAACTCATATAAAAGAATTCATCCAAAATAAGTCCCTCCAAAAGAACCCTAATCCCAAATTTATAGAGAACTTGCAAAAGGTGGTGGCCACAACACAACCAAACATGATGATACATGTGACAATCCTTCATTGTCTTCAAAGATATGCATGCAAAGTCATTATAACCATCATTTTTTCATTTTATGGCATGTTTAGAAAGCAGGCAGATAAAACATGGGTAATTGGATGTCGTGGGGGTTCGAGGAGGTCTAGGATAAGTCCAGTCTTCATAAAAAATCCCACCTTAAGAGTTTGTGTGCAAAAAAATGGGCCTAAAAAATAATTGCAAGATTCCAAGGGCTATTGGGATGGATTCCATAATGAGGGAAAACTCCTCTTTTCCAAGCATTTCGAGGAAATCAAGTTTAAATGGATATTATGGATATTTGAGGGGGATAATGGATGGATTCGACACTGAAGGGAAGTTCTACATTTGGAAATCTTACAATAAATTAGGTGATAAGAAGAATTGTGGGAATCTAAGAGTCATCAACAATTTGCGGGGAATCGTAGGTCATCAAGACTTGGCAGGGATGTAAGGGGGACTTGGAAATATTCGATAGTGGTAGAAAATACAACAGGTGATGAGGTAACTTGGTTTCAATAGAAGTTTGAAGTCTTTGAGACTTAATGGAGATTCAAATGTGTCCAAGAAGGCCTAGAAGTGTTTTAGATCCAGAAGCTTGTTGAAGTTTCATAGCTCAAGATGAGTTAGTGACCAGCAAAGGTTTTAAGCCTGAAGGGACTTAGCAGGGATTTTGGGTCATCTAGGACATGTTGGTAGTCCCAATAATCCAAATAGTAGTGAAAATTTTGCAACTTCATAAATTTATCCATTTTTATCCAAATTCCACCAACCTTGAAATGTGGATGCCCTCTCTACTCTTCTTCAAAGTGATGTCATCATGAGAATTCTTCAAAATTTAATCATTTAGTCTTGTAAGAAAAATCAATAAGGAAGAAAACCAAACACAAAGAAATTTTGTTTTGGTCACATAAGATTGTTTGTGGGCTCAAATACTCTTGCATCAACTTCCCACTAAATAAATTAGAAAAAAAAAGAAGCCAATTTTCTTTATAATATTATCTATTATATAAAAATATTAAACACAATTTTAAAGTGAAAATTTGATTTCAATTAGTGGTAAGAATTTCTGAGCTTTCAGTTCTTCTTTGATTTCCTGGCAATAAATTGTCTATCATAAAAGGTTACGAAGATATCTTAATAAACTATTAAAGCATGCTGTCATTTATAGCATTTAAAATGAAGAACAGAAACGAACCATTGAAAATACAACAATAGTAATAAATCTGAACTGTTCCAAATTAAAAAATCTACCTACAAAATGACAGATCAAAATAATTACAAATGTTCCACATAGCAAAGAAAGTATCAAACTGTTCAAACCTTACTATTTGTGAATCGACAATACCTACTGATTGTAAACAGCAAACCTTATTATAACTACTATTCTACTTCTCAATGGAACGTCATGGCACTAATTGGGACGTCGTCGTACGAATATTACAAATACTATTCTATTTCTTCACAATTTTCTTATTCTGTGATAAACAGCAAACATCACTAATGGCAGACTGGATGGTCAGTTAACAATGACTGTCCTTCCCTGTTCAAAGTTATGATGTTTTTTGTTCAAATCATTTGGCAGCCAGGAAATGTACCTCACGATGAACAGTATGGCGGTTGGTGAAGGTGAGTTCTCAAACTACAGAGACTCGTGAAATTGCACGATATAGACAATGAATTTAAGCCGACTGACTGGTCTTATTCATTTCTCTAACATTTCTGCATGCATTTGCATGACTGTTTTTATAGTATCTGTCGCAGATTCACGAAACCCATGTGTTGCATCATGTACATTACTGCTTTATACGTAAAATGTAGACTGTTCTCGTGAGTTTTTCTGACAAAACTGATACTTGTCTCGACATAGATTTATTAATATCACCAACTGAGTTTTTCGTGTCATGTCATCCAGGCTTATTAGCTCAAGGCTAGTTTTGTTAGTCCACAATCTTCTGAAAACCATGTTACAAAATTGTTTATCCTTAATCTTGGGGCTTAAATAGGCCTTCTCATTGGTCACCACCATACTGGATGTTGGCCCGAGTGTGTTCTATCCTTGATGACGACAAACTCTATCGGTCACATCCTTACCTCATAATGTGAGGTAGGAAAGGAAGCTCTCGAACAAACATTTCAAATAATCAACCTCCTCTGCGACTCTAGAATTGAAAAAGCAAGTGTAAAGGATCTTGATATGATGTCACATAACCTCTAGGGAGGAACTCAATCTCATCCGCTCTCACATCTGATCAATCTCCTTTGCCACTCTGGAATGCAAAGCAAGTGTAAAAGATCTTGATATGATTTCACAAGACATCTTTGGGAGGAACTCAATCTCATCTGCTATCACATTGGATTTACATTTGATCAATCTCCTCCACCACTCTAGCAAGTATAAAAGATCTTGATATGATTTCAAGAAACTTCTTTGGGAGTAACTCAATCTCATCCGCTATCACATTGGATTTACATCTGATCAATCTGCCACTTTAGAATGTAAAGCAAGTGTAAAAGATCTTGATATGATTCACAAAACATCTCTGGGAGGAACTCAATCTCATCCACTATCACATTGGATTTAGATAATTATCTAATTAACAACACTTTATTTGATAATAAAATCTTAGTCTCAAGTCCTCACATTATCATGAGGAATTGTTTTTTTTGGATTTAATGAATTGGTATAAATGTAAACTTAAATACTATTTAAATTTGTAAATATTATCTGAAACATAAAGATAAAATAAAGTAAAATATGAAACTTACTTTTGGGTGATTGTGTGATTACTCAAATCTCTAGGTGTTCCTACTCATTTTGGATTAAACATCACACCCTAAGCTTTGACTTGTTTAGGTGGCTCATCTAAAATCACACTTAATAGGTGGGCCCTACTAGAGAAGCTAGTGTGATTTCAAATGAACCATCTAAGTAGGTCAAAGCTTACAATGTGTTGATTAAGGTTGTCTCTTCTATGCAAGACACCTTGGGTATGAAAGATGAACGATTCTCTATGTTAAATTTAGTTGATTTCAACCAAGTGGCTTCTTCTTTCTTGTCCTTCAATTTGACCAAATATTTTATATATTCTCTTCCTCTAGTCTTCTTGATAACTCTTCAAAAACAATCAATTTCCTCTCTCTTTTATTGGCATCCTTGACCTCTAATCTAGATTATCTAACTTTTGAGCATGCTCTTCATCTTTTGTATCTAATTCTCTATTATAACTATACAAGTTTTTCATATTGAAATGGAGAAATATCTATATTCTTTGACAATTTAATCACATAAGCTTATTTATTGAGATATTATACACTTTGCATTGTCCATTTTTCTTCTCACATTGTATGATTTGTATTCCCTTTGAAATAACTCATTCCTCAAGTGTAATAACACTAAATCCTATTCTTAAAATTCTTCTATTCCTCTCTTTTAATTTGTATGATCCTTGTACTATTGATTGTTATTTCTCAAGTACTCCTTGATCTCTTTGTATACCTATTACATCTAGGCAACAAATTTTACACTTTTACCACTTATACTATGCTTGATAATCATATTAATCATCTTGGAATACAACCATATACTAACTAGAATGGTATCTTTCCCATACCCATATTCACTAAAGTTATTTTAAGTGAACTTTTCTTTTTCCAATGTTAAATCCCACTCTTCAGTCTTATCTGCTACATCTCCCATTCCCTTAAATGGAATTCATATTGGAATTTGATGAAAAAGTCCTAGGATAAAAATATGTATCTTAATGAAATTCTCCTATGTAGCTACCTACTAATCATGATTTTCCATTTTCAACTAACCTAGTCCCACTTGTGTCTTAAAATTCTTTCCTCTTATTGGTGAAAAAATTGTTAGTTCCAAATCCCTAAAAGTAAGTCTCTTCTTGAGTGTCGAGATTGTCAAACTCAAGGCAAAGGCTTCAACATTATGATTAGGTGAGATAACTCTAGACCAATTATTTAGATGGGAAAAACCTCCTTCACTTTTATCTCTATTGAACCAAGGGGGTTTTCTTAAGGTGCTACACCAGATATCACTATAAAGAATAAACACTTACCCTATCACAAAGCAAGAATGAAAGGTAAGTGCAAAGAAAGAAGAGGCAATAACATTATGAACAAGGAAGATGGGCAATCTGATATTTCAGGGTCAGAGCTACTCATAAATATAGATAAATAAGTATAATAATATATAAATGAATTGTCATCAACCCCCTACTATATCAGACCATATGAAGAAAGGCATAAGAAGACATTTGAAGTAAAAAGAAAAAATTGGGTCAACATGGAAGGAAGTCCTAAATGCCCCCAAAACTTTGTATTGTCCCTAATTGTCGATTCAAGTCAATACACAATAGAGGAAGAATGATGTAAAAAATAGAGGAAGTTTTACGACACAAACACTCATATATCCAAGCACCTACAAGGGTGACAAGGGTCATCTAGGAACACATAACGTAAACACAGGGAAACACAAACACACACACAATCTACTCTACAAATAAAGAAGAAGTTCCTCCTATTCTTCATCAACCAAGAGGTTGTCATTCTCCCAATTTAGATCATCATAAGGGGAAGGTGGACGACCTTGAAAGGGCGAAATATCAAGGGGGAACCCTCTGACCCCCCCGCAACAAGAGCCATGGAAGAAGGCCCCTCAAGGTCTTCTCCGCTTAGATCTTGTGGGGTGAAAGTTAGTGACTTTACAAAAATCATTGATAGGACTGAGACCTCATCCACAAAATTAAACATGCACTTCACAAGAGTGCCATGTGTTGACTCAATGGGTGAGGGAGGTGGCACCCAAGATTCACTAGTAGGCTCACTGAGACACTCAAGAGCAGTGAAAAACTTTAAGGACGTCGAGACTTCTTTCGTCATGAGGACAACACAAGCTAATGCAAAACCACCCTCCAAAGAAGGTGAACCCATCTTTTGACCCCCATTGCTAGTGAGGTCGTCCTCCATCTTCCGCTTCATCAAAGGATGTAAGATCCCCACGGACAAGGAAAAAGGAACAGAGGAAGAGAAAATTGTGGTGGACACCACTGAGGTATTCGAAATGTCCATAGGATTTGAAAATGACATGATGTCTGGTAGGGACATTAGAAAAGGTAGCTCAACTGAAGGAGAAATAAATACCAGCACCCTCTTCGAGTGAGGATTTCTTACGCTCGTGGTGGGAGTTGGAAGCAGTACTGAAGTTGAAGGAACTAAAGTAGAGGGGATGAGAGAGGAGGACACAACATAGAGTGTTGAGGAAAGAGCTGCCAACTCCCCTTCCTTCCTCTATAGGGTGGCTTTCTCAGTGGCCAAATCCTTTCACTAAAACTTGCGCTCATGCATAAGACATTTCCTACGACTCTGGGAGATAGAGGCTGGGGGCTGAGATGGAATGGAAGACTCCTTTTCAACCATCAGAGTATCCATCACAACCATTTTTGGTGAAAGGAGAGACTCTTGTACGGGAATAGGAGGGAGAGGTTGAGAGGATAATGAAACAATAGTGAGGGGAGTTCACTCCAATGCCTTAGTGGAAAGCCTCTTCCCATTCATTTCCTTAGAGGTAGGAGCAGTAAGAGGCCACAGAGGTCAAGACATAGAGGACTCTCCTTGAGGACCCTTCTCCTTACCATATCGAATGGGCCAAGGCACCATGGGTAATAGAGGAAGTTTGAAAGTCAGACACTTGGGCTTCACCAAGCAAGCACCATTAAGTGAGCACCATTAGATTCTCTAGAAAATTCTTAGTAGTAGAGGACGATGGCATCGCAGCAGGGTAAGAGGAAGTGACAGGTAGAACAATGGAAGCTCGAAGGAAGAAAAACCTCAAGCACACTTCTCTTCCTCCCTTCTCTGAGCTAAGGTGGCCTCACTATCTGCTTTGAGACAAGCCCTATGCGAGATGGCATAGGAAGAGGGAGAACATCTCACCTTAGGCATTATGCCCTCACTCTTGTACTTCATGTAAGTTTGGTACAAGAGGTCCATCCTAAGAGGAAGTGGACCAATGGGTGGAGGCCAAAAGTGATCCAGTGAGTAGCCCCCATGTACAATCAACGGCTTATAGCTAGTGTTGTGGACTACATGCATCGTACCCTCATTGAAAAAATTTAGACACTTATGAACTACTGAGGGAATTGTATTCATGGCGACCAACTAGGGGATACCCAATTTCACTTTGAAGAGCTCAAACCCTGAGATTATGTCAAAAAGTGCATTCATGGATCTAGGTCCAACTAATACTAATAAAGTGATATAGTTGATTGGACGTACAGAAAGCTCGTCGTGTGAATGGATGGTACTCCTAGATTCGTCATACCCATCTTTTTGTAAGAAATTAATCAACATAATCTCCTTAATGATGACATTCACCTGACATGTAGGGTCAATAAGAACACCCCTTATTGTGTTTCCATTGATTCATGCGGGGATGTATCAGGGATATGGTTCTTTGTTGTAATTCATCGACAAGTCCTGCAAGGTGAAATTTATGTCAGGAGATCCACTCGCAGGTTGCACAAATGGGATGGGTAGATGTAAAAAGGAGGCCATTATGTATACTAGATAGAACTTTCACAAAGCCCCCAAGGGTTTTGCCACTAGATGGTGACCCACTTAAGGTTTCGTTTCATGATGCTTATTGAACCTTCCAGCTATGCCACTAGGGGTCATAGGTTGGGTTGCAAGGTTGAATGCCTCACAACACACACACCCACAACACTCCTAGGATATGAGGAAAGGGTCTTTCAACACTACTAAATGGAACCAAAATGGTTCACAGCCAGGTTCACCAAAATGTAGAGGAGGGGGACCAACCACACCAAGGCTCCAGGTCTTGGAGAGCTAAGATTGGAAGGCTTCCCTAATCTACCTCAACCATGTAGGTGTTTTAGGTCAAGGATAGAGAATGAAGAGCACTCTCACGTGCTTTTTTCACTCTACTAACTCAAGAGTTTGAATGGAGCTAAACGAACAGGCTTCTAGAACCTGAACCATACCTTAAACAACTCTCTTCTCAAGGAAAACAACAAAGGTTAGGGACGATAGTGTGACATGTTGGAATCTCTTTGGGGTGCTGGCATCCATACGGCTAGAAAGTAAAAGAGTACAATATGAGGCACAAAAACCTACTAACGGTCTAGCAAATAATGTTTAAAGTACTTATTGAAATGATAACTAATGAAATGTGTAAAATAACTAGAAAGATGATATAGAAGTGACATAAAGCATAGGTGATGAAGATTAGCTCATGAGGATTCCAGTTCACCAACAAGCTCCACACGAATGTGTACCTACACATAGCCAAGAGGGGAAAATGTTGGGGTTGTATAGGGATTTTCTATAGTCAAATCCCCACTTTGGTGTTTCCACCTCCATGGACAGCCAAAATAGCCACAAGATAGAAAATGTGATGAGGAAAGTAATAGAAAAGATATTGAATGATAGCAATAACACTATGCTATGTAAATCAAGTGACAATGTTATGGAAATGGAGAAATGAAACAATATCACCTTCTTGATCAAGGTGCCCTCAAGCACATAGAAGAGGATGCAAGCTTGGTAAGGTCGACACTGCCACAACAACGAAGAAACAATCCCATAGGACACCAAGTCACAACTCCAAGGGTGGAAAGAGTGTAGCAAGAAGTGGAGAAGATGTGTAGGAGCTCAAGAGTTGTGAACCAAGATCAAACTAGCATATGATATTATGTAGAGGCATCAAAATTGCTAAAGAGATGAAGTGGAAATGAAAGAAATTTGAAGGACCATTAGGAGGGAAAGAGCCATTCTTAGGTTAGTTGGAAGGCACAGAGGCATTACACTTCATTGCCAATGGATAACATAACGTCTCTATAGATTCCAGTGGCAGGAATCTATCAAGGATTGCAACGCCTTGCACAGACATCTGCGCATCACACACATCTTCAATAGAAATTCCCCCATTGACACTAAAAATGAGCACCAAGTGGATAGGGTATGGAATGAGGACATGGATTTACTTAGTCGAATTTTATTTTTCTAAAGTAGGGGGTGTAAAAGGGGTGCAAATTCTATCATGTACATCCACATTCACCTCTTGCAAATTTGCATCGTCTATATCCATGGTCTCCTCAATGTTTTTATCTTCAATAGTCGTGGAATTGGATGCTTCAACATTATTCATTGACTGAATCCTCATTCTTCTATCTATTTTTCTTTTGGCCTCTTTCTCTCTCTTTGCTTGAATTTCTTCAAGGTTCAATACCTTCCTATCTTTCATCTTATTACGACATTGTGATCCCATGATTGCAAAATTTTGAAGTATAAATGAATTTCAATAGTGAAAGTTTTCCTCCTTTGTTCCTCCTTCAAACTAGTAGAAAATGAACACAATTCCACTAAAAAACTATCCCAATGATGCCTCCTTTCAAAAATTCAATTCAAATTACAAGTTCAAAATCTTGTAGAAGTCAAAATTTTATGGAAAATAGGTGAAATTATCATTGTAGACCATACACTATCAAGTTGCAGAATTGACAGTAATTTTTTGCCTGTAAAAATAAAAAAAATGGTTTGGGAAAAGGCTTGGGGACCCAAACCTAAGCTTTTGATCTAGTTTGACCCGCAACTTGAAGATCATGTTAATGTCAAAAAAAAATAGTGACTTTGGAAATATGTCTGAAGACCTTTTTTGTAGTTTTTTTGACGAAATTAAAACCCATTATAAATGAGACAGTGTAGATTCCAAATATGTGATTTTTTTTACAATTAGATTATTTTTTCTATTTTTCAATTAATTTTTGATGAAACTGGTCTATAAACTTGAAATATCAAGGTTTTTTAGTATTTTAACAACTTTTTTATTAAAATATATATTTTTAAATGAATTGTACGAAAGTGTACTTCAAACAATTCTTTTCAATTTATTCTTTTTAAAAAAATCATAAGTTTAGGTCATCTTATGCGTGATGTACATGGCGATTTTTCAAAACAACAAATATGGCCAATAAAAAATTAACCAAAAAAAGTTCAAAAAATATTACAAAAAAATATCAAAAGCATTCTTCAATGTGTTACAAATCTTTTCCCAAAAGGATTTAGAAAAATATGATTATTTAGTTCAAAATATGGATGACGTACACATGCATGGTATGGTAAAAAAAAGTGGCTTTTAAATTTTTTTGAAACACCTATTGAAAATCAATTTGTATCATTTGGGTATTAAAATGAATTACATATTTGGAAACTAGACGCCAAGTATTGCATTTCATGATTAGTGACTTTTTCAAGATTCTATCTCTAAGTGCTTCAAATTTTAAAGTCAAATGTGACAAATTCTCAAAATCAAGGAAAATACTTCCACCTTTTGGCCAAAAAGTGGACTTAACTTCTTGCACACACCCCTATAGCTAAAGATGGAGATTCAAAGCTTCTAGGTTCACTTCAGCCAATTTCTTCATCTGCTAGGTCCCCTCATTTCTTCCTTTTTCATATTTTCCCTTCTTTAAAATGACTCCATGTTTCCTTAATGGATTAGAGAAGGGCATGGGAATGTGTACTAAATATGATTGTTTTTTTATTGGTATGTTGTAGAGGAGACCCATAATTCCTAAGAGTATTTTTCCAATAATTTCATGCTAAAAAATACACTTAGGAGTACTATGAAGCATGAGGATATGTTCATTGGGAACTCCAAAAATCCTAGCAATCAAATCTAAAGGACTTGGCATGAGAAATATCCTAAAAAATACAAAGGAAAATCCATGGAATTTCACACACCATTTATCTTGATGGTTGGAAATTTCCTTATGTGAGTGAGGTAAGTGAAACAGTGAATCAATGATTGAAATTTCCCTTGGTTCCCTTTGTATAGTTCAAAACTAATTGCACGTTTCATTTTCCTTTTGATGGCCCATCCACAAATTTTTTTGGTGGTTTGATTATTTTTTGAACCAATTTTAGACTCTATTATCACTCTAGTGAAGGTTCAAAACTATTCTAAACTCACCAATGTCAATGATCTATATTATGCATTATTTTTGGAACTTTATTAAAGGTTTTGAATTGGGTTGAGATCATAAATGAACACTATAGCCTCAACTTGAACCTATTAGAATTTTAATGGGTTTCCACTTGACCATTTAATCTCTTAAAAATAATGAAAGCTTAGCCTATTTTGGTGACAAGCGCAATGATTGAACATTGTTCTAAGAGGTTCAATGGGTTCAAGAACTTTTGATGTCTCCTATGTCTCCTTTATCGATTCCTTGTTAGAAATTTTCTCTAAATTTGAACTAGGTTGGAGTTTCTAACATTCATTGAACCTATCAAACATTTGGGGATTTCATGATCCTTGGAACTCCCCAACATCTTCCTTTCTTAGTGACCTAAGCACCTTTTGAACCATGTTTGATAGTTTAAGGAAACTTGAACTCACCAAAATCCATACTTAGTCATTTTCTTCCCTATTAGGTAATGTCACCAAGTAAAAGGAAGTGGGAAATATAGAATAAAATGATCAAGGAACAAGTATCACAAGGAAATATATGAAACTATATGAAAGGAATTAGGTTACACATAAAATTTCTCCTACACTAATATTTTGAGGAGAGTATTGTGAAAATTTTAATATTTTAACAATTACAGAATGTAGGAATATATATATATTTTTAAAATATATTAATATACCATAATACAAGTGTACATAGGGAAAACCATTTAAGGAGAAAAATTATACACTCCAAGGTAGCTCAATGTATTATTCAGTGAAGCATGATTATAATACACTTTAAGATAATGTATTTGTAGGAGTATCACCAACCAGAGATCTAGAGGAATTTTTATAGCTTAACAGTATCTACAAAACTCTACAAGCAACCTCCATCTTAAGCACCTAATATATACAAGATTTAAAACTTGAAACCATCAAATGGTAATTAGAACCAATGAGATAAAACCACTCAAAATTGGTGGCCAAATGATCCCCCAATAAAATATGCCTTATGATGTGTTATATCAAATATCGTAAGATTTCCAAAAGGGTGTAACTCCATTTTATAACTCTTTTATGCATCCAACAAATTTTTACATTTACTATAAAAAAATTTAGAGACCATAAATTTTGATCTAATGGGATGATTGGGACTATTTTTTAAAATCAAAGTACTTGAAGAGATCTACACAAAAAGCACCCTCGTAGATAGTGTCGAGTAACCAAGAATTTTTATTTTTTCTAAAACCTAATCCTATAAGACTAGAAATTTAATTTTTCCTATTTTGTATCTAAAACTTGCACCTTTTGTAATCTTAACAATAGGAGTAAAATTGAGATAAATTTCCAAAAATTCTCCCACTTTTTGAGCACCTTGCAAGATCTAAAGCAAGATCAACACCATTTATCTCATTGTTATGGGTTGAGAGAACCATATACTTGTAGAACCATCTAATTTTTTTGTGCTCATTGGCTTTATTAGAAGATTTACAATATCATTCAAAGTGTCATTTTTTCTACCATCGTCCTCGCATCATCTACCATATCTTAAAAAAATGGTATTGGGCATCAATGTGCTTCATCCTGAAATAAATGGTTGGGTTCTTTTCCAAATGTATGACACTTTGATTGTAACAATAAACCATAATGGATCCTACCTATATCCCAACATCTAAACACAATAACTTAATCTATATGGTTTCCTTAAAAGCATAAATTTTTTCCATGTACTCTACTTCTAAAGTGGACAAAGAAACCATAGCCTATCACTTACTCATCCAACTGATTGCACCACCAAAAATAGTGAAAACATATCCACTAGTGGATCTTATATTTTCAATATCTCGAGCCCAATATGAATCCACAAATATATGAACACAAAAAAAATCCCTATATGATAACCATGATAACATAAGGAATACTTAGAGTCAGCTCACAAATACTTGAAGACCTTATTCACTACATCCCAATGTACTCATCTAGGATTAGTGATAAATTGGCTAAGGAATCTCACTACTTGGGAAATTTCTAGTCTTGTATGCACAATAGTATTCAACAAACTCACGACTATACTAACATAAGGTACTCTACTCATATCATCCATCTCAGAAGGATAAATTAGACATTTCTCAACAAATAAATTTATACCCTTCATAATAAGAACATGCAATGGCCTACAATTGTCATGTTAAACCTCTCCAACATTGAGTTCACATACTTACTTGGGCTTGACCAAATTTTTATGTTTACTCTATATTTCTTGATCTTCATCCCTAAGATGTACCTAGCTTCCCCTAATTCCTTCATCTAAAATTGTGTTAAATTTTGAGATTTTAAATCACAAATCAAGTCTTTATCATAACCAAAAAATAGCATATCATTAACATATAATATAATATAATAATTATAATATGATCATTATCCATCTTATAGTAAATGATCCAATTTGGATTTCAAAAATATCAAAAACGACACAAAGGAATCAAAAAATTTGTACCACATCCTAGGAGATTGTTTAAGACAATATAAATAATTTTTCAACATATAGACATTTTTTTTTTATGTTTCTCAATATATTTATTAGGATATATCATATCAATCTCTTCCTCCAAATCACTATGATAGAATATTATCTTCACATCCATCTACTAGACCTTAAGATCATATTCTATAGTAAGAGACAACTGAAATTGAATGAATGTTAGCTTTGGTATTATAGATGAAATCTCACCATTAAAATGGAGAAAAAAAAGGTGGAAACACTTTCTAGGATTTGACCCTTAGGTTCACTCCTTTTCCTTGTTTCATTTATAAGTTGTTTTTATGGAGGTGGCAGGAGTTTGATGGATTTGGACAAGGTATAAGGTTGAATTACAACCTAAAAGGTGAGCGTGATGCAAATAACTATTTTTTATGTAAAAATAACATACTTGGAATGTCACAAAGAAATTCAGACACCAGAAACAGACTAAGAAGAGACCTGTACAATTGTGATATAAATTTGAATCTTATTTTTGAGGACCAAGTTGGCATGGGTGACTATGTCCTAGTATATGAATCCTAGATCTAATGTCACAATCCTCTAGATCCAATTGAAAACCTTCTTTCCTTGGGTGTCACACTATCGGATCTTCATTTGGTGCTAAGATAACTGGGTTTTTTTATGTTATCAAGGTGTAGGGTTTGAATGTGTGGATGCCAAATCTGCAAATAGTTAGAAATCTTAACATAATAATATCATGCTAGTCATTTGAAACACATTAGATTAAACATCCCTATGAAATAATTTCTCATGTTATCTATGCAAACAAAGTAAGTTGTCAAAATAAGCTAAGTGAAAGCATAAGAAAACAAGAGTCAAATTCTATCCCATAGTGGATTGGTGCTATTGTGGAAAATAGCCCTTTCCCAATCCTTTGCTAAGATTGATGTTAAGATGCTATGAAGATGGAGTGGATGGGAAAAATAAATTCTCAGTTTAAGAGAGTGATTTTGCAAGAGATTTGTGGATCAAATTGTGAAGTTGTGGAGGATTTGATCAAGAATGACGCCTTTCATTTATAGATTATTTTGATGAGAGAATGGCCAAATGGATGAATGTGGGACTAAAAATATACCAATGAAAAGAGGCCACTTGTCAACTTGCCATAGGTTGAGGGATGTGCAAGATTTGGGAAATGTGCCCAAGAGAGGGAGTTTCAAATTCAAATTTGAGAGTAAATGTTGAGTTTGACTTGTGCAAGGGACATGTAAGAGCCATGTAAGAGCTCAAGAATGACTTGTTGGATGTACATGTCCACTTGTTTTTGAATTCAAACTTGAGGGAATATTCCCCATAAATGCCATGTTGAAAGAAAATAAGGAATTTAATAAATCAATAAATTGATTTATTTGTGCAAGTGGCAAAATCTAGAGAACGTGATGGGTAGTTAGGTTAGGCTAATTAAGATTAAATTAGCTTAATGATGATTAGGTGAGTTTGACCAATTTGACTCAAATATTTTGATTTATTTAAATCAAAGAGGGATGGAATATGCATTTGGATTTTAATTAAATAAAGTTTGGCTTATTTAATTAAAAGATTGATGATAGGCTTAAATTAAATAAATTTAATTTATTCAATTTAAGTGGATAATCCTTAGAGATTAAATGAACCTGATTTTCCTGAATGGATTTAATGAACGTGATTAACTTTATGAGCGGATGAATGTGAACTTGGTGCATAATGCCAATTTCACATGTCTACAGAATGAAATAATGAATAATTGATGTTCAAGCTTCTCTCAATCTTCTTCAAATCTAAAACCTCCACATTCAAAGAGAGATGAAGAGTTATGCCATATAAGGGCTTGCCAAAATTTCCTTTCTTAATCTCATAGATGTAAAACCAAGGAAAGTATTTTTTTTTGGACCAACAAAAGGTGTGGATTAAATCATATTTCATAAAGGCTTGTCTTGACTTCTAAATTTTGGTTTGGTGACAACTGGACTTTACCATATGAGATTTTGGGATGGAAGGGGTTAGACCATTGGCCCATTGATGAGAGCCATTTATGTCCCATTTTATGCCACATTTTAGCCTATTTCATATGCCTTCATACCCATTCCCACATTCCATTTCCATTCCATATCATACCATTTTAACATTTTATGTTGCATATGATGTAGTGCCCTCCATTTGCGTTGTCTTTGTAATGCATTTCAACTCGTTGTAAGGACAGGTATTGTTTGGACTTTGAGTGCATTTGATTTATTCTAGTCGATAAATGTTTTTGATCAAATTACAACATTTAAATAGGATTATAAAGTTAAAAAGGTATTGTGGATAATTAAAAGAAAATAAATAATTAAATAAATTAGAGGTTAAGAAAGAATAAAATTACACTATTAATAGAAGTAAATAAAATAGAGTATTGAAAGTTAATTATTATATTGAATATAATATAAATTTATAATAAAATACGTAGATAATAGTAATATAATAAATTATTTAAGTGTAATGGAAGTTAGTATAGCAAATAATTTGAGAAAAATTTTAGATGCAGGAAATGAAAGCTGAACATGCAAAGAAATATTATTTTGAAATTCAAGTTCGGTTATGGGGAAGGTGAAAAGTCATTCGGTGGTTGGGAATTCGTTCTTGGTTGGTAACTGACCAAGAAAGAAAATAAGAGGGTGATTTTTCCAAATGCCAAGAGGGACTTTGGAAGATAATTGGCAACCTGCGAAGAGAGGGAGGGGCGTTCTGCTTCGAGTGCCTGATCACAAGTCTTCATGCTCACAGCGGTGGGAAAAAGAGAAGGAGAAAGGTGAGGTGCAAATACGCAACTTATGAGTAAGAGAATTAACCCCAAATTTCTTGTTTGCAAAGAAAATTCCAATGCAAAAAGCTCCATTCTTTTAAACTCAACAGTTATTGCTTGTGAACATATTTGATCATTTCTAAAAATCAGAGTAATCGACATTTATTGTTTGGATCTGCGATCTAAAATTTTCCCAAATGATTAAAGTAGCATCCAAAGGTCAGTAGCCCTATCCTACTGACTAAATATTCAATTTATTGTCACCTTGATAGACAATATCGCATAAGCTGGTTCCAGTAGGTTGATCATTGTAATAGTTCTAGGTTTGAGATCCTTGCAATTTACTGTTTAACCCGATATCATATTTCCCTTCATTACGTTTTGACAATAATATCACAGTTTTTTTTTATCTCTTACAATGTCTCTCTGCTAGCTGTGTGGATATGGAAGTTGTAGAGAATGGGAAATGGGTTTTATTTCTCTTAAGTCACGTACTCAGTCCTGTAGATAACATTTTGGAATTTGATAATAATGCAAGTAGACAGCGATATTTCCAAATTCCAAAATTCACTTTCTAAAATAACTTGCTTCTCACATTTTTGCAACCGTAATTATCTCAAACTTGGAGGAAGCTTGGTTCGTGTGTCTTCTCTGATGCCGTCAATGAGCAAATTGTTCAAGTAAAGAAATTGAGGACCAATGAGCAGATTATTTAATTCTCTTGGTCTGCGAAATGTTTCAAGCCCTTGCCAGTTACCTCCGTTTAGTCGAAGCTGAGAGAAATTAATGTTATTGGATACAATTTTTAGATGAGCTTCTTCACATAGTCTAGTAATCTAAATTTATAAATTTCCCTGAAACCATTGGCAAAACCATCACAGCTGCCACGTTAGACTTGCAAAAGTGTAGTAAATTAAATAGTCTCTCTGGTTTCTTTGACAACCTGTCACTGTTACGGCAGTTAGAGTTGAGACATTATACAGAATTAATAAGTCCCCCTGAAGTCATTGGCAACCTGTCATAGCTGCAACTTTAGACTTGCAAGGGTGTAGTGAATTAAAATGGTCTCTTTGGCTTCATTGATACCTGTCATAGTGGCGCACAGGAACCCGATAGGGTGTGTAGATTTAAATAAATTTTCTGTTTCTGGTTGCAACCCGTTTCTGCTGACGCGCCTGGCATAATGGAAGTTTAAAAGTTTAAATAATCCCTCTAGTTTCATTGCCAAATGTTAGAAAAGAATGTGATCTTGGTTGTAAAATTAAATAATTATACTTTATAATGAAATTGGTGATGCATTAGAGTATTGGGTAATAGAGATTGTTGTTTTATAAATGAATAGGTTTAAGGTAAATATTATGCGAAGGGTAAATTCTTTTATTGCTATGATGAAATGAATTATTATCTTGCTTTTAGGTAATATTCGTAATATTAGTAGTTAGGGAAATACATTGGCATTCAAGGAAGTAATTTGTAACATATTTCTGAGTACATCAGCAGTTAATAAGGACAGATTAGGGTCAATCAAGGGAATGGCATTCAAAATAAATAATAAATTGTCCTTAGAAAAGCAGCAGATATAATAAAGAGATTAAAGGAATATTTTCTGAAAGTAAAGCAGTCATATGAATATAAGGAGATATTCAGATCTAATAAAGGCAGATACACATTTAAAAGAGATATAAAAAGGAAAAGAATAAATAAGAAATATATTTCTGAATATTGTAGAGGATTAAATAACCTTCCTGATACCTTTGTTAACCTATCATTTCTGAAGCTTTTGAACAAAATAGGAAACTTTAAAGACTTAAATAATTCCGTTGATTCTTTTGTTAATCTATTGGAGTGGCTGCATCTGATCTTTAAGTCGTAGTTTCTTTCTCACACATTTGTATTGTATAGTGTTAGTATTTGCCACGTAGTAGAATTAGTTATTAAATAAATTGGACTAAGTTGTATGTAAAAGATAACTATATTTATTTATTAGGTTATGTTATTTTGAGGAAGATTTACTTATCTATAATTCAGTAATAAATGGCCCTGATCTTATTAAATAGATATAAGAATGGGACTAAGACTAGAAAATAGGGAAGTAAGTCAATTATGCTTTAACTAAGGGATGATTAGATCTTATTGATATTAATTGTATTTTGCTTCTTCATTTAACCATCCAACATTGACAACTATGTGTATCGCTACTAAGGCAAGTTGACAAAAGGCATGAAGGTACACACCTTTTTGTAAGTTTGATTATACAAATCTAAAGTATGTTTATTTGATAAAATGTTAGAGAAATGTATTTCTTTAGTATTTCTTATATGTTTTATTTGCCACGTTTTAGCCTTCGTGGTAACATCTCGTCATATTTTAATATCTTGTAGACTTTTTATGTAGTTGGTTACTTAGAATAAAATATTGCTACAATTACTTGTGAATTATTGTGCCAGGGAATGAATTAGGTAAATAATTAAAGTGAAAATGGTTATTTCGATAGGTTGCTTAGTAAAATATTATTTAACAAAAGATTTTAACGGAATAAACATTATTGAATTAGGTATTTAATTTTGTTGTAGATAAATGAACTGTGTATTTAGTTAAAGTAAATCGATTTATATGGTTAATTAAGTTTTAGGGTTCACTAAAGGAGATAAGTGATTCTACATTTACATAGTTTCTTTTACTTGAAGGTTAAATGATAAAGTTATTTTTAAGTGAGGATAAATCCCAGGTTCATAGGTTAATTAATTTAAATGATACTGATTAAATGTTAAATGGTTTTAATTACCTTTTTGTTATCTAATGAGTCTGTGAATGATAATTATTTATCAAACTACTATGTGAAATAATCCATTAGTATCGTCACCTTAGTATTATAATAAAGTTGTAATTTATAGAATTGTCATCTTAGTATTACATTTTAAAGTTATAATTAGGATTCGTATTAAATAGTTGATGGAGTTGGTTATCTTATAGATGATATAGTTATTTTAAATATAATTATTTGTAGTAAATACTCTCTTAATTAAATTAAGTGGATATGTTAAAATAAGTGGTAAGAACGTTGAAATAATGCTTAAATTAAAGGAAGGTCTTTATGGTTATAATGTGTGAGTAAATGTGTTTTAAACAAAGTGTTTTGATTACTGGTTTAAGTGATATTTAATTGTTTTAAGTTGGGTGTTATTTATGGGATATTTATGGAGATGTCTCGATGGCCTGTTCATTGTAAGTGTTTTAAGATAGTGTTCTTCAAGGTTGATGTGTTTGATGGTTTCCTTGTATGGAATTATGTGTGTAAAATGGGAACCCGTATTATTGTTCATGATGGTTTTAATTTGTGTTTGGAAGAGTATGCTTGAGAATTAGTGTCTTATGGCTTATAACATCAGATTATATCTTCACTTTGCAATATCGTGATATCCTTAAATGATGGAAATGATTGATCGTTAAAATAATGTTCTTTTTAGATGGTTTCAAGTTACTTCTTATTGAATGAATGGATATATTATATTTGAATTAGTGGATTTATGGATTGTTTTGATAGATCCTTTCAATGTGACTTTTCGTGAGTTGATTTTGAGTTAGGGAATTTCTCTCATTTAACTTACATTTCTATATGTTTTCTTTTGCTCTCTACCTAAGTGGCAATTTGGTTAATGTTATCTTTGTTATGATTGACGGTTCTGCTTGAGTTGTTAATGAGTCAAATTGAAAAGTTCTTTGAGTTATGGGTATTCCGAGAGGAGAAAATAGAGGTTTCCCTTGGATTTCCAATTTAGTTCGTATCGAAGTTGTTGATGTTGTTTAATGGAGTTGTTGATCTTATTTTGATGTATTCTCTCATTATATTTGAATCGCATTTGGTTCTTCAAGGTTTTGCTTTTATTGTTGTTATATTTTCATGGGGAAACCCTAGTGTAAACTTTTTGACAATCTTCCAGAGGTTTATGTTTATTGTTGGTTAATGTTCCTCCTTTTTATGTGCCCTTGTTGTGGCAAGTGTTTTGGTTTCATGATTTGAAAGGGTT
The DNA here is from genome assembly GCA_007258455.2 of Sequoia sempervirens. NCBI lineage: Eukaryota > Viridiplantae > Streptophyta > Pinopsida > Cupressales > Cupressaceae > Sequoia > Sequoia sempervirens. The sequence goes on along the minus strand of VDFB02271358.1, from coordinate 471,523,469 downwards.
GTACATGAATTGTTGAGATTGTGCTTATGTATTTATGGCGAGATGGGTAATGCCTCGCATGCTGCTCTGTCATGATATAATGTTCTTGTTATGTTGTACAACCCTTGGATTTTGGTTTTTATGTTTTGAGTGTCTAGAGAGAGAGAGTGGCTCTAAGTGGGTGGTCGGCGCACAAAGGGGCGCCAGGATAGCCCTCGTTAGAGTGAAATTAATAAGTGATAATTTAAATAATTAACTAGGGGATGGGTAGTAACACACTAAAAATATAATTGATGCCTCATCCGCCTTGTAGTGCTATCACAGGCTAAAGGGGATTGAGAAGGCCGTGGTTGGCAAGATCGTTACCTTGTCTTCATGAAAGGTTAATGATTCTGCATGAGCAACCCTATGGAGCGGCTCCTAGTGCTCGGATTGTCTGGATAATCCGTCAGTAGATGGAGGCGGCACCTTGCAATAGGTAGTCTGGAGAATCCATGTTAAGCCATGCGATGACACTCTCCTCTAACACTCCCTATTATGTTGCTTCTTTGGAAATCCTCTGGAAGTGGTTCTTTGTCTTGAATTGTTGAAACATAGTTGTTTGAAATGATTATGGTTTTACCCTATTTTATCTTGGGTGTACTTTGTGGTCTTGTATGATATCGTTGATATCTGACTTATGACCTTGTACCCTTATGGTCCTGTGATATGATGTTATTGGATTGGTTAACTGCAATTTGAAAATTGTATTATGTTTATTTGGCTTGATTTGGAAGTGTTTTATGATCTTCCTTTGGTTACTTGTTTATTGGTCATTGCTTTGATTTATGAGATGAGATTTATGACTTTGAGTTATTAGGTTGACTCTTGCATGTGGTTGGTTACGTCATTGTAATCCTTGAGTTTTATGATACTTTTGTGTGATGTTGAGTCTTGTGGTGCCCTGATTGGATGTTCTTGGTTGAGGTCTCTTTCTTGTTAGCTCCTAGCACGGGGGGTGAGTCTTCGGACTCACATGGTCGGGTGGAACGTGCTAAGCACCCCATTGGGTCCCCAGTCAAGGATCGAGAGGAGCGGATTGGTGTTGTTGCAGCAACTCTAGAGTTGTATCTATCTTGGAGCCAGTTTGATATTGTGTATTCATCTATTCATTTGTATCATGATTCTTGTTGTATGGTTTTCGTTCATGGTTGGAAAAACTTTTATATCATTGTACTTCTTAAACATTGTACTGTAATGTAATGTAATGTTAAACCTTGTGTGGAGATTGGCCATGGTGGTTGTTATTTAGGGTGTTAAATTAATCATGTATTTATGTACATAGATGGTTTCTTATCATTGATCATCATGTATGTGTTATATTTGTTAATGTTTACTTTGTTATGGATTATATTTTTGGATTTTTTTCTTTATTGCTGTTGTATGGATCTAAGTTGCGTAATGACTCTTTGTGTACCCCAAAGGATGTATGTGTTAGTGAATTTACTTAAATGAAATTCATGTTACGACTTAATGTGTATTACATGTATGTTATGTTTTCTTTAAAAAAAAAATTGTGCTGTAATTATTGTGTTGTTGTCCTTTGGGGTTTGCACGGAGAGGCGTTACATATGATTAAATATATATAAGTGGTATTTAATATAGTTTTGGATAAAATATGGAAATAATTATTGATTGTATTTACTAATAAGCATTATGATTTCAATCCTTGGAAAATATATCTTGCGGCATGCAGATTTCCTGTCATCAGCATACACACTTCCTATCACATTCTTCATAGGAACATCTTGTCACACACATAGTAGAAAATAATTTTAGCAATTAATTTTACTTTAAATAAATATTTGTTATGCTACTTATATGGCACGAAATAGCATATATTATTTGATGTTGTAACTAATAAAATTATGTCAAATGGAGGAAAAATAAATAGCTATTTTTATGGCACAACAAAATCCTATTTTTAAGGCACAACAAAGTCCTATTTTTATGGCACAACAAACTCCTATTTTTATGGCTAGTTTTATTCCAACCCACAAGCTTTAAATAGTTTCATAAAAGATGACAAGAGAATAGGAACAAGTGCAACAAAATAGGCCGGCGAAAAATTATAATTGGTGGTGTGGAAAATCATATGCATAATATTACAAAAATAATGCAACAAATCTACACACATAAATAAGAGGAAGGGCGTGGCTTGTAAATAGCTTGTAATTTGTTTCATGCCTTATGAGGAAATGTAATAGCTATAAAGGGAGGTGAATTAGCATGTTGTAAACGGAATATTGTATGAAGATTATTGTATCATTTTTGATAAAATAAAATGATTCTTCTTATCACAACAACATAAAAGGCTCTCATCCCATCTCACCTGCAAACCACGGAGCAAGGGCCCACTCCCTAGTGAAGTACGGTGACATTTATTTATTTTTATTGTTAATATTTGTGTGTTATTTATTTTCCATTTAATTTAATTTCAATAGCTTTCAAACTTTAATAATTATGTGATTTAAATTCCAGCATCTTTATTATACTTTGGTTTGATAAAAGATTTTGTGATTCAAGTTTGGAACGTAACATTTCATTAAAATTTGATTTTTGTATTTTTAATTTAGCAAAGTGTGTTTTATTTTCTATTGTAAATTGTTGTTATTGTCACATATTGCAGTTACTATCACAAATTGTTACTATTTTTATAATAGTTCTTGTCACAATTCCTAGCGAGTTCCTGTCAGAAAGGTAGAATAGAAAAGTTAAACTAGATTTTCATTTAGGAAATTTATGTGTGTTCTAGCTCCATTTCATCCCCACTTAATTCATTGATTTCCTCCCTTAGGTATATTTCCACAACACCTCTCACAAGCTTATGATCCCCAGATTGACATGTAGACCAAGCTGAAATCTTTCTTATTCTTTACCCCAATTTTGGCATATCATTTTAGCACTGTTGTTGGGGAGAGGTGTTAAAGACCAAAAAATCTAGTGAGTTAAGTTAGGACCAATGCATTAGGATGAAAACTTGTGCAAGTGCTAGCCTTTCCTAGTGATTAGTCCTAATTTTCATTGTTTAAATCATATAGATGCATTGTTAGAATTTGTAGGTAGATTTTAGAAATTAAAACCATTTATATATTCACACCAGTTGTGAGTGAATTGATAGGAAGGAAGTAAGTTTGAAGAAACAACATAAAAATGATAAAAAATTTGTCTTTTCAAGGCAATTCAAACACAACACTTTTCAAGGAAAAATGCTACCCCTTGACCCCGCTAGGGGTTGCCACCCCCAAACCCCTGCTTTCAAATTTAAAAATAAAAGAAGAAATTGGTGGGGGAATTGCATCAACAAAAAGTGATGTTTTTATACCCCCTTTTCCTAAAGAATGCAACTTAGCTTATCTTGATCTTCCAATATCATTATCAAAAACATCTACAAATGTTATTTCCATAGTTGAGCAAAAACAAATAATTGATGAATTTTTAGGACAATGAAATTTTTAAAATGATGATTTGACCATTTGTTGTTTTGATTTTTGCAAGGGAGAAGATAACTACACATACCAATTTGTTCAAGAGGACATGGTGAAGGAGATCCAAGCTATGTGTGAACCTCAACAAAACAAAGGTGAAAGTGAGAATGTCTTCTTTGTAACACAAGAACAACTACACACATCAAATTAGGTAGATCATGGTATGCTAAATTTTAAAATGTCTTATAATTCTATTGAATCAAGAAGGCAATATGTTTCTTCACAAAATGCTTCCCTATCTAGTATGTGTGGTGAATGGAAACAAAAACCATACTACCAAGAATGGTATAATGAATGCTCACAACAACCATACCCATCCCATATAGTACCATCTCCACTATATTCATCTTATATATAATACCATCTTCACCATCTACTATATATATACCACACAAATTTTACCATTGTCATTATCCCAACCACCATCCACCCCAACATATCCACCAAGGGAAATCACAATTCCTAATAAATTACCATGATCTAATAAGGTGATTCAATCTGCATGTAATAATGAGGTTTTATTGATCCATTTACATTTCATTAATATGCATGAAATTGGTAAATCACAATTGCAATCTATTCACACAACTAAAGGATATGATTTTTGTTTAATTGAATTTGAAGAACAAAATGATCCACGAAGAGATAATCAATTTAGTTCTTCTTATCTTCTTAATGAATCACAACTTTTAGACATAATTCACACACATAAAGCAACAATTCAATGTGATTCTAATTTTATCATTGAAATGATAAATATGTGTGTTGAGATTAATCATGCAATAAGAAATGGTGAACTATCAGCCTTAATAATTCAAGATTTGTGTGAGATACATAATGAAATCCTACAAGATCTATCATTTATAAATATACTCAAACATCTAGATCTTGGGAGGCCTATGGTTATCATGCATATTCCTCACACACTTATTGATTTGGGTCTAGTAATGGTTAATTGATTAAGCACAACTAGATGAGCTTGAATGCATTAATGACCTGCTACAAATGGATGATCATTCATTAAAATTTGTAAGATATCAAATATGTCTATTAATTCTTTGGATTGTCCTAATAACCTCATGATTTTACAATGTGAAATTAAGATGGGAGGATCCATTTCATTTTTAAAATATTTGGTTGATTTTTCATTGAACAAGGCTCATGGTATTCTTAAATATGTCACTATATTTATTCACTCTTTGGATTATCTTAATGGTCTCATGCCTTTGTAGTATGAAGTTAAGTTGGGGAGGAATCCCTTGAATTTTGACGATTCTTGGTTGATTTCTAATGAACCCTCATTGATTGTTTCATTGGTGCTTCTAATAAACCCACCTATGTGATACTTGGAGCAAATAAAGGTATGCATTCTTGTGTTAATTAGAAATGATTTTTTATTATCTCTACACAAGTATTCATTGTAATTATATTCATCAATTTTATTATTATCAATTATTTATTCATATTAATAACTCTACCCTTCATTTACAAAAATGACTTAACTACTTATTAATGGTGGAGTTATTAAATGGATGATATTGCATTACTATGCTTGATATGCTTGGTCATGAGAATATGATTACAAGTTTTTGTGGTTACCCAACACTTTTGCACCAATACAAGTTGATGATACTTCTCTACATGAGAATTGAATAACACACTTAGTTGGCTCTGCTAACATTTTGTTGGCCTTGCTAGCTATATGGAACACCTCAAGTTTCCTTTGTGCTTCACTATTGGAGATCACAAGAAGATTTTTGTGTGAGGTGTTCAAAATTCATGGAAACAAGTTATTTTTGATATCAACTTTGATGTCAAATCATGTGCAGGAAAGTATGCAGCTTGGTGTATGAGAAACAAGATACTATATTCTTGGCTAATTCTTCACAAGCCACAAATTCAAAGACCACTTGTAGAAAGGCACACAGAGCTTGAGCATATTGCAGATCATCATACTTCATAATAAATATTGACCCATCCACATATCTATAGCTATATGGAAATATTAGATAAGTTGAGAGACTACCATTGGTCTTTCACTACAAATCCTTATCTTTGAATGATTACTTCTATTGTAAGTAATTCCTTCCACCAAGTGATTGGACATGAATTCAAAAGTTCAACAATCAAATTTTAGATATGTTGGAATGAGCTAAATGGATCAAGATTGTTTGTAGCAATGGTGCTATGAACTATGCATGGTCAATCTTGATGGAGGTATCTTTCTTGTTGGTCATCATTTCATGTTCTACATACAATGCAGTTTTAGTAGTGACTTTTTGTGGGGTCAAAAAAGGAACTTAGGTTTTTGATGGTGTCACTTCAACATCCATATAAAGGGTTCCTTCTCTTTGGTCATTATATGCAGGATATCTAAAAAAATGAAAAAAGAAATAAATTCTAACAATGAAAACATTTGGGTGTTGCTAGACAACTACAATTTGAAAACCAATTTCTAGAAAATTGTAGTTAAATAAAATTCTTAGTGTTGAAAAATGTTTCTACAATGCCACTAAGCAGTAAGTGATTGAAACTTGGCTTTCCAACAGTCACTTGTCATTATCAAAATTGAAGAAAAAGAACAAAAAAGAAAAAAAGAAAAATGCAATAATTTATGTTCTTTTTATGGGCTAATCAGTTTGCAGGTATACTCTATTGCTTCAATAGTTGTCTGAGTGCATTTAGCACTTCTTGTTACTCACTTGTGTATATGTATTCTCATTTGTCATGGTCAACCTAACTTTGACCACTTGTAGCACAAAGTACAGATTCAGTTGAGGTGTTAGAAAAAATGAAGAGAGAATTCAAGCTACCATCAGTATGCTCCATGTTGGGTGAAAATTATGTAATCCCTTTTTAACAGATTACACAACCCAATTTCAACAAAATTTGTGTGAGATATGATCTCTCCTCTCAGAAAGGGGAGGTGCCCTTCTTACTACTTTTTGAAACTAAGTAAAATTAATTAAGTATTCACAAAAATGTACACTACAAGCACGAGATGGAGGTGTGTCACATTCATACTTCTCTCTTTTTTCAGAGAATATGTTTTACAATGCTTCATGGTTGGTAGTTATGATTTGATACAACTTTGAAATAAAAACAAAGTAGTAATTCCAATATCTCTATCTTGTCAAAGAAAATCCTAGAGATACCAGCATGATAACAATAAATAATAAAATAAGAAAGAAAAGCTCATGAAGGCACAAAGTTGTTCCATAGCTTTTCACCAATTGATCCTTGAGGTATGTAACAAGCATTGTATTAGAAGCACAAAGTCTTATAGATACAACACAACAATTCCATGAACAACGTGAATAAATACAAGCACAAAGTCTTGTAGAGAATTCACCAATAGTTATTCAATCAGTATCACAAATTTGAATAAAAGAGTGCAACACAAAGTTTACATAGATTTACCTAAATCCCTTAGATCTCACTCACTAATCGGTGCCAATCTCAATCAAATCCAAAAGATAATCGATCCAACACAAAGTATGGTATGCAACTTTCTTCTTTATTGATCAAAATAGATACACAAAGATGAACACAAAGTTTCATGTATTTGCTTCTCAAAATGGGCACTTCATTGCAAAAGATAAAAGATAAAAATTACAAAAGAGTCCTCTCTTATTTATAGATGGGAGAGGAGAGAAAATTTAGGAAAATCAGATGAGTAAATCTAGGAAAATTAGGTGAAAAAATTTAGGAAAATCTCACCTACCTAAAAGACTTATTCAAAAAAGTTGTCCATCATTATAGGAAAACATCTTTGATTTTACATGTAATTACATTTGTTGAAATGACATATAAGATCTATCGAAAACTATTTACTAAATGCATAAATGAAAGCACAAAATTATCTAACACTAGGAAATCTAATCTAAGGAAAAATTTGGCCTTCTTCAACATCTTTCTCCATGAAAACTTCATGATGGTGTGCACTTCATCACTATTTGGCATTGGAGTGTACTTTGGAGATGACAAGGATTCTTGAGATTAACTCCTCCAATGAGATTGAAGAATTTTTTATTCCTTTCAAATCTAAAATAAGTTGGAAATCCATCATTTTGTTCACTGAAGCTATTGAGAAAGCTTCGTCTTCAAATTCTTCTTGTTGTTAAAAATCAATGCTTCGGCATATTAAAGGACTTGGGTAGTTTCATGTAAAAGTAATGAAAAATAGAGCTTTTGCATGAAATATGTAAGAGTAGTGAAAAATATAGCTTCAACATGTGAAATATGTAAAAGTGGTGAAAAACGAAGCTTCTGCATGAAATATGTGAGAGCGGTGAAAAACAGAGCTTATGCATGTGAAATATGTAAAAGTGGTGAAAAATGAAGCTTCTGCATGAAATATGTAAGAGTGGTGAAAACAAAGCTTCTACATGCAAAATATGTAAAAGTGGTGAAAAATAGAGCTTCTGCATGAAATATGTAAGAGCCATGAAAAGCATAGCTTCTACATGTGACTTGTGGTTTGAGATGTAGAAGTGCTAAAAAATAGAGCTCCTACATGTGCCAGGAAATGACTAAGGCATGAAATATGTAAGAGCAGTGAAAAATAGAGCTCCTACATGTGACTTGTGTTTTGAGATGTAGAAGCACTAAAAAACAAAGCTCCTACATGTGCCAGAAAATGACTAAGGCATGAAATATGTAAGAGCAGTGAAAAACATAGCTCCTACATGTGACTTGTGTTTTGAGATGTAGAAGCACTAAAAAATAGAGCTCCTCAATGTGCCAGAAAATGACTAAGGCATGAAATATGTAAGAGCGGTGAAAAACAAAGCTCCTACATGTGACTTGTGTTTTGAGATGTAGAAGCGCTAAAAATTAAAGCTCCTACATGTGCCATAAAATGACTAAGGCATGAAATATGTGAGAGCAGTGAAAAACAAAGCTCCTACATGTGACTCATATATTGAGATGTAGAAGCGCTAATAAATAGAGCTCCTACATGTGCCGGAAAATGACTAAGGCATGAAATATGTAAGAGTGGTGAAAAACAGAGCTCCTATATGTGACTTGTGTTTTGAGATGTAGAAGCACTAAAAACCAGAGCTCCTACATGTGCCAAAAAATGACTTAGGCATGAAATATGTAAGAGTGGTGAAAAATAGAGGTCCTACATGTGCAAAAAAATTCTAACTCCCAAAACTGAATTTTCACAACTTGGTTTAAAATGCGAAATTCGATGAACTAACAAAGGTTAATGCTCAAAATGACTTTTTGAGGATGGGTAACCACACACGAGGACCAATGCAAATTGCCTCATTTTACGTGCTTAGATTACATGGGCTACAAAATAGACAAGTTTCGCAAGGGTTATCCCTTGAATTGAGTGTGTTGAATTCAAGGATAACACTCCCTAATACTTCAGTCTGATGGAGATATTTCATGTGTGATGTGGCTACATTCCTCATCATGATTTTTGGTTCCTTCCTTGTTGGAGATTCACAGTTGCAGAGTTACATTGGCTACCAACTCTTGGCATTAATGGACATACGAGTTGATAAAACAATTAGTTTTATTTTTCATTATTTTATCTTTTAACTTTATTAATATTTTTTTATTATGTTAATCATATCATGCAACATTCCTACCCATCCTCTCCTTGTTTTCTGAGGACAGTCAACCCTTTAATTTGGGGGGAGGTCCACCATCCTTATTACCCATCTTTTCACCTATTATCCTTCATTATTATGTCATAGTCATAGTATCCATTATTTTCACTTCTCATCATTCAAATTTCCTATCATTTCACCCATTTCAAATAGCTCATAAATATGGAGATAGTATTTTGTGATACCTCTTATATATAACATTTCCAATAAATAAATTCTATGGAAAAAATGCCAACAAAAAATGAGAAAAAATGATGAAAAATTAAAAATCCAATGAGGTATGATGAAAAGGAGGTTGGAAAACAAAAAAAAGGTCATGACGATTGATATGCATAAGAGCTATAGAAAAATTAAATGAGAACATGTGAATTATAATAGTAAAAGGGTGCAAAGGAAATCCAAAGTCACAATCCAAAGGATACCCTCTCAAAAATAATGATTGCACGAGGACATGCAATATGTTAAGTTGGGGGGAATGATGAGAGCCATTTATGTCCCATTTTATGCCACATTTTAGCATATTTCATACGCTTTCATACCCATTCCCACATTCCATTTCTGTTCCATATCATACCATTTTACCATTTTATGTTGCATATGATGAAATATATATAAGTGGAATTTAATATAGTTTTGGATAAAATATAGAAATTAATTATTGATTGTATTTACTAATAAGCATTATGATTTCAATCCTTCAAAAATATATCTTGCAGCATGCAGATTTCCTGTCATCGACATACAAACTTTATGTCATCAACATACAGACTTCCTATCACATTCTTCACAGGAACCTCCTATCACTTGCATAGCAAAAAATAATTTTAGCAATTATTTTTAATTTAAATAATTATTTATTGTGCTACTTATATGGCATGAAATAGCATATATTATTTTATGTTGTAACTGATAAAATTATGAAAAAAGGAGGAAAAAAAAATAACTATTTTTATGGCACAACAAAATCCTATTTTTATGGCACAACAAACTCCTACTTTTATGGCTAGTTTTATTCCAACCAACAAGCCATAAATAGTTCCATAAAAGATGAAAAGAGAATACCTGAGCAAGTGCAACAAAATAGGTCGGCAAAAAAATATAATTGGTGGTGTGGAAAATCATATGCATAATATTACAAAAATAATGCAACAAATCTACATTCATGCCTTATAAGGCAATGTAATAGCTACAAAGGGAGGTGAATTAGCATGTTGTAAAGGGGATATTGTATGCAGACTATTGTATCATTTCTAATAAATTAAAATGATTCTTCTGATCATAACAACGTAAAATGCTCTCGTCCCATCTCACCTACAAACCATGAAGCAAGGGCCCACTCCCTGGTGAAGCACGGTGACATTTATTTTTACTATTAATATTTGTGTGTGTTATTTATTTTCCATTTAATTTAATTTTAATAGCTTTCAAACTTTAATAATTATGTGATTTAAATTCTAGCATCTTTATTATACTCCAGTTTGATAAAAGATTTTGTGATTCAAGATTGGAATGTAATATTTCATTAAAGTTTGATTTTAGTATTTTTAATTTAGCAAAGTGTGTTTTATTTTCTGCTATAAATTGTTGTTGTTATTGTCATAGATTGTTGTTGTTACTTGTGTGAACCCCAATCCTAATACTTGCAAAACAATAAGAACAAACACATTAGATTTTCAAATGCAAGTAAGAACAAGGATTCCCCATGAAATCCATTCACAAAGTTCAAAATAGGAAAAAAAAGCAATGAAGAACACAATAAAAACAACAAAATAGATTGAATCCTAATTAAACTAGTAAACTCATGATCCCATGGGGGAATTGGTGCCAATTTGATGTGAAAATTGGCCCTTTCCCAATTCCTATGATGCAAGATTGATGTATGTTGATGAATGTTGATGAGTGATCCTCTTTGATGAAGGATGGTGAGTGCTCCAAGCTAAAAACCTGCATAACCTAGCTAAGATTCAATGATGGATAGAATTTGATAGATATTTGAGCATAGTAACTTTGCATAAATTGCGGATGATCAAATGAGGAATGAAGCCTCTTATTTATAGATGAAATTGAAGGATGAATGTCCAAAATTGAGTAATGTGGGACTAACATTCATCCAATGGAAAGATGCCACTTGTCAACCTATGAGTGGATGGAAGATGTGCAAGTTTTGAGGATTGTGCCAATAAATGCCTATTTTTGAATTTTGAATTTGTTGAAATGGCATGCAAGAGGGAAGGAAAAATGCATTAAATGCCACTTGGCTCAAGGAAAAAGGACATGTAAGATGGAGTAAATGCCTTGTTGGATGTACATGTCAACTTGGATTTTTGAATTCAAATTTGAAGATTATTCCAAAAAGATGCCTTGTTGAGGAAAATAGAGATTTAATAAATTAATTGAATCTATTTTCATGTGCAAGTGGTAAAAGTTGGAGGATGGGACATGATAGGAGATTAAATTAATCAAAGTTAATTAATTTAATGAGAGATTAGTTGATGTGACAAATTTGACTTAGATTTGTGGATTTATTTAAATCAAATATGAGAGGAATGTGATAAGAGATTAATTAAATAAAGATTTTGATTTATTTAATTAAAAGAGATGATGTTAGATTAAATTAAATAATGTTTTAATTTATTTAATTTAATAGATAGACTTTAGAGATTTAATCAAATAAAATTCATTATTTAATTAAATAGGATAATTAGATCAGGATGATTAATTTAATTATCGAGAAGAGGTGACTTAATTATATAACTGGTTTATTTAATTAAGAGATGAATATTGATGAATTTAATCAGATAGGGGGATATTTGATTAAATGTTTAGACCGAAGGATGATTCAGGATGAAACGATGGTAGTAGGCGGGATCAGATGCACAATGTCAATCGGTACATTTTACGTGTCTACATTATTATCATAGTTTGATGTTGTTACTATCACAGATTGCTTCTATTTTTATAATAGAAAAGTTAAACCATATTTTTATTTATGAAATTTGTGTGTTATACCTGTATTTCATTCCCACTTAATTCACTGCTTTCCTCCCTTAGGTATACTACCGCAACACCTCTCACAAGCTTACAATCCTTGAATTGACACGTAGACCAAGCTGAAATCTTTCTTATTCTTTACCCCAATTTTTTCCTATCACCCATCATCTTTCACTCCATAGTGTTATCAATTCCAAAAAATGTTCCTTTCAAATTTCATCTAATGTGGCTTAAATATTTTGATCTATATAAGCTTTTGGAAGGTTGGTGGTTAGAACAAAATCCTAGATTTGGTACAACTATGTTCTTCTTCTCCAAATTCCTTCAATTTATCAAGTACAAACTCAAGAAAAGGAACAAATTTACCTTTGGAAATATTTTCAAACTAAGAATATTCTTCAAGAAATGTTAGAGGAATTTACCTTTTAGATGAAGTACATGGGGGTGAGAGAGGAACTTTTTAGAGAGGAATTTTCCTTCTCTAAGGAGGTGGCTAAATGAGATATTTGGGAGGATATTTTTTGGAAAAAATAATGGATTGATTGGTTACAAGAAAGAGATGGAAATAACTCTTTTTTCATAACTCATTCAAGGAGCATAGAAGTGCTAATGCTATTTCCTTCCTCACCTTCAGACAAGGGTAAATCCTCTCTTCTTTCCAAGATATCTCTAGTGAAGTTGTCAAGAATTTTTTCTATCTATTTAATGAGCAAGGGCCTCAACATGTGGATAATGAGAGACTTATTCTAGAGTGTATTCCTCCCTTGGTATTCAATGATATGAATATGTCTCTTTGAGATCCTATTTCAATGGAGGAGATTAAGTTAATTGTTTTTAAAATGTAGAAAGGTAAAGCTTTAGATATCGGCAATTTTCCAATTGAATTCTTTCATGAATTTTGGGAAATTGTAAGTTTTAACTTGTTTGAGGTGGTTGAGGAATCATAAATGAATAAGAAGATGCTAAGGGATATTAACTCCAATTTTCTTGCAATGATTCCAAAAAATGAGAATGCCTATTCTATAAACTCATTTTCCCCTATTGATCTCTATAATGTCACAAAATTATTACCAAAATTGTTGTAAGGCACTTGAAGAATATTTTGAGTATTCTCATATCCCCTGAGCAAGGTGGATTTGTGAAGGGTTGTTAGATTTAGGATGGTATTTTTATGGTAGAAGAAGCCACTCACTCTATGCCTTCTTCCAAGGAGAAGGATATGTTCATCAAATTGGATATTTAAAACGCTTATGATAGGGTTAGTTGGCCTTTCCTCCATAACATTTTACATGAATTTTTTTTTTCTATAGATTTGGTCAAGTGCATAATGAGTTGTATGACATCAGCTTCTTGTGTTAATCAATGGTGTTCCTTCTCCCCTCTTTTCAGCCTCTAGGGTCCTTAGACAAGGATAATATCTTTCTCCTTATCTATTAATCTTAATGGATAAAGGCTTAGATAAGTTGCTAAGGAGGTCTCAATAAAGAGGATCTATTCAAGGTTGGTCTTGGGTATAGAACTTCATTTCCCAATCTTTTCTATAGTTTGTTGATGATACATATTTGATAGGGTTGGGTGGAGTGGAGGAATCCATTAATTTCAGTAAGGATTTGGATATTTACTTAGTTTCTTCTAGCCAATTGATTAATGAGGATAAGTCTAAAATATTTTTCTTCAACGCAAATATCATATTAAATATTTTTTTATTTCTAGATTGGATCTCTGCCACTGGAGTATCTAAGGGTTTCTCTTTCAACTAGGAGTTCAAGAAGAGAAAATTGGAGGAATATTTTAGATAGATTTCATTCAAGAGTTAATCATTGTACTTTTTGGTGTTTATCTTTTGTTGGTCAATTAACTCTCTTAATATTGGTCTTGCAAGATTTTCCTATTTACAGGTTCTTAATTTTGGATGCTTCTAAGAGTTTTATTAAGGAATTAGATACTCTTTCATGGATTTTTTATGGGCTTAGAATTTGGATAGACACATATGGAGCCTTGCGAATTGGGATATAATGTGTAGTCTTAAATAGGTTGGAGTTCATGGTTTGTGATCTAGTTGGAACATAATTTCCAACCTTTAGTTGTCAAATTATGTTGCAAGTGGTGTAATAATCCTACTCAGACTTGGGAAAATCCTAAATTGTAAATATCTCAAAGCAATTCTTGAGGAGGACATTTCAAGAATGGATTTTGTTGGGAAAGGATCTATGATTTAGAACACCATAAAGAATGGTACCTAAATCATTAAGAATGGCCTCTTTTGGTTAATAAACAAAGGTAATAATGCTTTATTCTAGGAAGATTCTTAGGTAGTCATCCTCCTATTCTCTTGTCTTTCCCTCAGCTTAAGCCTCTTTGTGATATCTTTTTGGATGTTGGATGGTCTAAGGTTTTTGACTTTAGATATCAAGTTTCCTTGGGGTTATCCTCTGACCGTAGGTGGTGGTAGCCACAAACCTAGCTTAAATAAGGGGTGGACTAAGATACTTTGGCTGAGATACCTTGTTTTTCTTTAGAGGAATATGATATATTAGAAAGGGGTCATGAATTAAAAGGTGTGTACACATTTTCTCTTGGGTGAAAATCTAGATGAGTGGAGAAGAGGGGAAGATATTTTTTCTTGGTGAAGGAGAATTTGCAACCGGTTTAGATGGATCAAGTGTAATTTCTTTTGATGGATCCTATGTTAGAATAAATTCCTCACCTAGGAAAAAATTCAAAAAAGAGTTTCTAGGGACCTTCTATCTATTTTATTTGTCACATGAGTGAGTAATGCATTTCTCATATGTTTTCAGTGCTCTTTTTCTAAGGAAATCTAGGATTTTTGGTGGAATATATGGAAAATACTTGTTGTTCATTCTACTTTTGTTATTGATTTTTGGGATAGTTTGGTTTCCCTCTTGCCTCAACCTCTTTTATTTTTACTACTTGGGACATTAGTCCTTTCATATTCATATCAACTAGAATATCAACCACAGTAAATTACTACTCATCCAAGCTAACCATACCTTAAACCAAGGTATATAAATCATAGATAAAGCTTCATGCCATCAACATATCAACCCAAAATTTTCTTGTGTCTTTGCATATCCATCTTCCTATCTCAATGCAACATACCAATAAACAAATGACTACAAACAAGGCCGACCAAAAAAATATGTATTAACACTAAAAATATTGTGGTTATAGATAGTCGACATTTGAGTCATCCCACTACAAGAAAGTGGGTAGCTAATCCATAACCTGCATAAATCATAGATCCAAAACCAATGATGATTTGTAATTAAAGGGTTACAAATAATTTGCACTTTACTCCTAATTACAAATTTATCCCTAAACATAAACATAATTGTGTGGTTATGTATTTTAACCTTTGAAATTACAGAAATTGAGTTCACTTAATCCTTTGCACAACTTAATAACATTAACTAATAACTTAAAGAAGGAAATGGAAACTAAAAGAATAAGAGAGAATAATGAGACAACAACAAGTTTGATAACGAAGCTCACCCATATGTTCAAGCTATGTCTTTGAGTCCACTTCTCAATGAGGAACTGCTTTATTAATGATGCTAAGCTTATTTTCCTTATTACACCATTCAAGCCTCAAAACTTGCATTACAAAGTATCTCACATTCTCCTGCCAACACCTACAAAATTCCTTCCCAATATGCCTAATTTCTCCACCATGAAATCCTTTCCCAACCGAAAATTGCTTCCTCACAAGAGCAAAATTTCCCCCTTAAATATACATGTTTTTCCTAATATGGTTCATAACCATGTATGATTTTACAATCTCCCATTTACAAGAAATATATCTCAAATAAGCCCCTTACAAATCTTATTATTCCCTCAAAAATATTTCTAACTCATTCAAAATAATCCTAACCCTTTTAAATTAATGGCTCTTATAATTTTGAACCTTACAAAATAATCCTTAAAAATCCCTTTTTAATAATTTTCAAAAATTATTTTAAATCTTTAAATATCTTTTAAATTTCATTTTAAGCCCCTTTTGATTCCATATTTACAGGCTTTTAAGACTTTAAAGGGTTAGTGATTTTTAAATTTAGAGGGAATCAACTTTTGATTCTATTTTAAATAGAACGAATGCCACTAAAATATCAAACTCTTGGTTGGACCCATTGGTAGGAGGAATGAGTGCTAAGTGGGAGGTCGGCAGTTCTAACCACCAACCCCCCAAATTTGGCACTATATTCTTTAAAACAAACCGATGTCTTATCATGTGTAGAGCAGACTTTATGGTGCATTGTTAGGCACCCAAAGTAGAGGAAGAGAGGTTATGGGTTCGAATCCCATGCATAAATTTTTAAGTAAATAGAACTATTGAAATCGTCACAAAGGTACCATGTGTCATATTGTGATTAGTTGATGTATTCCACGTGTTAGTTTCTGATTGGTTGATATCTGCCATGTGTCAGATTATGATTGGCCCATGCCAATGCTTGTCACCTACCACATCAGTGCCCAGTCACTTGCCACATCAGCATCCAGTCAAGTACCACATCAGCATCCGTACTATACATTATGCCACATCACCATGCTGATGTCAACACATGGTCAACCCATTTTGACTGAAATTTTGACTTGGCATAGCTTTGTCCTATGAGCTCCATGTTTGATGAAACGAATAGTGTTGGACTCATGGTAATGAGCTCTTCATCATCACACTGATTTTGACCAATTTGGAGAGATGATTTTTTTTCCTTTCTAATTGGCCTCTATAGCTAGTTTGATCCCAACTTTGACCATGCATATCTCAAGCGTTTGAACTCCTTTTGATGCAATTCAAATTGTGTCAAGATCATGTTGACGAGCTCTATGTGATGATTCTAGCTTCATTGGATTTTGAGACTATGAAGTTTTTGGTCTCTTGGATCCTCCTAGATCAAGTGAAAAATGCAAAATCATCATCACATCAATAACCAACAAACTAGGATATCAAAGAGGATAACTAGACATATATCCAAAAACTCCCATTGCATGATTAATTTCAAATATGAAAATAGATCAAGGCTTACCAAGTATATCTATAGTACTTCACATACAGGATGTGGTGGACTCCTCTATCACATAGTGTTAAGGAAACATACAATGATATGCAAATCTAGAAAATAGATATGCTACAATACCTCTCACTATAGCTCTCCCAAGTTGTAGCACCCCTCCATTTTTTTCTCTTTTGATCAGACAGTGTTCTTCTATGTTATGCTTTGTTTCTGTTAATACTTTGAACATGGTACTTGGTTACTATTTGATTGCTAACTGTAAAGCAATGTGAATGTTATATTTTGATGTGATGGTATTTTATTCTAATGTTATCATTATGGCATGCTTTGGATTAGCTTAGCAGATATTTGAATTAATGATGCTTTATGCTTTTGATTATATTATTGATGTTAGATTCGTCAGTTAGTAATACTGTATTGGTGAAGGGGACGAGATTGCACCACTCGCTTGCAAGCACCCTACGATTATGTGATTTCCTCTTCACAGTGTGTTTTATTATGTTATATATATATGTATGTTCGATATACTCTTTGTTCACAGGTTGACAGGTACAAGACATCGACTCCACCTGGTTTCATAGGTTTGAGCGTGTCCATTGGCCAACGGTATTCGATTGGGAGATAGTAGCTAGGTTTTCCATGCCAAGTCATCACCTTGGTCATAGTGTGTTGTCGGGTTGTAGACAGGTTTAGTTGTTATAATGTTGTTCACGTCACCTTGGTTATTATTTAATTTCAAGTTATAAAGGTAAATAAATGGCTTACGTAGTTAAGTTGTTGATTAAATAAATCTGGTTATAATGTTAGGAATGTTATTTAATTTATTAATTAATTTAATTTAATTAATAAAATAATCTAATCTTGGATTAGATTTATTTTATTGATTAATTAAATTAATTGTGTTGAATTGAATTAAGTTATTCATTTTGGAATTAATAGATATTTTGATTGAATTTGAAAAAATGAAAAAATGTTTTAATTTGCATTTTTTTGAAAATTAGAATGTAAAAGAAATTTAAGATATTTCCTATTCTGTTTTTGAAAATTTATGAGCGTGGTTGGATAGATATTTCATTTTTTTTTCTATTATTGGGATTTTGATGGAGTTTTTTGAGAGAGGATGAAAAATTGAAAAACAAAGGAGGAAAGGAATTTCTGGTTTGGTTTTGGGATTTGGAGAAGTTGGATTTCTTGGAGGAGCTGGAATCAAAAGAAGAATTCAGAACACCATTGACAACCTTTCAAGCTTTTGGGAAAACCAGGTTTTCTTCCTATTAAATTAGTTTTCATTTTGAAAGGTTTCACAATTTTTGTTATGATGATTGAAAATATTTAAACTTTGTTTGATTTACAAGAAAAACCTAGGTTAAATCTTGCTTCAAAACTTGAAACCTCAATCTTGAGATGAACTTAAAAAAAAATTTGCATTATGGTTATAAATGTTTCATTCTAAAATTTATTTGCTCAATTTGTTTGTGAAATTATAATATATATATATATACATATATAATATATATACATATATAATATATATACATATATAATATATATATACATATATAATATATATATATATACATTTATAATATATATATATCATTTTATATTTGTGCATGTGTTATGCTGGTGAATTTCTTTTAAAATGAAAAAAAGTTTTCACCCCTGGAAAAATCGCAGATTAAAAATCTGCAGGGGTTTTAAGAAATTATTTTTTTGTAAAAAAAATTTAAAATCGAGTTTATGGGGAGCCGCGCCCAACGTGTCCCCCACACCTGCTACCATCACCGCCGCCCAAACTAGGGACGGTTGTGTATAAACATAGTCACCGCCCCTTTTGGGGGTGTCGACTACATTTACACACAGCTGCCCCTAGTAATGGTGTTGGCTGTGTGTAAACACAGCCAACTGACCAGTGTGCTTGGCGTGCGCGGCCCTAGAAAATGCGCTTTGACTTTTGTAATTTCATTTTTTTTAAGATTAAAATATTAATATATATTAGTTAGTAAAATATATATTAATATTTAATATTATATTATATAATATTAAAATATTAACATATATAAATATTAAATAATTAAATATATATATATATAATATATATGCATAAGTATATATATATCATATGAGGATATATATATTATGTATATATGTGTATATTATTTTATATATATATAGTTGAGTTATCAATTTTATTATATGTATATATACATTTAAATATATACATATATTAAAATTGTTGATTTTAAAATGACATGATTTAAATATAATTAAGGAATTTAAAATATTGTATTCATAGTCAAATTATTGATTTTATTTTAAAATAATATATCTGAAAGGACAAATATTGGATTTAAATGTAATGTGTTTAATAGCGAGATTAATTGATTTTTAAATGATTTATTTTGCAAAGGACCAATAGTTATTTTTAAATGATAGGTTCTGGATCATAGAAGTAAATGTTTATTATTATTTAAGAGCAATTAGGGAATTAAATATCTGGTTAAATTTTATCCTTTGTCTGAAAGAGACATAATTTAATTAGTTTTATTGCGGCAATAAACTATTGAATGTTATTAAAGGAAGTGGATTTAGGAAATCCAAAGTAGATTTAATTCTTGTTTAATTGCCTTTTCAAATGTAATTTCTTCTATTATCACTTTGGGGGAAATTGTTTGGTAGGGGTTAATAAGTCTTCCAGATGGGGTTTTTAATTAATTGGTGTTATTGTATTATGTTTGTCAACCTGTTTTGAATCCCTTGGGTAGTGCATGGTGCGTTGTCAGTATTTTACCCGGTTTCCACGAACGGGGATGATCTGTGCGTCCTTTGGAAGGAGTGGATTATGTGTTTTGTTGCCTCCAATTGTTTGGAGTGAGTTTCATTATATGTTCCCTCCTAGAGTTGGAGTGATTGTTTATCTAGTTTGTATGCACTTTGGCAACCTTGGTGATTGGTTTTGTTTGGTATGTTGTCAAGTAGAAGAGTGGCTTTTGTTAGGCGCTAGAGCCCAAAGAGGTAAACTGGGTAACCTTCGGAGGTGATTTAATCAAGTGATAACTAAAACAATGTGCTTAGAAGTTTGGGTAGTATTTCACACTAATCAAGATAATTTAACCTCACTCATAGAAACAAGTGCTCGTATAGGCTCGAGATGAGTGGGAAGGCCTGGAATGGAAAGGTCATCTATCTTGTCTTTACGAGAGGTATTTGATTCTGCATGAGTGAGTATGGGGGCCGGGATTCAGTTAAGGCCACTAGGATATCCCATAATGGGGGCCAGAGCCTATGAAGATTCCCAGAGGATATCCCATGTCGAGCTATGTGATGACACTCTTTCTACAACAATAGTTGGTATGTGATTTTGTGTGTATGGTTTCTTAACATACTCAATCTGTTTTATATCTGGAAGCAATGTGACTATGTTAGAGTTGTACTTGTGTTGTACCTATGATTGGTTGTGTCAGTATGAGTCAGTTTGTATCAGCCTGTGTCTAGAGGTAGATGGGCTTGTCTAGGAATCCTTGTTACTATCTCCTAGCACGGGGGGTGGGCCTTCGAGTACCACTTGGTTGGGTGGAACGTGCACCTTACTCCGTTGGGTTTTCTTCTTGTTCGTGTGGACAAGATTTCCAGTTGGAGAGCTCGTGGGATCCAATTTCATTTCATGCTTTATTCATTTCAATTGATCTTGTAATTTATTTCCCCTCATTTGTTATTGAGGTGGAAAGTTGTAATTTGTAATCTTGCTATTGGATTTACCTCATTCAGGGAATGAGAGATGTAATCTTATTGTTAATTTATTATTATATGAAATCATGTGGTATCTCTTATTCTTTGATGTAATTTATCATGTATGGAATGTACGTGTCTTAATTTCTTAAGTAAATAGATGTTATGGATTCAATTCATGTTTTTTGTTTGGGTTTTAAAGTAATCTCAGTCTCGTAACCTTAGAGGTTGTTGGAAATGGGTAGTGAACTTGCATGTTAATTGTATTTAAAAAAAAAAAATTGTGCGTTTGAGTAGTTAATTGCAACTTCCTCTAGGGTTGCGTGGCAGGGTATTATACAAGTTCTTCACACTCAACCATGTGAAACCAAACATCCAAGAAGAATACCATAACCAAAGAGAGAACCTACAAATCAAACCTTATCCTTGCTCCA
The DNA here is from genome assembly GCA_007258455.2 of Sequoia sempervirens. Classification (NCBI taxonomy): domain Eukaryota; kingdom Viridiplantae; phylum Streptophyta; class Pinopsida; order Cupressales; family Cupressaceae; genus Sequoia; species Sequoia sempervirens. The sequence goes on along the minus strand of VDFB02271358.1, from coordinate 471,502,149 downwards.
CACTAACATGTACCAAGATTGTTTAAAGTAAGATCTCCTTTACCATTCCAATAATGAAAGGATGTCAACATATTCACATTCAAATCAAATGAAAATATGAAAGCAATAGATGGAAACCTCTCATACCGAAGGTAGATGAAACAAAGCAATCATTCCCACAACAAAAGGAATATGCCCAAAGCCAAATACCATTTTATACCTCTCCAAATAAGTTCTCAAAACTAGATCCATAGATCAATATCAAAACAAGGAGAATAATGGAGGTTCATAAACCATGCATTTGTTATTGTAATTAAATTAATTATTACACTAGCATAAGTTAACTTAGGTCTTGCATAATTTAATCCTAGGTTGTTTTTTAATAAATTATTTAATAATGGGGTAATTCCCCCTGCCTTGTTTGTAGGAGATAAGATTCCTTCTAGAAGATGAGTTGTCCTTCTAGAAATTATCTCTATCCTTATCCTTATCTAGTTAGTTAGGGTTATGTTGTCACATGTTGTTAGATCATGACACATGGCAACATCATCTTGCATCTTGCATCTCTCTCATGCCTATATATTCAGGGCATTTGTACATTTGTAATCATCAAATCTCATAATGTAGATCAATATAGAATCTCCATTATGCATGCCTAGTTGCAACACTTTCTTTGTGGTTGATTATCTTTCCTAGAAAAGGCCCTCCATTGAAGACTGTATCTTCAAGGACCTTGTGCATCCATAATCTCAACATGGTATTAGAGCTTGTCTAGTGAAACATCAACCCTCGATCAAGAAAGTTGGTGTGTGAGATTCTTGCAAGCTTGAAGGTTTCCATTGAAGGCTACTTGACTCAACCTAGGGACCAAGTTGATTTCTGAAGCAGATAGAGTCAGATCTGAGCTTTCCATTGTCTTCAAAAGGCCTTGAAGGATTTCTTGTTCAATCATCAAAATCAGATACATCAACCTGGGAGCCATCAAAGGTATTTAGGGTTTGCAAAATCAACTGGTACGATCCATACAAATTTGTAGCAAAAAATCATCTTGGTCAGTTGTTCTCTGAGGAAAAAAATTTTTCGTCGCAGGCACCTTTTTTTTTCAAAAAAAAATCAGGTCTTATCTCTTTTGTTTTGGCAGAAAAATATTTTGGGGTTTTGATATAGTTGCAGAAAAAATAATTTGATCGACTGCAAATATATTATTGGTCGGCATTATCTTTTTTTATTGGCATTTTGGAGGGTTTGACTTTTAACAAAAAAATCACTGGCATTTAAATTCTACAGATATATATATATAGGTCGTCATACATATCATTTGCAGATTTAATTAATCGGCATATTTTTTTGAATTGCCATAAGGAAATATTGAAAAAAAAAGAATATGTATTTGTCAATTTGTTGTTTGCAGGAGGAGGTATATTCCACTGGCCACATCAATTCCTGATAGTGCAAGTGGTATGGTTGTCAGCCCAGTTGATGGGGTTTGTTCTATTCGTCGGTCTAGTTGATGGGGTTTGTCATCCATCCATCGACAGACAACCCACTACATCCGTCGGCGGATCGACCCAATTTCTTGGTCATCAACGCCCTTCAACCACTGATTACTTTCCTCTCCCACCAGTGCCACGAACCCTCTACCGACCACCAATTTCAACATTGTTGTCTGCATCTTTTTTTCTGATAGTTGCCAACCATAGCCTACCATCGTTCATAGTTTGTCGACTTATGTTTAGCCCACTCCTCCTACATGTGTCGTGGTCATATCAAGGATCGAGTTTTTGTCCTCCAATGATGAGCACTTTTTTTTTCTCTAGCCCAAGCCTTGGTCATATCAACGACCAAGAGCTAGCCTGACAGGGGCTTATTTTTTGCACCTTGTTAGCCTGTAGATTGCCTAATATAGGCATTTTTTTCATTTTATCATAACTTTTCACTAGTGTATCAAAAATCAGCAAACAAGATACCATCAGAAAGGAAATTCAGTCTACTTTCCAGTGGTGACAATGGTTTTGTGAAATTTTTCTTGCAAAAAATTCTACAACCAACTGAATAAAAAATGCCAATTTGGACTTAAAGGCTCATAACTTCGCAACCATTCATCAGATTTCAGTGATTCTAGCGACATCAGGAAGTATTTTTAGAGCTTTTTTCATCAGTCTAGACCCTTGATCAGTTTCAGCTCCAGGTACTCTTACATTTATTTTTTTAGTTTGGTGCATTTTTTTAATAAATTGGACATCTTGAAGCTTGGGAAAAGTTTTTTGATCCGGGTAGCATCACTTTAGTTGCACATCATCCTTTGAGGCCTTTATTTTCTATTGAATGTCATTTGTCTTTATTTTTTGGAGAAATTTCATTATGGGGCTTGCATATACTTTTTTGGTTGTGTTGTATAAGGGAAACTATTCACAATGGTGGGATGGGATCAACCACCATCTCCAATCACTTAATCTATTGCCTCATCTGTATGGTATAGTTCCCCATCCAAGTGAAGGTATTCATGAATTTACTGGGAGTTGTAGCATATACACTATCTTGGAGATCATTTTTATGCAAGTTGGTTGTGATGTTTTGAGTTCTATTGATCATTGTGATTGTCCTCACATCCTTTGGACTGAGCTTTGGGAGATATATGGAGGACTAGATACTCCACTCTTCCCCGATGGTCAAGATTCAAAATTTCATTCCTCACCCCATGATGATATTGTTGTGCAGGAGGTTGATTGCTTTAAATCTTCTGAAGAGGTTGACAAGGTTGCTTTAGGTGCTTCTTCTCCATCAAAGATAGTTGGTATCCCTTCACATTCAATGATTCCTTGTCCAGATTCATTGATTGAGGCTTCCATCATCATCATTCATTAGGACACATTCAGTTTTCCAGACTTGACATCACATGATGGCTTTGTTTTAGGTATCACTAACTTGGCTACTTCTATAGGTTTGGAGGAAATTCTTGATGGGATATCACTCCTCTATTTAGATCCCACTTTAGAGATTTTTCTTGAGTCTCCTCATCCCTTTGTCTCAACCTTGATTGGGGATCCTGAGACTATCTTGGAGGCACTTGATTTCTCATCAGATATTTCATGTATGAGACTTCCTCCCTTTCATTCCATTCAGGATTTGAGGTTTCTTCAGCATCTACCATTGGATTGGCTTCAGACTTCTGTCAATGGTTTTGAGGACACTTCATTCAGGGGGGGCTATCAAGTCTCCATAATATTCATTGCATCATCTTTGGATATTGTTCAGCATCAGTTTTTGCATTGTCCTAGTTTGTCACCTTCTTCATTGATTGTGGCATCTTCATCTTCAGGCAAGGAGACATTTGAGCAGAGTTTAGAGACATCATCATCCATTTTCATCCTTCCTTCAATTCCTATCTAGAAAGGGAAGCATCCCTACACTTGCAATTGGTTTTGTTTCTTCTAAAAGGGAGACAAGTTGTTTGTCGACATTGGATCGTGTTATGTCTTTAGAAACTTATCATTTATGTAGGTGATCACATCTTTTGGGGGGGCTATATATTCTCTCTATTTCCTCCCTATGGGGGGCCTATTGTATTGTATGCATGTGACTGATGGTGTACTTGGGGGGTATTTAGGAGTCCTCCATCCTTCCCATCCTATCTCACATCCTTTTGCATTTTTATCTCCTTTTTGGAGAGGGGTTTTGTTCCCACTGGGTTTTCCCCTTTTCTCTGATTGTGGGAGATTTTCTACATCTTCATGTAAATGGGTACCTAACATGGCCTTGTAGCCAGGACCCATCATCTCTGCATAATCATTGCATTTCCTCCCTAAGTTGAACTTATGGGGGGGTGTTAGTGTAATTAAATTAATTATTACACTAGCATAAGTTAACTTAGGTCTTGCATAATTTAGTCCTAGTTTGTTTTTTAATAAATCATTTAATAATGGTGTAATTCCCCCTTCCATGTTTGTAGGAGATAAGATTCCTTCTTGAATATGAGTTGTCCTTATAGAACTTATCTCTATCCTTATCCTTATCTAGTTGGTTAGGTTATGTTGTCACATGTTGTTAGATCATGACACATGGAAAAATTATCTTGCATCTTGCATCTCTCTCATGCCTATATATTCAAGGCATTTGTACATTTGTAATCATCCAATCTCATAATGTAGATCAATATAGAATCTCCATTATGAATGCCTAGTTGCAACACCTTATTTGTGGTTGATTATCTTTCCTGGAAAAGGTCCTCCATTGAAGACTGTAGCTTCAAGGACCCTATGCATCCATAATCTCAACAACATCTTCTTCTTAAAAAGTCTTCAGAATGTTTATATTCAAGACTAACTCATATGAGAAGACAAGATACAAAATAAAGAATACATTTGATATTCAAGAAAAAAATACCTCTTAGATCATTCACCTATCAAATAGACCAAGAGTTGGATACAAGATTTTCCTATACACACAACACCAAGAAATGACAATTTTCTCCTCAAGTCCATAATGGATTCACATCCATAACTAGGTGTAGGCTCCTTAGTTTTTTTGTTGAAATCCTCATCAAAGAGTAACTGTATCAACATACGATCCCATAAATAAGAGATATATTTCCTTCACCCAAGTCTCTCTAGTCTACATGAGAATCCATAGTCAATCCATGCAAACTTCAAATGCAACCTTGCAAAATCATGAAACTTCAAGCAAATGATTAATACTCAAAACAAAGAGAACCAAACAAGACTATTGTTAACATTCCAACTATAGAATTAGCAACATATAATGACATCAAGATCTAAAATCCCCTCCTAGGAGATTATATGAATTTTTTTTCCATCATCAAATTACGAATCAACATCATTTCCAAAGCTCCCATTGAACTATGTAACTGAGCTCTCCAAGAATCATGATAGCCATCGCCTAACTGAAGATCCTTCATGGCCCCAACACAATAAAAAAACTAAACACCATGAGCTCCTAAAAGAAGTCAGACCACAATCTCCACACATCCTTCTTCAATAGAACCAAAGATGTTATTGAACTCCCACAAATTCAAGAGCTCCTTATGACACCAATTTTTTTTGAAAAAGACCATCCATCTTCTAATCAAATATTATCCATGTCTCACTATACATTGTAACATCTTAGAACCAAAATCTTAAAACAAAGAAGATAAAACACATTATGTAACTACATAAAGCTCCCTCTAAAAGTAATATTGAGTTATGCATGGCATCATAACCAATATCATTTCCAACACTCTATTGAAAGTGAACAAAGCTTATCATGCACCAAAAACTATTGCTAAATATTCAAATAAATAACTATATCAGTTACTCTCACTAACCATCTCTCACTACAATAAGCGTACCAATGTAATAATGGTGACCTAGGATATGGCCTACCAAATAGAATCCACATTAGACAACTTTACAAGATCTACATATACAACATCTCAAAGGAGAAATACATAATCAGTTCTCCAATCTCAAATAACTAAAAAATAGATTCAATCTCACATTAGTATCATGCAAAACATAGATAATCAATTATAACATGTAGATTTTCAAGACCCAAATACCTAGATCAATGCTTGATTTTATTTTCCAAAAAAACCCCACATAAGAGTTACCATAGATCAATAAGAACCCTCCAAACAACCATGCAAACTTGTAACCATCTTCATCCATAACATCCTAAATATAGTCTCATCATATAGATCTACATACCACATATTTTAGTTAACATGTAAAACATGCAAAACCATCTTTATAAATCTAAAATCCATTTAAATATTTAGAAATTCATACCAAACATGTCATTTGAATGATGGAATAAGCATAGATCTACAAACCCACAGTTGAAATCAAGAGTAAACTACAACCCAATAGGAAATACAAGTTGTCTAGGAACTTATAACATATGAAACATGTCATCTCAACAACACACAAAAATTTTAGTGGCTTATCATCCAGTGCTTTCATGTAACCAAGGGTTAAATCCATTATGCAGTCCAAATAGTGGGTGTTTCTCCATGTGACTAGGATGTCTCTACCCATCCAACATTAACACCTTCTCACTACACATGACCACAAGGTAAAGAAATAAAACCACCAAATAGGAGGATACACACATATTGTCATAAAGAACTCCAAGTTACCAAAACATAACCAACTCCATAAATATCCATAATTGTGAGCTTACAATTCCCAACATAGATTACATTGACAATATCCATGGCTTCCAATCTCACAAATATGTAACACAAAGTTAACTCACAAAATATTCATTAAAAACCCATAAGCCTTCCAACAACCTTCAATTCATTCTAATAAATTCCCATAAGCTTGTCAAGATAAGAAATAAAAAAGGAATACCCAAAGCCAAATTCACCTTAAGCTCTGATACAAAATGATGAGAAATAAACAAGTTCTAGTAATAATTGTTGGGAAATTAAATCTCTATCCAAACATGACTTCAATGGGTGAGACACAAGGCTTGGACTAAAAAAATCTGAAAATATGAAACTCATATGCAAATCTAAAAATTAAGTTTCCTTAATATGCAATTATCATAATTAGATCCATATTCTTTATGATGCTAAAAATCAGCCAACATATCATGCTTATCAACACTATATTATGTGAGCTTATAACAACAATAAATAAAGAATAATATAACCCTAAGATAACAACAATGAGGCACAAATCATAAACACAAAGGCCTCACATAACATAGGATTTATATGGAGAAACCCTTGTCAGAAAAAACTCCACCAAGAAGAGAGGCCAAGTGTGCATTATCTTCAAATAAATGAGATTACAATACAACTACTTCCATTATCCTCTTTTCCTCGAACATGGTAGCACCTGTGCACCTATGAATGACCTCCTTATGCCTCAACCTATCCTTTTTCTTGCAAAGAGAATCTACATTCAACTGTTGTTCATCTTTTATACATCCAAGAGGCTGAATTTATAGATACATGAAGAGGTCTTAAGCCCAAAATAAGTCTCCCAAAGGTGAATCTTCATTACAAATGTCCCCAACCCTTGGATTACCTCTTTAGAATGTGAAAGGACATTGATTTTGGCTCCAATATTTTCCTCCAACTTGGGCACCCAAACTTGGGAGATAAGCATTACATTAAATACAATAAATGATGGAATGCCAAGAGACACGTGTTGCCTCATTCCAATTTTCCACTTGGAGAATCACAACAATCACTCATTTTTCCTTTTCCTTATCATTTATTATCTCATTCTAGGCATCCAAATGTGAGAAAAATAATATTAAATATTTATTCTACAACTCACCTTTATCGTTGGTAGTGGAACCCCTATATTACAAACAATGGTTAGAATTTATAGTACAAAATATTTTCCCAATACACCCTAAGTTCCTAGAGACACTTCCCAAGGATGTTGGAACCATGACATAGGATTTACAAGGTGGATGACATCTTAATCCTAAAAACATGAACGCCCCAATCCAAGGATATGGTAAGGAAACATAGACCATAAGGTACAACTCTCCTTTGGAAAATAGCTCTTGAAAATATTTGCAAATACTCCCTATCTTTGAATCACCCCTATTAACTAGAATCACCCTTGACTATCCTATAACTTCCCCTTTTACCAATATAATCACCCTTGTTCAAAAAATAATATACTAAATAGTGTATATATAGCCTCAAAAATGTAGTAGGGATTTTGGAGACATGAAACTTGAAACATCAATTTTTTCAAAAGGATTCATAGCTAGCATAAGAAAATAAAACACATCTAAGACTATGCTTCAATACCAATAAAAATGAACAAGAAATAAATACTACAATATGTGGATGACTCACACAATGATACATCTAATAGCCTAACATAAAACACACCTTAACTTACTCAATTTCTATGATAAAAATTAATGGTTAAAAACTATGGATTCTAATAAGTTTAAGAATCACAAGCAAGGTTTGGAAACACCTACAAGCATACAAGTTTTCAAGTATCAAAATTATTTAATCTTAAATTGAATGATTAAGAACTACTAGCAAATAATACATTTCATGTATAAAGAAGCTATTATCACTTTGAGACTACACCCTACAAGTTTTAGAACCTATCTAAGGTGCAACAATGGATTTGTCTCTTGATTGTGGAACCTACTTATTGAAACAACTCTTGAGAAAGGGTTGGTTCCCAATGTTAATCAATGGTGATAAAACACTTACCTAATACTACACTACTACTAATTGGGATGAAAAGGGAAGGAAGCGTAATAAAACAAAAGAAAGTGATCCACCAATAGCCCAGAAGTCACTCATCTTGTTCCAACAAGCACAACACAATATTAGGAAGAGACAACCACTAGCACAAATCTAATTCAATATTTTGTTAGAAGATCCAAGGATGGGATACACATCTATAAAAGGGATGAGATGTCTACAATATACCTGAAACAAGTCAAAATAGAACAATATTCACAATAATGCAACTAAAAACCACTAACAGATACAATTTCCAGCCAAAAAGAATGGAAAAATTCTATACTTAATTGATTGAAAAAACTAAGAACATACATTTTCCACTTCAAAGAAGAACCAAATCTATTAAGAAGAAATCCATATTATTTTTCTATATCTTTTCCTTTTTTTCCCTACATACACTAAAGATAGAAGAACATCTCCAAAACCACATGAGAAAAGAAAGGAAAAGAAAGGAAGCATTCCTGTTTTGGAGGAACAACATTCAATGCCCTTTGACACCTACCTTTCTTCAAATGCAAATGAAATTATTCGTAGAGGAGCAGGGTTGGTTGAACTTGTCTTTATTGTCAAAATTTTGAAGGAGTCTAAGCTATTCCTATGCTCTAGATTCTCTCCAAATAGGTTCATGAATAGATTTCTTGTCCTAGTTCAGCCACTGGACATGCTTAGCCATACCCAGCAAAATAATCATTATCATAGATTGCATTTTTTGCATCATCATTCCCCTATTGTTCCATTGTGTAGTGGTTGCAAATACTTCTTTGTCAGGCCAAAACTTTATAAAAAAATCCTTGTAAAGATGTGGGTTCTTTAATAATCTCATTGGAAAGTAGTCTAGTCACATGATTTCCATGCATAAAGGTCTTATGATATTCCATCCAATCCTGCCAAAGTGTAACCTCAAAGCATTCACATCAGAAACACCAACAACATGAAAAACTATAATCACTGCTCTCACCAACAAAATTCCCACCAGCATGTAACACCAGCTTCACATGAATCTAAGGAAAAGAAATCAGCAAGTTTTTCTCCTTACCAATTATTTTTCATTTTTGGGTGCAATAGCTTCCTTGAAAGCATTAAGAATCGAATTAAGAACTTCATGATTGCATTCTAGGAACCCTGTGAAGTACTCCTGAACAACTTTATCCACAACCTTTTTGACCTCTAGGTTACCTAACCATGTATTTTTTTTTCCCTTCAAACTATGGATTGGAAACTTCAACTAAAATGATAACATTCAAACCTTCCCTCACATGGTCACTACCGAGACTCTCAAAGAAAGAACAAGAAACACAAAAGCTAAAAAGAAATAGGTTGTAAGGCATAAAATGACAGCATAACCATTTATCAATTTAAAGAGGATAGAAACATACATCACCAATGATTTTATATTCATTGCAACATCAATTTCTTTAGTTTATTAAATTAGGTTATTCATTACCATTATAAATCAAATGGACTATAGTGTCTAAATGCTATATTTTCTATAAACATATCTGAAAGCAAAGATAGATTATAAGCATTCTTATCATTACAAGAATATCAACTAACATTGAATCACATGAATCTAATTCACAACAAGATTTATAATCACCTTTTGACAAGAGTGTATATGAATTCTAAAGAAATAAAAAATGATTACTTAAAAGTAACGATATTTCTATTTCTATTTCAATTCCAAATACAATCTTAAAATTGAAAGAGATTATTCACGTCATAAACATGGATGGAGTACACTCTGATACAATGATGATCCAAATTTATAATTGTAACACAAGTCAAGATTACAACTTTCTCAAATATTATAAGATACAATAATACAATACCATGGAAAACTATAGAATCCTTGTGTGAAGTCCATGACACTTCACAATGATTCTAAATTTCAATACCATTGGTTATTAACACCACCCAACCACGTGGGATCTTTAAGTCCACCCCTCTAAATTAGAGATTGCATTCATGGTTATTACACACAAGATTAACTTCAAACATGAATAAGAAACATGGTTTCTCAACACATAATTAGAGATGGTCAATCTAGTTAAACACAAGGAAGAAGAGAAGGAATATGAAGGAGAGGAGTGGCATCATAATTAGAATTATAAATCATAAGGAATTCCTACGAGAATCACTCATCTCAAGGAATTCTTTTCATTGGGAATCAATCAACAACAACACATGGTTTACTTTTGATGAAATATTCATTTTAATTCTTGTTTGAAAATCATCATCAACCACAAAATGGGTTGGTATCAAGGTTATGTTTGATTAGTTTTAAATCTATTTTTTTATTGATTTTATTACACATTACACATCAACCACAAATAGGAAATTCCCAATGTTTATGAGTTTATTTCTTATGTTCATTTTTGTTAGAATATGTAAATTAGATGAAAATTGAGAAACTATTGAAGAAAATAAAAAGTATTAAACTACAAATACAAATAATAAAATATTAAAATAGCACTATAGAGTTAGAATCTAGAAAAACTAATGGAAATTCTCCAAAAGGAATAGTTTCATTAATAGAGCTCAAAAATCATGAAGCTTTATGAATGAAATATAAGTTAGTTGAATAAGTATATGTATACACTATGTGAAAGGGAGGAAGTGGAAAATATATCCACTAGGGGGACTACACTGAATTAATCTAAAATGGGAAAGTGTAGATCTCATGGAAGATGTTGACCAATCACTTCACTCGAATTAATACCCACTTCATTAACCTAATAAAACTTAAATACAAGGTAGGAAAAACATACTTTAAAAAAATAAAAACTTACACAATGCCCACCCTTAAGTGTACCTTAGGTGGGTGACAATATGGGTTGCAATAAATGAATCTCCATAAGATACCCATGTCCATAGAATTCCCCATAAAGAGAATATCCATCTCAAGAAAATATAGAATAGTAACTAAATAGAGAGAAAATAATCTATAGAATATAGAGAGAAAGGAAGGATTAAGAAGCCCCCAAAAAGATGAATCCTCTTACACCCCAAAATAGTTTTGTACATGAAGACAATTTCTTTATGTGAAAGGTTTATGGAAATATTGACAACCTACTTTGAAACTAGGAAGTAGTAGAGATCAATGACATGTCCATGGGAAACATCTCAAACTTAGTGCATGTGAACCTCTATGTGATTGGTTTGCTAATCATGGACTGAGTTATGTAGAATTTGAATTGTACTCAAGCTATCAAAAAACATGAGTAATGACCATCTTACATGGATATCGAGCCCAATGATAGTATGTTGGAGAAAAATAGCCTCAATGGTGGCATTTGTAGCCTCCTATACTCAACCTTAGTAGAAGATAGAGAAATATCATACTAATTATTTCTCAAGGAATAGATAGAGCATAAACAAAAAGAGTTGTAACTTAAAATGGACTTGCAATCTTGTGAATTATCTTCACAATCTAAATCTATGTATCCCTCCAAATTGATATCAATTCCCAATGAACAGTCAATGTCAAAATTGTGACTACTTTAAAATATTTTGGAGAATACTCTTCGCTATCTTCTAGTGTAGATCATAGGAATCCTCCAAAACTAAGAGACGATGACCATAGCATATGAAATATTAGGCCTTTCCTAAGTATAATAAATAAGGATCTCAATAATTCATTGATACAAAGTATCATCATTCAAATTTAAAGAACAGTAAGCTGCATGTTTTGCTCTAGAAAGCAAGGGAGTTGGAGTAGGCTTGAAATTAGCCATGTAAAACATCATGAGAAAATATAGAGAATTCTTTTACTATATAATGGTAATCCCAAAAGCATATTAGTATATTTTAATCATAGGAAAAAAATTGTAATAATACCAATATATTCATCAAAAATATATCATTAATGGCATTATCACTATGGAAATGGATAAATAACTCTTCAAGAGTAATAGGCCATGAACATAGAGGTAAAACATCCTACTATAGAAAATAGACATTCAGATCCAAATATTAATGAGAGAACCCAAGTGTGAGAAGGAAGGAATACATCTTGGTATACCAAGCCTAATTGGAATGTTTCGAGCCATAAATAGATTTCTTAAGTCTACAAAATAAAGAAGAATCTTGAAGAAACCATTTGGCTACTCCATGTATATCTCCTCTTCAAGGTCTCCTTGAAGAAATGCACTTTTTGTGTGCATCTATTTAACATCCCACTAATGTGTTACAATGGTGGAAAGTGTGAGTCTACTAGAATTCATCTTTATAATAAGTGCAAAGGTCTTAGAGTAATAAGTACTCATAATAGAACAAAACCCTTTGCAACTAACCCTACCTTAAATTGATCCACTAACCCATCTATTACCATTTTTTCCTAATATGTCAACTTTAGTTGAATAAATTTATTTCTCTTAGGAAGGGGGAAACGATCCCAAGTATGGCTTTTAATCAAGGAATTATATACCTACTACACAACAAAATCCCATTTAGGAATGCTTGATGCCTCCTAAAAATTCTATGGCTAAGAAGTAGTAACTATGAAAATATGTGGATATGCAGGAGGAGGTCATCAAGGAGAATATGGCATCAATGAACGTTTTGGATAAAATGGTGTTGCTAATGCGTTCCTTTTTGTTGGATCAGCTAGGTTGCTGATGTTTTTTTATCTTGTTTTGTTGATGGGTTCTTGATGTTTTATCTTTTGTCAGCATTTTGTCTTTTTGGGCTGCTGGTTTTATTTGCTTAATTTTTTTGGCAACTTTTCGTCCTTGTTAAGGGTTTTGGGGCACCTTTAAAACCTGATTTTCCTTATCAAAAACTATGAAAATATGTAGATATCTCTAAAATAATTAGTGGTTCATGTCCAAACTTTAGTTGGAAATAACATAATTAAGTAAAAAAGTAACCCATTTTTTTTAAAGTTCAAACAGTAGCATTAAAAAATTATAAGAATATTTATAATTTTCACTAACCATAAGAAAATAATTAAAGTTCATACAAAAGATAATATATTATATATGAAAACGAAAAAATATTATCATTTCACGTAATTTATAATATTGCATACTATTCTAATATTTTTATAATCTAATTAAAAAATATTTATAACCCAATTAAATTTCAGCATTTAAACATACATTTAATATTTGGTTTATTATTGTTTATTTAAATCATCAATAAATTTTTCAAAGTTTACTTCTAAAATTAAACTAATTTCTAAATATAAAAATTCATAATATGTCTAGGAACTAGTTATTATAATACAATTCATTAATTTAAACTAATTATCAAGTTACCAAAATATAAATAAATTAAGTCAAAATAAAATTATGTCTAGCTGAAAATAATTCCATAATTCTTGAATATAAACTTAGAATAAATCAAGAGAAAATATTAGATATAAAATATTTTTTCCTTCACATAATAAATTTTGGATAATAAAGTGTCACACTTAACAAATAGTTTAATTTTATTTCTTATTTAAAATCATTGACACTATGACTTGATAATGGATATCAAGTATTAAGAAAGGAGTAGAGTGATTCTTTGATTAAGATAAACATGGGAAAGGGTCAAACTCATTACATAACAACTTAGAAGGAAAATAGAATGAGTCTCACTAGTAGTAACACTAAAGAAAAAAATATCACTAAAGATAAAAGAAGAAAACCAACAATTGCACTTGATGTAATAGAAGGCCAAAAGAGACCAACTATGGGTTAGCAAGTAGCTTCATGCCTTTAATGGAATGACATTCCCTATTTGATTAATTCTACCTTTTCCTCAAAGGTCGCCTCCTTGGGAACACTCCTCTAATCACCATCCTTTACTGGAGGAATGTCAAGCTAAACAATAGTTTTTCATTTGGTTACCTTCTTTTTTGTAGGTTTCGTTAGTAGTCTTAGGAATAGTTGAATTACCCTACATAATGTCATCTTCCATATTGTGTTTTTTTTTCTTGATCTCAAACTGGAACATCTAGAGGGTAGTTGCAATATTTTTACAAAGTCTTTGCAATACTCTACAATTTTATTCATGTTTCTAAGGATGTTGTCTTGAGCTCCCTAAGAGAATTCACATCTTTCTCCAAGCCTCTCTATTTATCCAAGTTCCTAGTCTCACTCTTAATATCTTCAACCTCCTTTTCTAGTTGCTCCCATTTATCAAATTTCTCCACCTAGCTCTTAACATAGTCCCAAAAAATTTCTTCAATCTCCTCATCTTGTCATTCCAACAATTTAGCTAGAGCAAGGGATTCCAATTTATGGATCTTTCTCTTGTAAATATTCTATTGGTAAAATTTCCATTTTAGGATATCATTTTGAATATCGACACACTTGCATAGGTTGTTTACCTTCTCTCATGAAAGCTCAAAAGATCTGCAATTAGGGTTATCATCCATATTGCCTCAAGAAGTGGGCCTTTGAGGTTTGTGGCTTAGGGAAGTCTCTAAGGTGGAAGGGTTGAGGATTTTGGATTGTCAATAATCTCAAGGAGAGGAACACTCAACATAGGTATCTTTCTCCATGGAGGGAGGAGGGCTATTGGAGAGAGGAGGGCTATAGGAGCGAGAAGGGATATAGGAGGGAGGAGGGTTGTAATTGACATGGGGGGATCTACAGCTACAATTGTTGTTGGGAGAGCTAAGTGGAGAAGCTTCTTCCTTAGATGAGGAGATGAAAATATCAATCTGGAGATTTTTAAAGGAGATTTTTTTGGCCCAACACAAGATGGTGAAGGGTCCATAGGGAGAGAATAGGTAGGCTCTAGTAGGGGGAGTCTAGCATCTCAGAGGTAGGGTTGGATATGCCATAAAAGAATATTTTAGGGGTTGATCCCTCATTAATACAAACTAAAGAGGGATTATAAACCATGAATTGAGTAGGGACTAGAGTGAGGACCACATTATAATGGTAGAGTTAGTAAATGAGCTTCTAGTGTAGGGGAAGGGATTTTCCAATTATGAGGACCTTTTGAATAGACTCAACAAGAGACCAATGCAACCAAAAATAAAATTCCATTCTTATATTATGTCTAAAATTATTTAAAATAGGAAATAGGTAAGAATGGAACCTCTTGTACTATCCTTCAAGAGTAATGTACCTCATTAGGACCTCTACAACACTCTTCCAAAAATGTGATAGATCATCCCAATTGAAGCCATTATATAGTATGTTAACAGTTTCACCTCTTTTTTGGATTATGTTCATGACCTCTTGGAAATTTTCTTTCACCTTCTTTGAAATGTGCACCACCCTTAAAGGAAACCTAGTTATTGAAGCGATCATTTCCATGGAGACCCGAAAGGAAATTCCTCTTCCATATACAACTCCTTTCCTTGAGTTGGAAAATTCTACAGAAATAAGACTTTCATACCCATTAGCCATTTATATGTACTAGGAGAGGTATCATCTCTCAAGAATAGCTTGGACCTCTTTATCACTTTTTATACTTTCACAATCTATTGGTTGAATAAATGTAAGAGTTCCCCTCCCATGGTGGTTAGGTAGTAAATATTGATAGAATGAAGGAAGATAGGGGATGAATGTAAACTTAACCAACATTCATTCTTCTTGTTGATAACAAAAACCTCAAGATTATTCTTCTTAAATCAAATTATCTCGAAAGGATATATATTCTCCTTCCTTAATTTTCCATTATGAGGCATTCCATGAGGAATAAATACCTTCATGTTGATGATATGTCAAATTACCTCATCTAGAGAAGGGAGGATTATTAGTTTATGCCTCATTTTTATTTGATTTGTAATATGATACAATAGTAAGGAAATATCATTCCAAATAATTAGAGTATCAACATGGCGGCCTAAGTCAGCAAGGAGAATAGCCAACCCATTCCTTTCTATAAACACGTGTTTGATTTCACATTCCTAAAATTTGACGAGTAATGTGATGTTTTATTCACTAGTAAGAAATTAATTTAATAATTATATGTTATGGATTTTATTTCACACATTAGAAATGACATTGTTCAAAGTTTATTTTTCTATGTGAGAAAGGGGGAAGGCCAAATGTTTGTGTGTTATCACGGCTTCCATTAGTGGTGTTTGTGATGGTAGTTGATAAGATGACCATGGTAAAAAGAGGAGTAGCATTATGGGAGTGATGAGGAAAAATTAATAGTTGTGAATCTTTGGGGAAGATATGGTTGAATATTTCATGGCACTTATTGAATGGGAAGTAAAGAACCTTGATCATTGGTTGTGAATAGTTTATATCTAGGAGTTGGTGAAGAACCTCAATGGTGCTTTGTGCATGGAAATCAAATAAGTTGTCTGATTTTTTTTCCCAACCTATGCCATATGAAGGGGAGGATGAATGTATTCACCACCACCCAAACTCTAAGTTGTGCTTCTATGTTTCCTTCGGTGGCTAGTTCATTTCTAGTTCATGATGACATTGATAGATTGGATCATCATTCATCATATTGATTTAACTATATTTTTTACCACCTACATGTAATAAAGTGGAGGTAGGCCTATCTTCAATGGTCTATGGATGAGATTTATAAGAACCTTAAGGTGGAACTCTTAGTGGAAGCTATTGGGACATTTTTGGACTAATGTGATATTTTAATAATTTCATCTCCCAATAATGTTTGTTGTAATTATCATATTAAGGATAAGGATGGGATGTTTGGGCCTATGTAATTTCCCCTATCCCATGGTAGGTTGTGTGACTAGTTGTTTTAGTATATATGGTAGGATTTAGTTTTTAGTAGTTTGGTTTGGAGGCTTCATATATGACCCTATTAAACATATGATATTGGTTTTGGTTATTTCTAGTGGCTCTTGGGCCTTCCAATTTTTTTATTTTTATTTTTTGTATTAATAATATTAAATCAAAAAACAATTACATCTTTCTGACATAGCAACATTCAGTACATAGTAGCCAATTTATAACTACCTTCCATAGTTTATGTCAGAGTATTTTATATCTATTGTCACTAGATATATATAAAATTAGTGAGGAATTGCAGGTATCACTACTTTACAAAATATACAACCTGTATATGATCAAAAGGTTGTTGGTCTATTCAAAACATTACACATAGCCATCTTAATCTATAAACAATATAAAATAAACTTGCTAAAGATTAACCTTTGTTTCCTTCAAAGTCTTGTATATTGGGTCTGACATCCCCTATAATTGAGATGGTATCCTCATTCCCTTGGAGTCCTATAGAATGTGGTTCCTTGGGTATTTCTACATTCAAATCCATATTTTAAAACTCTCTCTAGAATTCATTCAATTCCCTTAGGAATGCTTTAGCCTCCTCATGGTTGCACTGATGTGCATTCCCACACCTCACCTCCTCTCTGATGATTATCACTAAGACCTCCATGATCAGCCTCCAAAACTTGGTCATTGAAATCTCCAAATGGAAAATAACCTACAAAATGATGTTAAGAAATGTTTCTTTTGGAAGAATCAATAAGCAACCTCCTACTACCCTTAAATTTAACCTCATTCCTTACTTTCCAAATGTGCCATATGATTTTAGTAGATAAACAGTACCAAAGAAATTATAATCATTATTCAACTTCATATCATTGATTATCACTTTATTCCATATAAAACTATCATCTTTATCCAAGATACAAAGTTCATTAAAAATTATTTTCCAAATTTATTTTGCATAAAAGCAATCAAAAAACTGCTTGATAGTTTTAGGAGTTCTACAAATGCTACAGATATCCACATCATTCTAATTTTTTTGAAAGGAACTTTATGAAAAGTGATTAGACATCTAAAGAAAGCCTTCTTAGGTTCCTTGACATTATGTCATATAGTATTGAAAATGTTTTTCCATTAATTATCAGAAATGGATACATTCCAACACTTATTAAGTTGATCGGTGATAGAAATATCAATAGTTAGTGTTTTATAAATTTTTTTAGCTTTTATTTCAAGGAGGTCAAAGCCATATTTCCAAATGAAGCCCTTGGGTAACTCAAGTTCCTTATCAATGCATATGTGGAAGTTGACCCCTTTACAAGCCTCTTGAAGGGTGCTATAAGTTCTCAAACTTGAATCTGGCAAATTGACCTCAAGATCCAATCTATTCCAAATTTTGATTTTCCCATTAGATAAAATATATTTGAAGGTAAGGATTCCCTTTTGGGACCACTTCTTGGTAGAGTACCCCTATAGCAAAGCAAGTGGGTTAGATTTATGCTCTAGGTTCCACCATATGGAGTTGTAGGCTTGACAACTATTATTTTTGCATAAGGATATTTCATCATTACTTATCATCACATTATGCTTAACTAACCCCCAATATTTCCACAAAATTTTGAAGACCAAGGAGTTGGCTAGAACGATAGGGTGTTTGCTACTGAGAATATCACTAATAGGAAGCATTTTCCAAGCCTTAGTTTGTTTGGGGGTGGAGAGTTGTATGTTGTTCCTTATAAAAACCTTCCAAGGTCATTGCCAACCAAAGCCTTTATAATCCATTTGGCTACAAGGGAAATACCATGTATCCTTAGATCCTTCAAACCAATACCACCTTGCATTTTATCAAAGCAATACCATTCCAATTTACCTAAATTCTTTTTATTTTTTCCTTTCCCACCGACTAGAGGAAATTCCTAATTCTCTTCTAAATTTTGTTGACCAAATAGTTGTTGAAGAACCATATTGAAGCAAATCATATGATGTAAGAAGAGATGAATTTTTGACATACTTGAATTCTACCAGCTAGTCATAGGTACTACTTATTCCAACCTTGAATCTTCTTTTCAATTTTTCTCTAATTTGTAACCATATTTCCTTCAGATTAGGACTAATAGCAAATAGGATCCCAAGATATCTAACTTATTTATTAGGGACACCCCATTGGAACTCATAGATCTTGATCCACTTGGGTGGGGATTCCTGCCATCTAAGGAGAATTTATTTGGAAATTGAGATTTTTGCACCTAATTCATAGTAGAAAAGTGTTAACTTTTCCATCAATGAGCGCATATTGTCTTCTTCAAGCTCTAGGAAGATGGCTGTTTCATCAACAAACTGAATGTTTAAAACACCACTTTGGTCTGGGAGTCTTATACCTTTGACCTTATGTGTCATAGTGTGCTCCCTTAATAAATAGTGAAGAACATCTAAGGCAATAACAAATAGGTTTGGTGCTAATGGACATTCTTTCCTAATAGATCTTTTAAGGTTAAACTCCTCTAAGAGTGCCCCATTCACATCCATCTATGCTACAACATATTTGAAGAGGGTGTCAACCATTTTACAAAATTCATTGGGGAAGCCAAAGGCTTCTAGGGTGGTCCTTAGGAAGACCTATTCAACCCCATCATATGCTTTTTCAAAATCTAGTAGGAGCATGGAAACACTCTAATTGGAGTACCCTACCCATTTCATAGACTCCCAACTTGTAATTAAATTTTCTAATATGTATCTCCCCTTAATGAATCCAGTTTGAGTGTTGTTAATGAAGTTTGGGATAATATTAACAAGTCTTAAGGTAATCACCTTGGCAAGAATCTTGTAGGAGACATTCGGTAGGGTAATTTTTCTCCAATTCCTGATTAGAGTCTTATCTCCACCTTTTGGAAGAAGCTCAATAATGTCTTTGTTTATATTTTTCCCCAAGAACCCTTTATCCAATGCTTCTAGATAAACTTGAAATAGATATTTGTTGACCCAATCTGAGAAGTTTTTATATAATTCTATAGGTATTCCATCACTTCCAAGGGACTTATCATTACTCATTGATAGGATGGTGTTCTCAATTTCCCCTTCAATTATGACTGCAGCTAATCTTGTAGTGTCCACCCTGGAGAATTTTTGGGGAATAATACCTTTAATGAAATTCCTTTTATTGTGGCTACTTTCACCACTACTCTCAAAAGAGAAGAGTTTTTGAAATTAATCTTGGAGTTGATGCAGAATGTCTTCTTGTGAGGTGAAGGTGTTTTCTTCCTCGCATATTTGTTCAATTTTCTCTTTAAAGCTCTTTTCCTTCAAGTACTTAAAGAAGAATTTAGACCTCTTATCACCACAACTTAGCCAATTGATCTTAGCCCTTAATTTAATCCCTTGGATTTTGTGAGTCTAAATCTTCCTTAACTTATTTTTGGTAAGGATAAGTTCCTCGCACAAAGCCTCATCATTTGGGACTGATTGGATCTTAGATTCTACTAAGAGCATCTTTTCATGCAACTCTAATTCTTTTTTCCTACTATCCAATGCTTTTTTCTTCCCTATAGTTTTGAAGAGATTTTTCTAGCTAAGGACATTATGCTCACACCATTCAATGTCACTTAAGTCTTTTAGCATCCACTTCTTAATTTCCCTAGGAGCAAAGATGCCATCCAAGAAATTGTTGTCTTTTAAGAGGTGAGTATTGAGCATAAAGTTGGAAGACTTAAAAAATTCCTTTGGCCTACCCTAGATGGTGTTTAGAGTGGCTTTTTATGGGGCAGTGATCTGACAAGGTATAGGGGTAGACACAAACTTTGACCCCATCACTATTAGGAGTAAAGTTGAAGAAAGATTTGTTGGCATATATCCTATCCAATCTACAATAAGTCCTCTTACCACCTTTTTGGCAGTTGCACCATGTAAACCAAACACCTTTGTAGTCCTTCTCGCCACTTTCCATTAGGTCAATCAATTTTAACTTGGCTTTCATCCTTTGCCAATAGAAATTTTCACTCCCCTTCCAACCCATGTCAAGACCACCCCACTTGTCTTCTAGATGTTCCACCATGTTGAAGTCCCCCCTACTATCCAAAGAACATTAGGTAGGCTCATTAACCATTTCCACGAGATTATTATGTCTTTGTGATCATTCAAAACATAAACAAAATATAAAAATACAACTTATTTTAACTATCTAAAATGAATTCAAATATTTATCTAAAAAATATAAAAGAAATATCAAATTTATAAATTAGGATAATAAGAAAAGGTAAAATTTATATAATTTCACTTCTTTCTTTTAAAAACTTTTTTTGGTTTCCTTACATTATTCAACAAACCCATATGGATTGATAATGACTTCTTCTAACTTTTATTTTAATTTTCTATAATTTTTCTACGAAAACTTCAACTAAAATTTTTATTGTTATTTTTATTTTTATTTTTATATAACTTTTATTTACTTATATTATTATATATTATTAAATATTATTTTATTTATTTATGTTACCAATGTTTTCAATAGTCTAAAGATAATCAAATTAGATTAATAAAGAATAATTGTTTTTGTTTTACTATCACACTATACATGTAAAATCATCAAAAATAACTTGTGTAAGCAAAGATTATCAATATTGGATGAATGTTGGGTGAAAATACTAGTTAAAAAATTAATTCATTTATAAAATTAATGCAAGGTTCATTGAAATTCTTGTATCTAAAGAATTATGCAAAAAATAATAATTAAATTTTATAGTCATTTTTATTTTGATTGGAGAGGGTTATTTAAAAATTAATTATTTTCCATATATATTTATTTTGTCTTATAAATTTTCAAAAAATAAATAGCTTTAAAATTAAATTATAAACATATTCTT
>VDFB02271358.1:471297113-471473649 GCA_007258455.2 Sequoia sempervirens | reverse complement strand
AAATGGGTACCTAACATGGCCTTGTAGCCAGGACCCATCATCTCTGCATAATCATTGCATTTCCTCCCTAAGTTGAACTTATGGGGGGGTGTTAGTGTAATTAAATTAATTATTACACTAGCATAAGTTAACTTAGGTCTTGCATAATTTAGTCCTAGTTTGTTTTTTAATAAATCATTTAATAATGGTGTAATTCCCCCTTCCATGTTTGTAGGAGATAAGATTCCTTCTTGAATATGAGTTGTCCTTATAGAACTTATCTCTATCCTTATCCTTATCTAGTTGGTTAGGTTATGTTGTCACATGTTGTTAGATCATGACACATGGAAAAATTATCTTGCATCTTGCATCTCTCTCATGCCTATATATTCAAGGCATTTGTACATTTGTAATCATCCAATCTCATAATGTAGATCAATATAGAATCTCCATTATGAATGCCTAGTTGCAACACCTTATTTGTGGTTGATTATCTTTCCTGGAAAAGGTCCTCCATTGAAGACTGTAGCTTCAAGGACCCTATGCATCCATAATCTCAACAACATCTTCTTCTTAAAAAGTCTTCAGAATGTTTATATTCAAGACTAACTCATATGAGAAGACAAGATACAAAATAAAGAATACATTTGATATTCAAGAAAAAAATACCTCTTAGATCATTCACCTATCAAATAGACCAAGAGTTGGATACAAGATTTTCCTATACACACAACACCAAGAAATGACAATTTTCTCCTCAAGTCCATAATGGATTCACATCCATAACTAGGTGTAGGCTCCTTAGTTTTTTTGTTGAAATCCTCATCAAAGAGTAACTGTATCAACATACGATCCCATAAATAAGAGATATATTTCCTTCACCCAAGTCTCTCTAGTCTACATGAGAATCCATAGTCAATCCATGCAAACTTCAAATGCAACCTTGCAAAATCATGAAACTTCAAGCAAATGATTAATACTCAAAACAAAGAGAACCAAACAAGACTATTGTTAACATTCCAACTATAGAATTAGCAACATATAATGACATCAAGATCTAAAATCCCCTCCTAGGAGATTATATGAATTTTTTTTCCATCATCAAATTACGAATCAACATCATTTCCAAAGCTCCCATTGAACTATGTAACTGAGCTCTCCAAGAATCATGATAGCCATCGCCTAACTGAAGATCCTTCATGGCCCCAACACAATAAAAAAACTAAACACCATGAGCTCCTAAAAGAAGTCAGACCACAATCTCCACACATCCTTCTTCAATAGAACCAAAGATGTTATTGAACTCCCACAAATTCAAGAGCTCCTTATGACACCAATTTTTTTTGAAAAAGACCATCCATCTTCTAATCAAATATTATCCATGTCTCACTATACATTGTAACATCTTAGAACCAAAATCTTAAAACAAAGAAGATAAAACACATTATGTAACTACATAAAGCTCCCTCTAAAAGTAATATTGAGTTATGCATGGCATCATAACCAATATCATTTCCAACACTCTATTGAAAGTGAACAAAGCTTATCATGCACCAAAAACTATTGCTAAATATTCAAATAAATAACTATATCAGTTACTCTCACTAACCATCTCTCACTACAATAAGCGTACCAATGTAATAATGGTGACCTAGGATATGGCCTACCAAATAGAATCCACATTAGACAACTTTACAAGATCTACATATACAACATCTCAAAGGAGAAATACATAATCAGTTCTCCAATCTCAAATAACTAAAAAATAGATTCAATCTCACATTAGTATCATGCAAAACATAGATAATCAATTATAACATGTAGATTTTCAAGACCCAAATAAGTAGATCAATGCTTGATTTTATTTTCCAAAAAAACCCCACATAAGAGTTACCATAGATCAATAAGAACCCTCCAAACAACCATGCAAACGTGTAACCATCTTCATCCATAACATCCTAAATATAGTCTCATCATATAGATCTACATACCACATATTTTAGTTAACATGTAAAACATGCAAAACCATCTTTATAAATCTAAAATCCATTTAAATATTTAGAAATTCATACCAAACATGTCATTTGAATGATGGAATAAGCATAGATCTACAAACCCACAGTTGAAATCAAGAGTAAACTACAACCCAATAGGAAATACAAGTTGTCTAGGAACTTATAACATATGAAACATGTCATCTCAACAACACACAAAAATTTTAGTGGCTTATCATCCAGTGCTTTCATGTAACCAAGGGTTAAATCCATTATGCAGTCCAAATAGTGGGTGTTTCTCCATGTGACTAGGATGTCTCTACCCATCCAACATTAACACCTTCTCACTACACATGACCACAAGGTAAAGAAATAAAACCACCAAATAGGAGGATACACACATATTGTCATAAAGAACTCCAAGTTACCAAAACATAACCAACTCCATAAATATCCATAATTGTGAGCTTACAATTCCCAACATAGATTACATTGACAATATCCATGGCTTCCAATCTCACAAATATGTAACACAAAGTTAACTCACAAAATATTCATTAAAAACCCATAAGCCTTCCAACAACCTTCAATTCATTCTAATAAATTCCCATAAGCTTGTCAAGATAAGAAATAAAAAAGGAATACCCAAAGCCAAATTCACCTTAAGCTCTGATACAAAATGATGAGAAATAAACAAGTTCTAGTAATAATTGTTGGGAAATTAAATCTCTATCCAAACATGACTTCAATGGGTGAGACACAAGGCTTGGACTAAAAAAATCTGAAAATATGAAACTCATATGCAAATCTAAAAATTAAGTTTCCTTAATATGCAATTATCATAATTAGATCCATATTCTTTATGATGCTAAAAATCAGCCAACATATCATGCTTATCAACACTATATTATGTGAGCTTATAACAACAATAAATAAAGAATAATATAACCCTAAGATAACAACAATGAGGCACAAATCATAAACACAAAGGCCTCACATAACATAGGATTTATATGGAGAAACCCTTGTCAGAAAAAACTCCACCAAGAAGAGAGGCCAAGTGTGCATTATCTTCAAATAAATGAGATTACAATACAACTACTTCCATTATCCTCTTTTCCTCGAACATGGTAGCACCTGTGCACCTATGAATGACCTCCTTATGCCTCAACCTATCCTTTTTCTTGCAAAGAGAATCTACATTCAACTGTTGTTCATCTTTTATACATCCAAGAGGCTGAATTTATAGATACATGAAGAGGTCTTAAGCCCAAAATAAGTCTCCCAAAGGTGAATCTTCATTACAAATGTCCCCAACCCTTGGATTACCTCTTTAGAATGTGAAAGGACATTGATTTTGGCTCCAATATTTTCCTCCAACTTGGGCACCCAAACTTGGGAGATAAGCATTACATTAAATACAATAAATGATGGAATGCCAAGAGACACGTGTTGCCTCATTCCAATTTTCCACTTGGAGAATCACAACAATCACTCATTTTTCCTTTTCCTTATCATTTATTATCTCATTCTAGGCATCCAAATGTGAGAAAAATAATATTAAATATTTATTCTACAACTCACCTTTATCGTTGGTAGTGGAACCCCTATATTACAAACAATGGTTAGAATTTATAGTACAAAATATTTTCCCAATACACCCTAAGTTCCTAGAGACACTTCCCAAGGATGTTGGAACCATGACATAGGATTTACAAGGTGGATGACATCTTAATCCTAAAAACATGAACGCCCCAATCCAAGGATATGGTAAGGAAACATAGACCATAAGGTACAACTCTCCTTTGGAAAATAGCTCTTGAAAATATTTGCAAATACTCCCTATCTTTGAATCACCCCTATTAACTAGAATCACCCTTGACTATCCTATAACTTCCCCTTTTACCAATATAATCACCCTTGTTCAAAAAATAATATACTAAATAGTGTATATATAGCCTCAAAAATGTAGTAGGGATTTTGGAGACATGAAACTTGAAACATCAATTTTTTCAAAAGGATTCATAGCTAGCATAAGAAAATAAAACACATCTAAGACTATGCTTCAATACCAATAAAAATGAACAAGAAATAAATACTACAATATGTGGATGACTCACACAATGATACATCTAATAGCCTAACATAAAACACACCTTAACTTACTCAATTTCTATGATAAAAATTAATGGTTAAAAACTATGGATTCTAATAAGTTTAAGAATCACAAGCAAGGTTTGGAAACACCTACAAGCATACAAGTTTTCAAGTATCAAAATTATTTAATCTTAAATTGAATGATTAAGAACTACTAGCAAATAATACATTTCATGTATAAAGAAGCTATTATCACTTTGAGACTACACCCTACAAGTTTTAGAACCTATCTAAGGTGCAACAATGGATTTGTCTCTTGATTGTGGAACCTACTTATTGAAACAACTCTTGAGAAAGGGTTGGTTCCCAATGTTAATCAATGGTGATAAAACACTTACCTAATACTACACTACTACTAATTGGGATGAAAAGGGAAGGAAGCGTAATAAAACAAAAGAAAGTGATCCACCAATAGCCCAGAAGTCACTCATCTTGTTCCAACAAGCACAACACAATATTAGGAAGAGACAACCACTAGCACAAATCTAATTCAATATTTTGTTAGAAGATCCAAGGATGGGATACACATCTATAAAAGGGATGAGATGTCTACAATATACCTGAAACAAGTCAAAATAGAACAATATTCACAATAATGCAACTAAAAACCACTAACAGATACAATTTCCAGCCAAAAAGAATGGAAAAAGTCTATACTTAATTGATTGAAAAAACTAAGAACATACATTTTCCACTTCAAAGAAGAACCAAATCTATTAAGAAGAAATCCATATTATTTTTCTATATCTTTTCCTTTTTTTCCCTACATACACTAAAGATAGAAGAACATCTCCAAAACCACATGAGAAAAGAAAGGAAAAGAAAGGAAGCATTCCTGTTTTGGAGGAACAACATTCAATGCCCTTTGACACCTACCTTTCTTCAAATGCAAATGAAATTATTCGTAGAGGAGCAGGGTTGGTTGAACTTGTCTTTATTGTCAAAATTTTGAAGGAGTCTAAGCTGTTCCTATGCTCTAGATTCTCTCCAAATAGGTTCATGAATAGATTTCTTGTCCTAGTTCAGCCACTGGACATGCTTAGCCATACCCAGCAAAATAATCATTATCATAGATTGCATTTTTTGCATCATCATTCCCCTATTGTTCCATTGTGTAGTGGTTGCAAATACTTCTTTGTCAGGCCAAAACTTTATAAAAAAATCCTTGTAAAGATGTGGGTTCTTTAATAATCTCATTGGAAAGTAGTCTAGTCACATGATTTCCATGCATAAAGGTCTTATGATATTCCATCCAATCCTGCCAAAGTGTAACCTCAAAGCATTCACATCAGAAACACCAACAACATGAAAAACTATAATCACTGCTCTCACCAACAAAATTCCCACCAGCATGTAACACCAGCTTCACATGAATCTAAGGAAAAGAAATCAGCAAGTTTTTCTCCTTACCAATTATTTTTCATTTTTGGGTGCAATAGCTTCCTTGAAAGCATTAAGAATCGAATTAAGAACTTCATGATTGCATTCTAGGAACCCTGTGAAGTACTCCTGAACAACTTTATCCACAACCTTTTTGACCTCTAGGTTACCTAACCATGTATTTTTTTTTCCCTTCAAACTATGGATTGGAAACTTCAACTAAAATGATAACATTCAAACCTTCCCTCACATGGTCACTACCGAGACTCTCAAAGAAAGAACAAGAAACACAAAAGCTAAAAAGAAATAGGTTGTAAGGCATAAAATGACAGCATAACCATTTATCAATTTAAAGAGGATAGAAACATACATCACCAATGATTTTATATTCATTGCAACATCAATTTCTTTAGTTTATTAAATTAGGTTATTCATTACCATTATAAATCAAATGGACTATAGTGTCTAAATGCTATATTTTCTATAAACATATCTGAAAGCAAAGATAGATTATAAGCATTCTTATCATTACAAGAATATCAACTAACATTGAATCACATGAATCTAATTCACAACAAGATTTATAATCACCTTTTGACAAGAGTGTATATGAATTCTAAAGAAATAAAAAATGATTACTTAAAAGTAACGATATTTCTATTTCTATTTCAATTCCAAATACAATCTTAAAATTGAAAGAGATTATTCACGTCATAAACATGGATGGAGTACACTCTGATACAATGATGATCCAAATTTATAATTGTAACACAAGTCAAGATTACAACTTTCTCAAATATTATAAGATACAATAATACAATACCATGGAAAACTATAGAATCCTTGTGTGAAGTCCATGACACTTCACAATGATTCTAAATTTCAATACCATTGGTTATTAACACCACCCAACCACGTGGCATCTTTAAGTCCACCCCTCTAAATTAGAGATTGCATTCATGGTTATTACACACAAATATGACACACAAGATTAACTTCAAACATGAATAAGAAACATGGTTTCTCAACACATAATTAGAGATGGTCAATCTAGTTAAACACAAGGAAGAAGAGAAGGAATATGAAGGAGAGGAGTGGCATCATAAGTAGAATTATAAATCATAAGGAATTCCTACGAGAATCACTCATCTCAAGGAATTCTTTTCATTGGGAATCAATCAACAACAACACATGGTTTACTTTTGATGAAATATTCATTTTAATTCTTGTTTGAAAATCATCATCAACCACAAAATGGGTTGGTATCAAGGTTATGTTTGATTAGTTTTAAATCTATTTTTTTATTGATTTTATTACACATTACACATCAACCACAAATAGGAAATTCCCAATGTTTATGAGTTTATTTCTTATGTTCATTTTTGTTAGAATATGTAAATTAGATGAAAATTGAGAAACTATTGAAGAAAATAAAAAGTATTAAACTACAAATACAAATAATAAAATATTAAAATAGCACTATAGAGTTAGAATCTAGAAAAACTAATGGAAATTCTCCAAAAGGAATAGTTTCATTAATAGAGCTCAAAAATCATGAAGCTTTATGAATGAAATATAAGTTAGTTGAATAAGTATATGTATACACTATGTGAAAGGGAGGAAGTGGAAAATATAACCACTAGGGGGACTACACTGAATTAATCTAAAATGGGAAAGTGTAGATCTCATGGAAGATGTTGACCAATCACTTCACTCGAATTAATACCCACTTCATTAACCTAATAAAACTTAAATACAAGGTAGGAAAAACATACTTTAAAAAAATAAAAACTTACACAATGCCCACCCTTAAGTGTACCTTAGGTGGGTGACAATATGGGTTGCAATAAATGAATCTCCATAAGATACCCATGTCCATAGAATTCCCCATAAAGAGAATATCCATCTCAAGAAAATATAGAATAGTAACTAAATAGAGAGAAAATAATCTATAGAATATAGAGAGAAAGGAAGGATTAAGAAGCCCCCAAAAAGATGAATCCTCTTACACCCCAAAATAGTTTTGTACATGAAGACAATTTCTTTATGTGAAAGGTTTATGGAAATATTGACAACCTACTTTGAAACTAGGAAGTAGTAGAGATCAATGACATGTCCATGGGAAACATCTCAAACTTAGTGCATGTGAACCTCTATGTGATTGGTTTGCTAATCATGGACTGAGTTATGTAGAATTTGAATTGTACTCAAGCTATCAAAAAACATGAGTAATGACCATCTTACATGGATATCGAGCCCAATGATAGTATGTTGGAGAAAAATAGCCTCAATGGTGGCATTTGTAGCCTCCTATACTCAACCTTAGTAGAAGATAGAGAAATATCATACTAATTATTTCTCAAGGAATAGATAGAGCATAAACAAAAAGAGTTGTAACTTAAAATGGACTTGCAATCTTGTGAATTATCTTCACAATCTAAATCTATGTATCCCTCCAAATTGATATCAATTCCCAATGAACAGTCAATGTCAAAATTGTGACTACTTTAAAATATTTTGGAGAATACTCTTCGCTATCTTCTAGTGTAGATCATAGGAATCCTCCAAAACTAAGAGACGATGACCATAGCATATGAAATATTAGGCCTTTCCTAAGTATAATAAATAAGGATCTCAATAATTCATTGATACAAAGTATCATCATTCAAATTTAAAGAACAGTAAGCTGCATGTTTTGCTCTAGAAAGCAAGGGAGTTGGAGTAGGCTTGAAATTAGCCATGTAAAACATCATGAGAAAATATAGAGAATTCTTTTACTATATAATGGTAATCCCAAAAGCATATTAGTATATTTTAATCATAGGAAAAAAATTGTAATAATACCAATATATTCATCAAAAATATATCATTAATGGCATTATCACTATGGAAATGGATAAATAACTCTTCAAGAGTAATAGGCCATGAACATAGAGGTAAAACATCCTACTATAGAAAATAGACATTCAGATCCAAATATTAATGAGAGAACCCAAGTGTGAGAAGGAAGGAATACATCTTGGTATACCAAGCCTAATTGGAATGTTTCGAGCCATAAATAGATTTCTTAAGTCTACAAAATAAAGAAGAATCTTGAAGAAACCATTTGGCTACTCCATGTATATCTCCTCTTCAAGGTCTCCTTGAAGAAATGCACTTTTTGTGTGCATCTATTTAACATCCCACTAATGTGTTACAATGGTGGAAAGTGTGAGTCTACTAGAATTCATCTTTATAATAAGTGCAAAGGTCTTAGAGTAATAAGTACTCATAATAGAACAAAACCCTTTGCAACTAACCCTACCTTAAATTGATCCACTAACCCATCTATTACCATTTTTTCCTAATATGTCAACTTTAGTTGAATAAATTTATTTCTCTTAGGAAGGGGGAAACGATCCCAAGTATGGCTTTTAATCAAGGAATTATATACCTACTACACAACAAAATCCCATTTAGGAATGCTTGATGCCTCCTAAAAATTCTATGGCTAAGAAGTAGTAACTATGAAAATATGTGGATATGCAGGAGGAGGTCATCAAGGAGAATATGGCATCAATGAACGTTTTGGATAAAATGGTGTTGCTAATGCGTTCCTTTTTGTTGGATCAGCTAGGTTGCTGATGTTTTTTTATCTTGTTTTGTTGATGGGTTCTTGATGTTTTATCTTTTGTCAGCATTTTGTCTTTTTGGGCTGCTGGTTTTATTTGCTTAATTTTTTTGGCAACTTTTCGTCCTTGTTAAGGGTTTTGGGGCACCTTTAAAACCTGATTTTCCTTATCAAAAACTATGAAAATATGTAGATATCTCTAAAATAATTAGTGGTTCATGTCCAAACTTTAGTTGGAAATAACATAATTAAGTAAAAAAGTAACCCATTTTTTTTAAAGTTCAAACAGTAGCATTAAAAAATTATAAGAATATTTATAATTTTCACTAACCATAAGAAAATAATTAAAGTTCATACAAAAGATAATATATTATATATGAAAACGAAAAAATATTATCATTTCACGTAATTTATAATATTGCATACTATTCTAATATTTTTATAATCTAATTAAAAAATATTTATAACCCAATTAAATTTCAGCATTTAAACATACATTTAATATTTGGTTTATTATTGTTTATTTAAATCATCAATAAATTTTTCAAAGTTTACTTCTAAAATTAAACTAATTTCTAAATATAAAAATTCATAATATGTCTAGGAACTAGTTATTATAATACAATTCATTAATTTAAACTAATTATCAAGTTACCAAAATATAAATAAATTAAGTCAAAATAAAATTATGTCTAGCTGAAAATAATTCCATAATTCTTGAATATAAACTTAGAATAAATCAAGAGAAAATATTAGATATAAAATATTTTTTCCTTCACATAATAAATTTTGGATAATAAAGTGTCACACTTAACAAATAGTTTAATTTTATTTCTTATTTAAAATCATTGACACTATGACTTGATAATGGATATCAAGTATTAAGAAAGGAGTAGAGTGATTCTTTGATTAAGATAAACATGGGAAAGGGTCAAACTCATTACATAACAACTTAGAAGGAAAATAGAATGAGTCTCACTAGTAGTAACACTAAAGAAAAAAATATCACTAAAGATAAAAGAAGAAAACCAACAATTGCACTTGATGTAATAGAAGGCCAAAAGAGACCAACTATGGGTTAGCAAGTAGCTTCATGCCTTTAATGGAATGACATTCCCTATTTGATTAATTCTACCTTTTCCTCAAAGGTCGCCTCCTTGGGAACACTCCTCTAATCACCATCCTTTACTGGAGGAATGTCAAGCTAAACAATTGTTTTTCATTTGGTTACCTTCTTTTTTGTAGGTTTCGTTAGTAGTCTTAGGAATAGTTGAATTACCCTACATAATGTCATCTTCCATATTGTGTTTTTTTTTCTTGATCTCAAACTGGAACATCTAGAGGGTAGTTGCAATATTTTTACAAAGTCTTTGCAATACTCTACAATTTTATTCATGTTTCTAAGGATGTTGTCTTGAGCTCCCTAAGAGAATTCACATCTTTCTCCAAGCCTCTCTATTTATCCAAGTTCCTAGTCTCACTCTTAATATCTTCAACCTCCTTTTCTAGTTGCTCCCATTTATCAAATTTCTCCACCTAGCTCTTAACATAGTCCCAAAAAATTTCTTCAATCTCCTCATCTTGTCATTCCAACAATTTAGCTAGAGCAAGGGATTCCAATTTATGGATCTTTCTCTTGTAAATATTCTATTGGTAAAATTTCCATTTTAGGATATCATTTTGAATATCGACACACTTGCATAGGTTGTTTACCTTCTCTCATGAAAGCTCAAAAGATCTGCAATTAGGGTTATCATCCATATTGCCTCAAGAAGTGGGCCTTTGAGGTTTGTGGCTTAGGGAAGTCTCTAAGGTGGAAGGGTTGAGGATTTTGGATTGTCAATAATCTCAAGGAGAGGAACACTCAACATATTTATCTTCCTCCATGGAGGGAGGAGGGCTATTGGAGAGAGGAGGGCTATAGGAGCGAGAAGGGATATAGGAGGGAGGAGGGTTGTAATTGACATGGGGGGATCTACAGCTACAATTGTTGTTGGGAGAGCTAAGTGGAGAAGCTTCTTCCTTAGATGAGGAGATGAAAATATCAATCTGGAGATTTTTAAAGGAGATTTTTTTGGCCCAACACAAGATGGTGAAGGGTCCATAGGGAGAGAATAGGTAGGCTCTAGTAGGGGGAGTCTAGCATCTCAGAGGTAGGGTTGGATATGCCATAAAAGAATATTTTAGGGGTTGATCCCTCATTAATACAAACTAAAGAGGGATTATAAACCATGAATTGAGTAGGGACTAGAGTGAGGACCACATTATAATGGTAGAGTTAGTAAATGAGCTTCTAGTGTAGGGGAAGGGATTTTCCAATTATGAGGACCTTTTGAATAGACTCAACAAGAGACCAATGCAACCAAAAATAAAATTCCATTCTTATATTATGTCTAAAATTATTTAAAATAGGAAATAGGTAAGAATGGAACCTCTTGTACTATCCTTCAAGAGTAATGTACCTCATTAGGACCTCTACAACACTCTTCCAAAAATGTGATAGATCATCCCAATTGAAGCCATTATATAGTATGTTAACAGTTTCACCTCTTTTTTGGATTATGTTCATGACCTCTTGGAAATTTTCTTTCACCTTCTTTGAAATGTGCACCACCCTTAAAGGAAACCTAGTTATTGAAGCGATCATTTCCATGGAGACCCGAAAGGAAATTCCTCTTCCATATACAACTCCTTTCCTTGAGTTGGAAAATTCTACAGAAATAAGACTTTCATACCCATTAGCCATTTATATGTACTAGGAGAGGTATCATCTCTCAAGAATAGCTTGGACCTCTTTATCACTTTTTATACTTTCACAATCTATTGGTTGAATAAATGTAAGAGTTCCCCTCCCATGGTGGTTAGGTAGTAAATATTGATAGAATGAAGGAAGATAGGGGATGAATGTAAACTTAACCAACATTCATTCTTCTTGTTGATAACAAAAACCTCAAGATTATTCTTCTTAAATCAAATTATCTCGAAAGGATATATATTCTCCTTCCTTAATTTTCCATTATGAGGCATTCCATGAGGAATAAATACCTTCATGTTGATGATATGTCAAATTACCTCATCTAGAGAAGGGAGGATTATTAGTTTATGCCTCATTTTTATTTGATTTGTAATATGATACAATAGTAAGGAAATATCATTCCAAATAATTAGAGTATCAACATGGCGGCCTAAGTCAGCAAGGAGAATAGCCAACCCATTCCTTTCTATAAACACGTGTTTGATTTCACATTCCTAAAATTTGACGAGTAATGTGATGTTTTATTCACTAGTAAGAAATTAATTTAATAATTATATGTTATGGATTTTATTTCACACATTAGAAATGACATTGTTCAAAGTTTATTTTTCTATGTGAGAAAGGGGGAAGGCCAAATGTTTGTGTGTTATCACGGCTTCCATTAGTGGTGTTTGTGATGGTAGTTGATAAGATGACCATGGTAAAAAGAGGAGTAGCATTATGGGAGTGATGAGGAAAAATTAATAGTTGTGAATCTTTGGGGAAGATATGGTTGAATATTTCATGGCACTTATTGAATGGGAAGTAAAGAACCTTGATCATTGGTTGTGAATAGTTTATATCTAGGAGTTGGTGAAGAACCTCAATGGTGCTTTGTGCATGGAAATCAAATAAGTTGTCTGATTTTTTTTCCCAACCTATGCCATATGAAGGGGAGGATGAATGTATTCACCACCACCCAAACTCTAAGTTGTGCTTCTATGTTTCCTTCGGTGGCTAGTTCATTTCTAGTTCATGATGACATTGATAGATTGGATCATCATTCATCATATTGATTTAACTATATTTTTTACCACCTACATGTAATAAATTGGAGGTAGGCCTATCTTCAATGGTCTATGGATGAGATTTATAAGAACCTTAAGGTGGAACTCTTAGTGGAAGCTATTGGGACATTTTTGGACTAATGTGATATTTTAATAATTTCATCTCCCAATAATGTTTGTTGTAATTATCATATTAAGGATAAGGATGGGATGTTTGGGCCTATGTAATTTCCCCTATCCCATGGTAGCTTGTGTGACTAGTTGTTTTAGTATATATGGTAGGATTTAGTTTTTAGTAGTTTGGTTTGGAGGCTTCATATATGACCCTATTAAACATATGATATTGGTTTTGGTTATTTCTAGTGGCTCTTGGGCCTTCCAATTTTTTTATTTTTATTTTTTGTATTAATAATATTAAATCAAAAAACAATTACATCTTTCTGACATAGCAACATTCAGTACATAGTAGCCAATTTATAACTACCTTCCATAGTTTATGTCAGAGTATTTTATATCTATTGTCACTAGATATATATAAAATTAGTGAGGAATTGCAGGTATCACTACTTTACAAAATATACAACCTGTATATGATCAAAAGGTTGTTGGTCTATTCAAAACATTACACATAGCCATCTTAATCTATAAACAATATAAAATAAACTTGCTAAAGATTAACCTTTGTTTCCTTCAAAGTCTTGTATATTGGGTCTGACATCCCCTATAATTGAGATGGTATCCTCATTCCCTTGGAGTCCTATAGGATGTGGTTCCTTGGGTATTTCTACATTCAAATCCATATTTTAAAACTCTCTCTAGAATTCATTCAATTCCCTTAGGAATGCTTTAGCCTCCTCATGGTTGCACTGATGTGCATTCCCACACCTCACCTCCTCTCTGATGATTATCACTAAGACCTCCATGATCAGCCTCCAAAACTTGGTCATTGAAATCTCCAAATGGAAAATAACCTACAAAATGATGTTAAGAAATGTTTCTTTTGGAAGAATCAATAAGCAACCTCCTACTACCCTTAAATTTAACCTCATTCCTTACTTTCCAAATGTGCCATATGATTTTAGTAGATAAACAGTACCAAAGAAATTATAATCATTATTCAACTTCATATCATTGATTATCACTTTATTCCATATAAAACTATCATCTTTATCCAAGATACAAAGTTCATTAAAAATTATTTTCCAAATTTATTTTGCATAAAAGCAATCAAAAAACTGCTTGATAGTTTTAGGAGTTCTACAAATGCTACAGATATCCACATCATTATAATTTTTTTGAAAGGAACTTTATGAAAAGTGATTAGACATCTAAAGAAAGCCTTCTTAGGTTCCTTGACATTATGTCATATAGTATTGAAAATGTTTTTCCATTAATTATCAGAAATGGATACATTCCAACACTTATTAAGTTGATCGGTGATAGAAATATCAATAGTTAGTGTTTTATAAATTGTTTTAGCTTTTATTTCAAGGAGGTCAAAGCCATATTTCCAAATGAAGCCCTTGGGTAACTCAAGTTCCTTATCAATGCATATGTGGAAGTTGACCCCTTTACAAGCCTCTTGAAGGGTGCTATAAGTTCTCAAACTTGAATCTGGCAAATTGACCTCAAGATCCAATCTATTCCAAATTTTGATTTTCCCATTAGATAAAATATATTTGAAGGTAAGGATTCCCTTTTGGGACCACTTCTTGGTAGAGTACCCCTATAGCAAAGCAAGTGGGTTAGATTTATGCTCTAGGTTCCACCATATGGAGTTGTAGGCTTGACAACTATTATTTTTGCATAAGGATATTTCATCATTACTTATCATCACATTATGCTTAACTAACCCCCAATATTTCCACAAAATTTTGAAGACCAAGGAGTTGGCTAGAACGATAGGGTGTTTGCTACTGAGAATATCACTAATAGGAAGCATTTTCCAAGCCTTAGTTTGTTTGGGGGTGGAGAGTTGTATGTTGTTCCTTATAAAAACCTTCCAAGGTCATTGCCAACCAAAGCCTTTATAATCCATTTGGCTACAAGGGAAATACCATGTATCCTTAGATCCTTCAAACCAATACCACCTTGCATTTTATCAAAGCAATACCATTCCAATTTACCTAAATTCTTTTTATTTTTTCCTTTCCCACCGACTAGAGGAAATTCCTAATTCTCTTCTAAATTTTGTTGACCAAATAGTTGTTGAAGAACCATATTGAAGCAAATCATATGATGTAAGAAGAGATGAATTTTTGACATACTTGAATTCTACCAGCTAGTCATAGGTACTACTTATTCCAACCTTGAATCTTCTTTTCAATTTTTCTCTAATTTGTAACCATATTTCCTTCAGATTAGGACTAATAGCAAATAGGATCCCAAGATATCTAACTTATTTATTAGGGACACCCCATTGGAACTCATAGATCTTGATCCACTTGGGTGGGGATTCCTGCCATCTAAGGAGAATTTATTTGGAAATTGCGATTTTTGCACCTAATTCATAGTAGAAAAGTGTTAACTTTTCCATCAATGAGCGCATATTGTCTTCTTCAAGCTCTAGGAAGATGGTTGTTTCATCAACAAACTGAATGTTTAAAACACCACTTTGGTCTGGGAGTCTTATACCTTTGACCTTATGTGTCATAGTGTGCTCCCTTAATAAATAGTGAAGAACATCTAAGGCAATAACAAATAGGTTTGGTGCTAATGGACATTCTTTCCTAATAGATCTTTTAAGGTTAAACTCCTCTAAGATTGCCCCATTCACATCCATCTATGCTACAACATATTTGAAGAGGGTGTCAACCATTTTACAAAATTCATTGGGGAAGCCAAAGGCTTCTAGGGTGGTCCTTAGGAAGACCTATTCAACCCCATCATATGCTTTTTCAAAATCTAGTAGGAGCATGGAAACACTCTAATTGGAGTACCCTAACCATTTCATAGACTCCCAACTTGTAATTAAATTTTCTAATATGTATCTCCCCTTAATGAATCCAGTTTGAGTGTTGTTAATGAAGTTTGGGATAATATTAACAAGTCTTAAGGTAATCACCTTGGCAAGAATCTTGTAGGAGACATTCGGTAGGGTAATTTTTCTCCAATTCCTGATTAGAGTCTTATCTCCACCTTTTGGAAGAAGCTCAATAATGTCTTTGTTTATATTTTTCCCCAAGAACCCTTTATCCAATGCTTCTAGATAAACTTGAAATAGATATTTGTTGACCCAATCTGAGAAGTTTTTATATAATTCTATAGGTATTCCATCACTTCCAAGGGACTTATCATTACTCATTGATAGGATGGTGTTCTCAATTTCCCCTTCAATTATGACTGCAGCTAATCTTGTAGTGTCCACCCTGGAGAATTTTTGGGGAATAATACCTTTAATGAAATTCCTTTTATTGTGGCTACTTTCACCACTACTCTCAAAAGAGAAGAGTTTTTGAAATTAATCTTGGAGTTGATGCAGAATGTCTTCTTGTGAGGTGAAGGTGTTTTCTTCCTCGCATATTTGTTCAATTTTCTCTTTAAAGCTCTTTTCCTTCAAGTACTTAAAGAAGAATTTAGACCTCTTATCACCACAACTTAGCCAATTGATCTTAGCCCTTAATTTAATCCCTTGGATTTTATGAGTCTAAATCTTCCTTAACTTATTTTTGGTAAGGATAAGTTCCTCGCACAAAGCCTCATCATTTGGGACTGATTGGATCTTAGATTCTACTAAGAGCATCTTTTCATGCAACTCTAATTCTTTTTTCCTACTATCCAATGCTTTTTTCTTCCCTATAGTTTTGAAGAGATTTTTCTAGCTAAGGACATTATGCTCACACCATTCAATGTCACTTAAGTCTTTTAGCATCCACTTCTTAATTTCCCTAGGAGCAAAGATGCCATCCAAGAAATTGTTGTCTTTTAAGAGGTGAGTATTGAGCATAAAGTTGGAAGACTTAAAAAATTCCTTTGGCCTACCCTAGATGGTGTTTAGAGTGGCTTTTTATGGGGCAGTGATCTGACAAGGTATAGGGGTAGACACAAACTTTGACCCCATCACTATTAGGAGTAAAGTTGAAGAAAGATTTGTTGGCATATATCCTATCCAATCTACAATAAGTCCTCTTACCACCTTTTTGGCAGTTGCACCATGTAAACCAAACACCTTTGTAGTCCTTCTCGCCACTTTCCATTAGGTCAATCAATTTTAACTTGGCTTTCATCCTTTGCCAATAGAAATTTTCACTCCCCTTCCAACCCATGTCAAGACCACCCCACTTGTCTTCTAGATGTTCCACCATGTTGAAGTCCCCCCTACTATCCAAAGAACATTAGGTAGGCTCATTAACCATTTCCACGAGATTATTATGTCTTTGTGATCATTCAAAACATAAACAAAATATAAAAATACAACTTATTTTAATTATCTAAAATGAATTCAAATATTTATCTAAAAAATATAAAAGAAATATCAAATTTATAAATTAGGATAATAAGAAAAGGTAAAATTTATATAATTTCACTTCTTTCTTTTAAAAACTTTTTTTGGTTTCCTTACATTATTCAACAAACCCATATGGATTGATAATGACTTCTTCTAACTTTTATTTTAATTTTCTATAATTTTTCTACGAAAACTTCAACTAAAATTTTTATTGTTATTTTTATTTTTATTTTTATATAACTTTTATTTACTTATATTATTATATATTATTAAATATTATTTTATTTATTTATGTTACCAATGTTTTCAATAGTCTAAAGATAATCAAATTAGATTAATAAAGAATAATTGTTTTTGTTTTACTATCACACTATACATGTAAAATCATCAAAAATAACTTGTGTAAGCAAAGATTATCAATATTGGATGAATGTTGGGTGAAAATACTAGTTAAAAAATTAATTCATTTATAAAATTAATGCAAGGTTCATTGAAATTCTTGTATCTAAAGAATTATGCAAAAAATAATAATTAAATTTTATAGTCATTTTTATTTTGATTGGAGAGGGTTATTTAAAAATTAATTATTTTCCATATATATTTATTTTGTCTTATAAATTTTCAAAAAATAAATAGCTTTAAAATTAAATTATAAACATATTCTTCTTATAAATATTTTTTATTTTTATTTATTTAAAATTCTTTCTATTTATTTTCTTAATTACCATTGATTTAAAATAATTCTATATATAGTCTACAAACAGTCATAATTTTCCAAATCTCTTAATAAAATTTCAAATTTCAAATTATCTAGAAAGATGGATTTAAGATCAATAAAATATAAAAAATATTTTAAATAAATTTTCAGACATGAATGAACAATTTTATGTGGAATAGTGGTTTAAATTGATTAAAATGTAATGTGGAAATATTACATAAATGAGTGTTTAAATACGTTATGTTTTATATAAAAATTAATGAGCTAGTTTTATATTATTTCAATAAGAATTTTGTAACCCTTTTATTTCCAAGGTAAGGGTTCCATAATTCATACAAGGTCTTTATCAATATAGGTTTCTAAGTTTTAATGTTTCACTAATTTATAAACAAACTTAACATCCATGGACAAAATAAGTTTATTCATCTCCCAACCTTAGAGATTTCCCATAAGTCCATCCCCAAGAAAGGAGGTTATAATGGAAACCAAGTTTCTCAACATAACAAAAACTAATTCATGAATAAAGTACAACAATACCCAAAGGCTAAAAACACCACATATGAATCATTCAAATATTTATAGAAAGGGGGGAGTCAAGGGGACACTTTAACCCATTGGTGAAAATGAAAAAAAGTAATGTCTCATCTCCATCAATAGACCACTTTTAAATATCACATACCAACCTATTTTACTATCAAAACAACATCATCCACAATACCAACCAATATCCTATCATAACCATAACCCCAATAGATCCTACACACACTACCAACCTAATATCACATAAAATACATAAGAACTCAATACAATAATTTATTCACAAGGAATTTGCATGATTTCTCCAAAGTAGATTCCACACATATTAACTACAACATAGGTGGCTCTTAGCCAAAGAAATTGAATATCCTTACTTAACATAGAAACCCTTTCCAAAAAACATATACAAACCAAAAACCTAAAACACAATAAGGAAAAATACATAAAAATGGCCAACACATAAACATTTATGACAAAAATGATATTTAATTTATCTAATATACAAGATGGTATAGATACTACTTCTAATAGCTTCAAAAGGATCTAATGATAGCTCCTTGTTGAAGAATCCTTCAAGGTATCCTCTCTAGGGCTCCCTCCCCCAAGCTCCAAAACTCTCCCAAAGAGACCCTCTTCTCACAAAAAAATAAGAAAATAAAATAAAATAACAACCCACCCCAAAAACACTTCAAGAGGGGTATAAATAAAAGTTACCATAATAGATGCATGAACCTAGGGAAAATATTTCAATTGAAAAAAAATCAAGCATGCTTCATATTTAAGTTGAACCTCATAAAATTTCTTGAAAGGGTATTGGGAGGATAAAATCTTTCCTAAATCCGAATAAATATGTTCCAGCATGAACCCATCCCATAGGTATTCACAAAACCGAATTTGTATCAGTTAATTAATAAAAGAATATATTAAATGACCTCAAAATGGCATTCAACAAGATTGTGCAATCACAGCCAATTCACCATGATGGAAATCAAACAATGTTCACCAACAACATAAGCTACAGAATTCAACTACCATTCCAAATAAAGTTATGAGCAACTTAAATGGATACATTTCTCATTGTTTTCATTATTTTTATTGGACAAATCAAAATCCATCGACTCTACACATCACTTGTAGAAAATAATCCACACAACCAAGTCACATGATGGAAGAACGAAAATGAAACATTTCAAATTTTGTAGTCACAATACAAAGGAACTATGGGATAAGCAATCAAATCGGTTTTTACCCTTTACAACCTTTACACAAAAAGAACTCAACAAAACTGGCCACCTTTCTTTCCACTAATTTTTCCTTCCATATAGTCATTTTTTCCCTCCTCCAACCATCTACCAACGATCTTCTACAAAGGCTCAATCTCTCTCCTGACATCTATTTCATCTTTATTTCCTCCCATAAGATCATCTTTGCAACTTAATCGATCATCCTTTGTGCTTCTTTCTTGATCTACCTCCTCTATTCAGCCTCACCTATTTTTGGCCTTCACTCTTTCTTCCCACTACCTTCCATGATGCCTTTTCTTCCTCCTAGTAAATAGAATTATCAATGGAAATTTGTAACTATTTTCAAACTAAATTTTTTAACTTCCATTACCTATGCCAGTAACAAAAGGTTCCTACGCCCAAAATGCTTGACCCCAAAATAGTTAATTCACACCCAAATTTCAAACAAATCAAAACACCAAATAAAACTAAAGGAAAATCAAAATTTTATTGAGTAAAGAATGATGCTCTTACATCAGACTCCTTAAGGACAAAAAGATGCATGTGCTCCTGCACATGAGATCTCCAGCCATAAATCACCTTCATTCTCTTCTTTCGTGTCTTCCAACATCATTTTGGAAAAATGGTAATGTGTTCAACCTATTTTCATTTGTTTTTCTTTTTCTATTTTTATCTTTTCCTTCTTACATTCTTTTCATCTACAAGCCTCCAAAACTCCATCTCTCGTTCATATATATCATTGTCCACATCCTTTCCATCTTCCACTTTTAAACTCTTCCCTTCAACAATTTATTTCAAAGATTCAGAAGGATTATTACTAAAACACCAAAAACAAGTTGCTTATTGTTTACCTCACATGTGCGCTCCTCCAACTTCTCCCAAGCCACTCTCAAAAGTACATCAATCTTCTTTTTCATTGATATTCCATTAGTCAATACTTTTATTTCTTCTTCATTTACATTGTTTGTTTTTTCCTTCTCAAGGTTTCTTGCATCCTCCTAACCAACATTTTCCTTTCCATCTTCCATTTTCTTCTTATTTTTATTTTCTTCGAACTCTACTTCCATGTCAACTTAATGATGTGACAAGGCTTCTTCTTCTTTCAAGGCAACCATATTTTTCCTTCTCCTTTTCTTGACAATCGTTTGCATAGGCCACTTCAACTTCTTTTTCATGGGCCAATACCAATCATACTCTTGGCTTATTTCCTCAATCCATTTCCTGCAGTTCTCTAAATCTCTTCTCAACTCAACCATTTCTTTATCCCACTCCAATTGCTACATTTTCACATTTTTCTCATTTCTCCTTTCTTCTCAAGACTTTCTTTTATGATATGTTGTTGCATATTTTAAATTCTCTTTTTCACTTTGTGACACCTCACCTAGGGCTTCTCTCTTTTTCCTCTACATGGTCTTTTGGTACCTAGGTTCTTATTAACCTATCAAACTTTAACACACATACTTGTTAAATTCCTATGAGCATAACTACATTCCACTTCCCAAACCTTTTAGGCTCTCCCAAATCTTTCTCGCTCTGATACAAAATTGATGATAGCTAGTCACAAATGGAAAAAAATTCAACAACAAACAATAGGAAACACTTGGATTGATGGGGAATCACAATGAAAGTTAGCAAGATTGAGAAATAACAACCAATTCACCACGATGGAAATCAAACAATGTTCACCAACAACATAAGCTACGGAATTCAACTATCATTCCAAATAAAGTTATGAGAAACTCAAATGGATGCATTTCTCATTGTTCTCATTGCTTTAATTGGATAGATTAGAATCCATCGAGTCCACACATCACTTGTAGCATATAATCCACACTTCCAAGTTACACAATGGTAGAACAACAATGAAACATTTCAAATTTTGCAGTCACAATACAAAGGCATGATGGGACAAGCAATCAATTTTTTTTCAGCCTTTACACAAAGAAAACTCAACAAAATTGGTTGCATTTCTTTCCATTGACTATTCCTTCTATATAGTCATTTCCCCCCTCCTCCAAACATCTACCAACTACCTTCTTCAAAGACTTGATCTCTCTCCTAGCATCGACTTCCATCTTTATTTCCTCCCATATGATCATCTCTACAACTTAATTAGTCATCCTCTATGCTTCTTTCTCCATCTACCTCCTCTATTCGACCTTGCCTATTTTTGACCTTCACTCTCTCTTCACATTGCCTTCCACGATGCCCTTTCTTCCTCCTAGTAAATTGAATTATCAACAAAAATTTGTAACTATTTTCAAATTGAAATTTTTAAATTACATTACCTGTGCCAGTAACAAAAGGCTCCCATGCCCAAAATGCTTGACCCCAAAATGATTAATTCACACCCAAAATTTGTTCAAACAAATCAAAACACCAAATAAAATTGAAGGAAAATCAAATTTTCATTAAGTAAAGAATGATGCTCTTGCATCAGACTCCCTAGTGGACAAAAAGATGCATGTTCTCCTACACATGAGATCTTCATCCATAAATCACCTTCATTCTCTTCTTTTGCGTCTTCCAACATCATTCTGGAACAATGATCATGTATTCAACCTATTTTTGTTTGTTTTTCTTTTTCTATTTGTATCTTCTCCTTCTTACATCCTTTTCATTTGCAAGCCTCCAAAACTCCATCTCTCATTCATATATATCATTTTC
The DNA here is from genome assembly GCA_007258455.2 of Sequoia sempervirens. NCBI lineage: Eukaryota > Viridiplantae > Streptophyta > Pinopsida > Cupressales > Cupressaceae > Sequoia > Sequoia sempervirens. Next base: position 471,451,115 of record VDFB02271358.1, on the reverse strand, counting down.
CACATCCTTCTCGTCTTCCACTTTTAAACTCTTCCCTTCAACAATTTCTTTCAAATATTCAAAATAATCATTACTAAAATCATGAGAAACAACTTGCTTACCATTTACCTTGCATGTGCGCTCCTCCAAATTCTCCCAAGATACTCCCAAAAGTACATCAATCTTCCTTTTTTGTTGATATTCCATCAATCAATACTTTTATTTCTTCTTCATTTACATCATCTATTTTTTTCTTCTCAAGGTTTCTTGCATCCTCTTGACCATCATTTTCCTTTCTATCTTCCATTTTCTTCTTATTTTTATTTTCTTTAGACTCTACTTCCATGTCAGCTTCATGTGTGACAAGGCTTCTTCTTCTTTCAAGGCAACCATAATTTTCCTTCTCTATTTCTTGAAAATCATCTACACAAGCCACTTCAACTTCTTTTTCATGGGAAAATACCAATCATACTCTTAGTTTCTTTCCTCAATCCATTTCCTACACTTCTCTAAATATCTTCTCAACTCAATCATTTATTTATCTGACTCCAACTGCTACTTTTTCACATTCTTTTTCATTTCGCCTTTCTTCTTGAAACTTTCTTTTACGATATATTGTTGCATCTTTTATTTTCTCTTTTCCACTTCATGATACCTCTCCTAGGGCTTCTCTCTTTTTCCTCTACCCATTCTTTTGGTACCTAGGTTCTTATTAACTTGTCAAAATTTAACACACATACTTGTGAAATTCCTAAAAGTGTAACCATATTCCTCTTCACAAACCTTTTAGGCTCTCCTAGATCTTTCTCACTCTGATACCAAATTGATGATAGCTAGTCACAAATGGAAAGAAATTCAATAGAAAACAATGAGAAACACTTGGATTGATGGGGAATCAAAATGAAAGTCAACAAGATTGTGCAATCACACCAATTCACCATGATGGAAATCAAACTATGCTCACCAACAACATAAGCTATATAATTCAACTATCATTCCAAATAAAGTTGTGAGCAACTCAAATGGATGCATTTCTCATTATTTTTATTGGATAGGTCAGAATCCATCGACTCCACACATCACTCGTAGCAAATAATCCACATAGCCAAGTTGTAGGATGGTAAACAAGAATGAAACATTTCAAATTTTGTAATCAAAATACAAAGGCATGATGGGATAAGCAATCAAATCATTTTTCAACCTTTACACAAAGAAAACAAAACAAAACCAGTTGCCTTTCTTTCCACTGACTTTTCCTTCTATATAGTCATTTTTCCCCTCCTCCAACTGTCTACTAATTGCCTTCTTCAAAGGCTCGATCTCTCTCTTGGCATCAAATTCCATCTTTATTTTCTCCCATATGATCATCTCTACAACTTAATCAATCATCCTATGTGCTTCTTTCTCGGTCTACCTCCTCTATTCAACCTCACCTATTTTTGGTCTTCACTCTCTCTTCCCATTTCCTTCCACAATGCCCTTCCTTCCTCCTGGTAAAATGAATTATCAACAAAAATTTGTAAGTATTTTCAAACTAAATTTTTTAACTTTCATTACTTGCGCTAGTAACTATAGGTTCCTACGCCCAAAATGCTTGACACCAAAATGGTTAATTCACACCCAAATTTTGAACAAATCAAAACACCAAATAAAACTAAAGGTAAATCAAATTTTCATCGAGTAAAGAATGATGCTCATGCATCAAGAACCTCCATAAATTTCCATTGGTCATGTAAATCACCCTCATACTTGCAACAAACATAAATATATCACATAAAATAGCTAAAGTAATAATCAACATAATTATCTCAATGTAAAAAATAATCATTATAATAATTTAAATCTAATTATGATAGTCACAAACATATATAATTCCCTCATAACATTAGTATTTTATATAATTTATTTCTATTTTCCATCATATCATAAATTAAATCCATTCGGTATAATAAACATAGCTCTATATTGAACACACATAACCAAATAATATGAATAAATCTGATCTGATGTTAGGATCTAGGACTGTTGCATGTGAATAATAACTTTCATAGCCATTAAATTGAAGGTCTTGAAAATGTAATTGTGTAATTTAAAATGCTTAAATAATCAAAGCAATAATAAAGTGATGAACATAATATAAGAGAGATAAAAGAGAGAAGACAAAACACAAGTTGATAACAAAGTTCTCCAATATGGCTACGTCTCCAAGTCCCTCTCCAATAGAGTGGCCAATCCTTGATTATGCTCCAATAAAGATTACAAGGCTTCAACTGAACAGTGTCAAATCTCCTGGTTTACAAGAGTTACAAAGTTCCTCTCCTTCAAGTGCAGCAGAATAACACTTCTTTGAAGCACAGAGTTGAACACATAAACTCTCCATGAAAATTCTCTCCAAAAATCACCACCTCTAAGTCACCACTTGGTTATCCCAAGTCCTAAATTCCCCCCTTTTTATACATTATTTTCCCATATGGGGTTAAACCACCATATTTAATAAAATAACCCCCTTACAACAAATTTCCCTTATTTTTACAAACAAAACAATAATCCCAACCATTACCCCCTTAAAAAAACAAATTCTTCCATTCGGGTTCCATATTGTTTATTTATTTTTGTCTTTTCCCATAGGAAAGCCATTTAGAGGTCAATTATTTTTAATATTAGTTTTAACAACTATAATAAAACCAAACTGTCTCTCATATATTCATGGCCCTCATAATTTCAGGCTACAAAAATTATAAGGATTAAATTTGTTTTAAGTTTGGAGGTTAACTTTAATTTTAGTTTTAAAATATCTTTTATGAGAATCTTTTTGATATTTTAAGCCCCTTAAAAATCTCATTTAAATCCCTTAAAATCTTTTTAAATCCTCTAAAAATATTTTAAGATCCTTGAAAATCTTAAAGAATCTTTAAAATCTTTATAAATCCCCTTAAAAATCTTGTAGTATGGGCTTTTAAAACTTAAAAGGTTTAATAATTTAAATATAAGGGAATTCAACTTTTAAATTCTATTTTAAATAGTCATGTCATCTTTTTTTCCACGTCATCATTCTTGCCACATCATCATTCCTGCCACATCATCATGGTCAACCCTCAACTTTGACCAACCATAACTTTCACGTACGAACTCGGATTTGGTCCATTCAAAATGCGTCAAAAATCTCTTGACAAGATCTTCGACATGGTGATGAAATATGGAGCATGTGGAACACTTCAATTTTTCACAAGTATCCACCTAGATCAGTCCTCCCCACTAGAGAGCTTTTGGACCTCCAAAAGTTACTTTTATTTAGAATTTAAGTGAGGGCATGGCCTCCCCACTTGTCCTATATCACCTGTCCATCTATACACCTAGCTCAACACCAAAATCAAGACTGCAACAATATTGTTAAACACATACATCATTCTATCACTTCCATAAGCATCTATATAAACTGTTATAGCCATTAACCAATAAACATTGACTAATATCAAGACAAATAACAATGCAGATACGAAAGAGAATGAATCAACATGTCTATCTTTCACAATAGGAACATTTTTACCCAAAGGAATCTCCAAATTCCCAATCAAAAGTTGCAAACTTGGATCATTAATGCTTTCATTCACATTTCCTCATGTTATATTGTTGGTGTATCTTGCAACATTTGATTAGCCCTAATTACCTCAAGTTCATGTCTAGAACCACCTAAATTAATAAACATAATAGACAAATCTTTACTTGCATTAATCACCCTTTTCAACTCCTTGTATGTGCAAAAGATCTATCAGTCTTGATTTTGTGAGAATGTACAATATACCTGATACCATCTTTAAACAAGTGATAATGATTAAATTCCTTTTAGAAAATAGCCTTCTGATCATATAAATAAGGGCTACCCAACACTATCCCATAGATATCTAGTGGAACCACGTCAAACTGTACCTCATCAACAAACTTACTTGTGATTGCAAATCTCAAAATGCACTACCTTGTTACTTGCAATTCATTATTTTCGCAAACCCAACCTAGTGGATAAGGTTTCTTATGTTGTGTATTTTTCAATTCCAAGTTCCTTACAGCATCTTTAGAAATTAAGTTAACTTGAGATCCACTATCTATGAGTGTGTCAATTTTAGTATGTTTAGCAACAACCCTTATGTGAAAAAGCTCATTTCTTTTCTTATCTTCAGGGAAATCATAAACTTGAGAAGTAGAATTACAACTAGCATAGAAACATTAGAATCCTTACCTTTCAATCCCATTTTTGTTATCTTAGTTTCATCTTCAGACTCTGAACCAAGATCCATAACAACATTTGTGGACTCCTTACCTTTATGTTTACGAGCCCATTTTAGCTTCAATTTAGGATGCAACTGCCAGTAGTGATCATCATGACCTTTCCTGTCACAATGAGAGCATGAGAGCTTATCATCCTTCTTAATGGTAGTTATCTTCTTCCCCTTTCCTGTATCTTCATATTTACCTTCAGAATTAGATGGCTTCTTGTCAGAATTATCAATGAAAGTAGTCTTACCTCTTGACTCCAAGTGTGTGGCTTGAACACATACTTCATTCATATTACAAGGATTCAAAACCAAAATAGAAAGTCTTAGATAAGAGTGAAGACCACCTATGTACTTAAGCAAGGTATCCTAGGTGTACAATGGAACATTCAATGCAATAGCCCTTTTCTTGAATTCATGGGTGTACTCTTAGACAGTTTAACCTTTCCCTTGCCTAAACATTTTCCAATCCTTCATTAACTGATGCATGTGGCCTAGGGGATAAGATTGCTTCTTAAGAGCATTAACAAATTCTACCCAAGTTAAATTGACTCTACCATGTAGTGAAATTTTTTCCCGAGTTCTACTCTCCCACCAGGTGAGAGTTGTTCCTCCAAGTCGAAGAGTAGCTAACTGGATCCTAGAAGCATTATCAAAGATATTTTGAACTCTATAGTACACTTCTACTTGTTGAACCCAATCATCTAATTTCTCAGCATCTAATTCCCCACAATACTTAGGTAGATCAAATTTTACATCCAATTTAAGTTTAGGCTTATGTGCAACCTTGAAAGGACTAGCAGAAGTAGAATTAGTAGAAGAAGGAGAAGACAGAGAAGAAGGAGAAGATGGAGAAGAAGGAATTTTTGGAGGCTTATCACCACCTATTGGTCTTTTCCCTTTTTCCTTCTGATCCACATGCTTTTCTTGCTTCGACGAATCTCCTTTTTCACACTTCTTCCTTTCCATCTTTTCTCGCCTTTCTTGAAATAGAACTTCTACCATTTCCTCCATTTTGAGAAAAGATTTTTGAAAAATCTTCTCATTAAGCTCTAAACTTTTTCTAGCTTCCGATCCTTCCATCCTTGGCAAAGTTCTTTGTTTACCAATCTTAGGATTGTATTCTACAAGCATGCCTTCACCTCATTGTTTCCTGGATCATGTTATCATTCGCCTCTACAAACACTAGTCACAACAAAGCTCTGATACCACTTGATATGATGTTAGGATCTAGGACCGTTGCATGTGAATAATAACTTTCACAACAATTAAATTTAAGGTCTTGAAAATTTAATTACGTAATTTAAAATGCTTAAATAATCAAAGCAATAATAAAGTGATGAACACAATATAAGAGAGATAGAAGAGAGAAGACAAAACACAAGTTGATAACAGAGTTCACCAATATGGCTACATCTCTAGGTCCCTCTCCAACAGAGTGATCGATCCTTGATTATGCTCCAATAAAGATTACAAGGCTTCAACTAAACAATGTCGAATCTCCTAGTTTCCAAGAGTTACAAAGTTCCTCTCCTTCAAGTGCGGCAGAATAACACTTCTCTGAAGCACAGAGTTGAACACATAAACTCTCCAAGAAAATTCTCTCCAAAAATCACCAACTCTAAGTCACCACTTGGTTATCCCAAGTCCTAAATTCCCCCCTTTTTATACATAATTTTCCCATATGGGGTTAAACCACCATATTTAATAAAATAACCCCCTTACAATAAATTTCCCTTATTTTTACAAACAAAACAATAATCTCAACCATTACCCCCTTAAGAAAACAAATTCTTCCATTCGGGTTCCATATTGTTTATTTATTTTTGTCTTTCCCCATAGGAAAACTATTTAGAGGTCAATTAGTTTTAATATTAGTTTTAACAACTATAATAAAACCAAACTGTCTCCTATATATTCATGGCCCTCATAATTTCGGGCTATAAAAATCATAAGGATTAAGTTTGTTTTAAGCTTGGAGGTCAACTTTAATTTTAGTTTTAAAATATCTTTTATGAAAATATTTTTGATATTTTAAACCCCTTTAAAATCTCATTTAAATCCCTTAAAATCTTGTAAAATTCTCTAAAAATATTTTAAGATCCTTGAAAATCTTAAAGAATCTTTATAAATCCCCTTAAAAATCTCGCAGTATGGGCTTTTAAAACTTAAAAGGTTTAATAATTTAAATATAAGGGAATTTAGCTTTTAAATTATATTTTAAACAGTCATGTCATCTTTTTTTCCATGTCATCATTCTTGCCACGTCATCATTCCCACCACATCATCATGGTCAACCCTCAACTTTGACCGACCATAACTTTCACGTACAAACTCATATTTGGTCCGTTCAAAATGCATTAGAAAGCTCTTGACGAGATCTTTGACATGCTGATGAAATATGGAGCATGTGGAACACTTCAATTTTTTACGACAAGTATCCACCTAGATCAAAATCAAATCATCATAATAATATTATAATTTTTTTAACCTAATTATAATACAATCACCAAGAATATAATATAATCTAATCATAATAATAAATTAAAAGAATATTAATTAACATAATGCGGAAACTGATGAGTAGCAATTTTGAAAGAACTTGTATTAAGTACAAAAATATTTTTTTCTAGGAAAGGATGGGCCTCATAAAATATTTTTGCTTGGTTTGTAATGGATCCCAAACCTAGTCATTTATATCCTATAGTGAAGTTCAAAGTGAACCTAAAGTAATGAAACAAAGATGAGATTCATCAACCTCTAAATGATGACTACAAGAGGAACAAGGTGAATCCTCATTATCACTATAGTATATAAAGTTGAGGAAGAAGACTCCTCATTCTTAGGAATTTTTCTAAGTGGATATGAATCCCTAAAAGAACTATCATTGAGCCCACATGGCTAAATTCCTAAGTGGATATGAATCCCTAAAAGAACTATCATTGAGCCCATGTGGCTAAAATGAAAATGCAGAAGGATGATATTGAGAAGTGGAAAGAGTGAAACTCAAAAAGAACTCCTTAAATAAAATACTCATTCTAATAAAAAACTCAGATGAAGTAGAGTTGAGTAGCTAATAATATTTAACACCATTTTAATAACCTACACATATGCAAGGACTACTCTATAGATCTATGTCTTCACACTTATTTGTTGGAATGTTGGCTCATGTAGAAGAACATGAAACTCTAACATTATTAACTATTGGATTTCAACCACTTAAGCTTCAAATGGGTTGACTTCCTTCAATAATTGATGACAAATGTGGTTTTGGATATAGCAATAATAATCTATGGTCTTTGCCTAGTACTAAGGTACAATATATTTGGAGTTTACTATATAATTTCCATTTCATTCTAGTTCATTTTCTTTCATTCTACTACATAGTTATCTAAGTATCATATAGAATTATGTGCTACAAATAAATCCTCTTTGAAGTTCAAAACTACTCAAAATGATGGTTGGAATACTCACCACTATTATTTTTGCATTCAAAGCCTTGGTGGTTTTTCATAACTATTTATATAAAAAAAATCAAGTACATAAATTTCTCAAAAACCTTGGACTTATGTCATAGAAAGTACTCCCAAGCATGCCAACTTTTAGACCTTTGTGAATTATTATTTTATTGGGGAATAAGTTATAAGTTGGGAACCATCCAACTTCTCCTATTACAATGAATGATATAGATAATATACTTTGTTCTAGCATTATTGGGAGCATAATGTATGTTATGGTTTATAAAAGACCATATATTTCCCAATAAATGGGATTCCTTAGCTATTTCATGGTTAATACTGGAATAGTACATTAGGATGTAGTGAAGAGGATCTTTAGGTTTTTATAGGGTACCTTTAAGTACTTTGTTTTTTTCATGGTATATTTACAAGGGATGAACACTCAACAAATATTTGTGGGTTTGTGGATTTTGATTAGGTTAGGGATGTTGGCAATAGGAGCTCCACAATTGGATATGTTTTCACTTTGTTTAGTGGTGGTATCAACTAGATGAGAAAGCATTGGGTATGTTTAATTTTCCCAATATATAAGTAGAGTACCTAGAAACTACTTATTGTGATAATGAATTTATTTGTCTTAAGTATTTATGTTTAAATGTGGGTCTTAGTCCAAGAGCTATTATAGATTTATTTAATAGTCAGAGTGCCATATGTTTGGCAAATAACTTGACATTTCATGAAAGTAAAAGCATAATGATTTTTACTACTATTTTTTTGTGACATGGTAGAGGATGGGAGGATGATGCTAGAGAAATTTGATACTTTGAAAGATGTAGATGAATTAATAAAGCTAGTGAGCACACATCAATTCAAATGGTGTTATGATTCATGGACCTCTCATCCCCTACAAATTAATTCAAATGTTTTGGTACTCCCTTTTCTCTTGCAAGTAGTTAAAAAATGGGATAATTTTAGGAAAGGTTTCTCAACATTTCTTCTAATGCCAAGTATTTAGAGAATGTATTTTTAAGACTATGAACCATAAACTTATTTTTTGGGGTATAGACTTTATTTTTGGGAAAATAAATTTTCCAAGTTGTTTGTTAGTGATTTTAATTATGTATTTTATGTAAATATTTTTAATCTCTAAAATTAAAAAAAGGGCCCCAAATACTTCTTACATCAAAAGTTATGGTTTATGAAATTTGGACCTCCTATATTGAAAATGTAGAAACATGATATCATACATAGAAAATAGTTGTAAGAGGAAGTTACACTTATTTCTCAACTTATGATGTGTGTTACAAAACATAATATGAAATGCTTTAATTGATATAATGAAATACAAAATAAAATTATATATTTGGAGAGTGGATAATGGCACACTTATGATAGGTGGAAGGAATGTGTTATTTTTAACCTATGAACTCATCTTAAGATTTGGGTATTATTTTTCTAACTAGGTATTTAGGCACCACTTTTTTCGGTGGTTTTAGGTATTTTTTTGTAATTACCATTTTACGATTTCATGCACTACTTTTCCTATGTAAATTATTCTTAAATTGGAGGTTTAGGTAATGATTTGGTAGGTACTATACTTTATATAAGTACTCTAGATCTATATTTGGTGATAATATTATAAAGGGTTTCTCTACTATTGTATTGTAATTATGTTTATTTTATTAAATAATGCATTGGGCTACTTTGTATTATGGTTTTTTTCCTCCCAAAAGGGTTTTTCCCCATGTACACTTGTGTTATTGTAGGATTTTTTATATATTTCATACTATTTTTTCTCCTCTATAATTGTTAACATATAAAATTAACATAATCATATCCTCTAATATCAATAAATAGGAAGAATTTATGTACACCTTTATTCCTTTTAGGCTTAACTAGAAAATATAGGGATCTAGCCTTGCAATCTTATAGATTGATTCATAGATTTATCCCACATCTATGAGGATTTACATATCTAGTGGTCATGTGTGGCATATTTATCCTAAATAGATATTTATAACATAAAAAAATTCTATCATTCCCAATAGGACTTTGAGTCTCACATTGAATAGGATTTTTTGTGAGATCTCATTTACCTACCTTTTGAAATTAAAATTTTATTGTAACCACCTAGTGACTCTACATGCAAGAAAACGGTACCTCAATATTTTTTAGAGTATTTATAGATATTAAGTTTAATTTATGCCCTCAACCCCAAATTATTTCAATTTCTTTAACTTTAAAAAAATAGCAAGTCAAAACTAGCCTAAGGATACCCTAGTTCAAATTCTTTAGCACACCCATAACCCAATAAAATCTTGCAACTATGGCCCAACTAGATTACCAACCCTTTAACCATAAAATAATGGTGGTATTTTAGATATTCCATCTATTTGGAATTCTTTCCATCTATCTAACCTAAATTCCCATCCATCTTACACTTGGAATAATATTATAAATCTTTTTGAATATTTATATAATATTGCCAAATTATGTGCATGCCATAAGGCAACACAAGAGGATGTGGTAGTATGGTTGTTAGTATCATCTTTCAAGGGAAAATAATTATATTGTTATATTAATTTATCCCCAATTTTTTTATAATATCATAGGATGGTTTTGGTGATAATTGTATAAACTAATAGAGAAAAGGGAGTTAATCTCTCCAAGCTACAATAGTTTACTACATTTTAGAGAGCTCTAATGGAGACTATCTTTAATGTGTAGAATATTATTCACAAAAAATAGAATATAATTCCCCTTGACCATATGAGGCCTCCTTCATAATTGGTATTCTTCTACTACTTAAATTCATTCAATGCTAACATTTGAGTAATGATTAAATATATGGGTGGTTATGACTTGTGAATAGCCTATAGTATAGTTGTAAGGAAATAAAATAATTTGATCCAAGAATGTAAATTATCTCTTGTATGCACAATTTATATATTTATCAATATGTATTTCCCTCCTAATAAAATTCCTCAAGACACTCTAGCCCCTATTCCTAAATCCATTCAAGTTATGTCCAAAATTTCTAAAGAGAGATGAAATGAATATCCTTCTTAGAACCATTATTGATGAGTTAAATATCCTAAAAAGATATTTTTTGTTCCCTCTTAGGCCCTATAAAATTAGTGAAGGTTGTAGGCCTCTCTCCCAATACCAAAGCCAACAAGGTTAGTATCAAGGTTGCTAAGAACCTAGGTCCTAGATAGTTCCAATATAGCAACCTTTGCAAAAAACCACCACTTAATCCCACAAGAGATTATTTTCTAGCTCAAATTAATTTCACTATTGGTGAGGGTATGTGGTTCTATCCATGTGTTGATTATCATATTCCAAGTTACTACGCAAGGGATAAGCCTCAAAAAGCTATAGTAAAATAAAGAAAACATGTGTCCTTGAGCATATAGGTTCAAGGATTCTCACTTGAACTATTCATATCAAGGTAACAACTATCAGTGCATACACCTAAAGAAACCATTGTTACATGGTATGAAAATTAAGTTTTTTCTAATAATGAAGTAGAAACCCATTAGGAAAACTAATGGTTCAATATAATTGCTTAACTTAAGAAAAAAAGAGAGCATTGAGAGAATAACTTAAGGTTGATCAATTAAGGAAAAATATTCAAATAACACTACTAGTTTAGAATAATATTTCTTCCACCATCCATAAACAATAAATTAACAGGCACAATGTGAACAAATGAAAGGTAACTTGCTCATTGGTTGAATGACCAATAAATCAATGGGTTTTGTGTCCACCAAATATTCAAGGCACTACACCTTTTAGTGGCATAAATATGTGATATATCATATCAATATGATAACAAATTAACTTTTTCAAGAATAAAGAAAATAACTAATTGTGATCCCTCAAAAGAAAATATTACAAGAAAAGCAGCCTACAATTCTAAAAGTAATTGAACATGACCTATGTTATCTTAAAAATTCCCTATTGTACCTTACTTGAACCACTGGAAGGAATTTTATATATAATTGTATGCTATACTGATGATCTAGAACATTTATTATGCCTAAAAGTGTAGCTAATGCTTTTAATCTAGTATATGAACTTATGGCCATCTATTTAGATGGTAAAAAATTTCAATACTATAGGGGTCATTAGAAACCTCATTCTTACTATTTATTATTTTCCTAAAATAACCATACTCTAATATATTGTAATATTTTAAATACTATCCATTTTTTCAAGCTATGTTGATCCTAAGACTTCACATTAAAATTTAGAGGTTAGTAACCCTTGACTAGAAACCCACATATTTTTAACAATAAGATATGGATCCAAAGTGAAAATTTCCTACTGTAGTGTTGAAAAATGTACTCCTTTACATTTCTCACTATGTTTAGGTCCTTTAACTTAAATTGGACTTAATTAAGCCTCTAATTGGACCAATTCTGCATCTACAAGCCTAATTAATTGCAATTTCCAAAAGGGGGCATGTATAAGATCATGGGGATCCAAAAAGTGGCAATGAGGAAAAAATGCATTTTTAACTTGCCAAAATCGTAAAAAACAATGTTGACTTTTTGTATGGGTTGGGTACAACCGTTTTGGTTTGGTAATACCAAACTGAAACAGATATCAGTTATAAATGGATATCCATTTCCTGAAATTAATTTTCATCAATTTATGCAAACAAAATGGATGAAACAAAACATATATCCATTTCCATTTTGAAAAGCCCAAATGACACACTTCAGTAAAAAGGGCACAACATTTGTGTTTCCCATCAAAATTTTGACTTTTTATAGGCATTGGAAAGGTGATTGAGATCTCTATGCAATGGACTAGGTGGTGTTATATTGTATACAAAAAAATAATTATAATTATTTGAACTTCATATTTCATTTTTGAAACATCAAATGCTCACTACTTTCACATTCAAAGTCTCTTTTTCATTATTTTTTTGTAAGACTCGTCTCAAAATACTTGAAACATCATAAAAAGTAATAAATAATAAAATATTTATGTTTTTTGTAGTAAGGAGATGAACAAATCTTCATAAATCATCATATCTCTTTGTCCCTTTCTCTACCTCTCTATATATCACTATGTCTCCCTTTAAGCTCTAGACCTATCCCTCCCTCTTTTCTTCTCTCTTTGTCCCTTTTTATACCTATCTTTCTCACTCTCTCTCTCCTTGAGCTCTATAACTATCTCTCTACCTCTCTCTCCATCCTTCCTTCTCTCTCTCTCTATCTCTCCCACTCCCTCTCTCTCTCAGGTCCCTCCCACTCTCCCCATCTCAAGTTACTTCTAATTGAGAGAGATAGAGAGAGATAGAGGGAGGGAGGAAGAGAGAGACTTGAGAGGAAGAGATATATGGAGGGGGAGGGAAATATACTTGAGAAGGAGAGTTATGGGGAGGGAGGGAGAGAGAGGGAGAGAGAGAGGGGAGAGAAAGAGTTATCTAGTTAGGGTGGGAAGGAGACACCTGAGAGAGAGAGAGAGGGGGCAGTGGGAGAGAGAGACCTGAGAGGGAGGTGGAAAGTGAGTGAGTGAGTGAGTGAGTGAGAGGGGAAGTGGGAGACTTGAGAGGGAGAGAGGGAGCTAGAGAGTGAGAGTGAGAGGAAGAGGGAGAGGGAGAGAGAGAGAGAGTGGAGTGGGAGGGAATCACAGGAGGAGACCTGAGGAGGAGAAAGAGAGAGTGGGAGGGAGGGAGAGGGAGACGGAGAGTGGAGAGAAATGAGAGAGGGGGGGAGGGAGAGAATGGAGGGACCTGGATATGGAGAGTGGAGAGAGAGGAGAGAGACTTAAGAGAGATAGAGATAGAGGTGGAGAGGGAGGGAGGGATGGAGGGAGAGACACGGAGGGAGAGGAGGGGTGGAGAGAGACTCAAAGGAGGGAGGAGATGGAAAGTGGAGAGAGATAGAGGGAGGGGGAGAGATGGAATGGAGAGGGAGAGAGGGAGAGAAAGAGAGAGAGAGAGAGAGAAAGACGAAGGGAAGGATAAACATGAGAGAGAGAGAGACGGGAGAGAGAGGAGGAATGAAGGGGGAAGGATAAACCGGAGAGAGAGAGAGAGAGAGAGAGAGAGTGGAGAGAGGAATGGAGACGAAGAGAGATAGAGACTCAAAGGAGAGTGGAGAGATAGGAGAGAGGGAGCAAGAGAGGATATGGAGAGGAGAGAGAGAGGAGAGAGTGGGAGGGACTTAGGAGCAAAGAGAGGAAGTGGAGAGAGAGAGACTGAGAGAGGGAGATAGAGAGAGACTGAGAGAGGTGGAGAGAGAGACCCTGGGAAGGAGAGAGGGAGGAGAGAGACTTGAGAGGGAGAGGAGAGAGGGAGAGAGAGAGAGAGAGAGAGAGAGAGAGAGAGAGAGAGAGAGAGAGAGAGAAGAGGGGGAGAGACTTAAGAGGAAGAGATACTTTAAAGGGAGGGATAGAGAGAGAGAGAGAAGGAAGGAAGGATGGAGAGAGAGGTAGAAAGATAGGTCTAGAGCTCAAGGAGAGCGAGTGAGAAAGATAGGTATAAAGGGGGGAAAAGAGAGAAGGAGGGAGGGATAGGTCCAGAGCTTAAGGGGAGACATAGTGATATATAGAGAGGTAGAGAAAGGGACAAAGAGATATGATGATTTATGAAGATTTTTTCATCTCCTTACTAAAAAAATATAAATATTTTGTATTCATTACTTTTTCTAATGTTTCAAGTATTTTGAGATGAGTGTTATAAAAAAATCATGAAAAGGAGACTTTGCATGCAAAAGTAGTGAGCATTTGATGTTTCAAAATTGAAATATGAATTTCAAATGATTATAATTATTTTTTGTGTATAATATAGAAACACCACCTAGCCCATTGCGTAGAGCTCTCAATCACCTTTCCAATGCCTATAAAAAGTCAAAATTAAGGAACACAAAAGTTATGCTCATTTTACTAAAGAGGATTTTTTAGGTCTTCAAAACGGATATCTATTTCAAATGGATATCCGTTTTGATTTTAAAAATAGATATCCATTTTTTTTTTCAAAATGGATATCTATTTCAAATGAATATCCATTTTGTTTTTCAAAAAAATGGGTCCTCGCTTTCCAAAACGGATATCTCTTTTGAAAAACAAAACATATATCCATTTTGAAACTGAAACAGATATCCATTATGTCTAAAAAAATTTGCAGCCTTGGGATTTCCCTCAATTTTTCCTTGGTTTTTGGCTTGGGATTTCCAAGCCTGAAAAGTCAACTAAAAAATGTGTTTACAAAAATTGCTTAGTTTTCCTGCTTTCCAAAATGGTTCAAAACAGATATCCGTTTTGAAACTGAAACATATATCCATTTTGAAATTGAAACAAATATCTATTTTGAAATTGAAATAGATATCCATTATGTCTGACAAAATTTGCAGCCTTGGGATTTCCCTCAGGTTTTCCTTGGTTTTTGGCTTGGGATTTCCAAACCTAGAAAGTCAACTTAAAAATGTGTTTACAAAATTTCCTTAGTTTTTCGAAGTTCGCCCTTGTGGCTGATGACTTTTTTAATCTGAATTTCATGAAATGAAAAGGGTTTATAGAAATTTTTTTAGCTTTCCACCAATATAAATTATGCCTTATTTTAAATTTAATAAATAATTATATTGATTTTCTACATACATTACAACTAAAGTCCTGATTAATAGGTTGATAGAAAAACTTCTATAACTTTTAAACTACTTAACATTTTTCAAACCTACAAGATGCGTCACATTCTATGCTTTGCATACTATAGGATTAAAAAAAAATGAATTTCATAAAGTTTTGACCAAGTTATGGTGGTCAGACACACACATTTTAATAATTGTGAAATGTTCTAATAAAAAAACCATAACTAATTATTTACATGGAAAAAAATTACAAAAAAAAATCCAGCACATCTAGGCATGTGTCCTCTACATATATTGAAAGGTTTAGAAAAAAATGTATTTTTTTTATTGTACTTAGGGTGGTCAAACATACACTTGCTTCTTATCCTTTTCCTGAAAATTTAGTACCATTATATTGAAATTTCATTTTTTTGCAAAATAGATTTACTTTTTTCCAAAAAAGGACTAGTAGCCTAGAAACTGCATTCAATTTGCTACAACTTTTGTTCTTACATAATTTTCAAATTATGTTAATAACCTATTCAAATTTTTATGTCAAGTTGCCTAACTCTATTTTTCTAAGTTTTCATCGCCACACTTAGAGGCCTAGTTTGGGCCCCCATGATCCTGCATTGACCCAAGGGGAATCGGTATTTAATTAATGCAATTATCATTTTTAGCACCTTAAAATGAATAGGTCCTAGCAATTTAGGTCAGGACCCATTCGCCCTTGGGCGAATGGGTCCCCTTTAGTTGCTAAATTCAAATTTTAAATATGTTTTTGGCAGTCTTTTTATGATTCCAAATTTAAATTCAAATGTTGGCTTGTAATGTTTAATTTTTAGGAAATTAGAAATTTGTCTATAAAAGCAAGGTCTTAGGAAATTCATGAGAGCATCAATTCAAGTTTTACAAGAGCTAAGATTATTGTCAAAGGTG
This sequence comes from Sequoia sempervirens, assembly GCA_007258455.2. Classification (NCBI taxonomy): domain Eukaryota; kingdom Viridiplantae; phylum Streptophyta; class Pinopsida; order Cupressales; family Cupressaceae; genus Sequoia; species Sequoia sempervirens. The sequence goes on along the minus strand of VDFB02271358.1, from coordinate 471,434,888 downwards.
GTTCAAGAGCAGATATCTCAAGCGTTTGTTGCAACATTCAAGATCTCAAGCATCATGTCAAAGTTACTAAGCATCATACATGTTTTTGGAGCTAACATTGTGATGCAGGTTACAAAAATTTGAGTCAAATTTCAAGCATCAAGATCACATCATCAATCAAGCCATTTCATGCAAGATCAAGACCTTGGAGAGATCTACTAAGATTCAGTCCTTCAAGGGTTTGGTGAGTTGCAACATAGTAATTGTTCATTCATCATTCATTTCATGTTTCATTTAAATTCAAGGTTTAATTACCAAAATAGCTCACCAAAAACAAAAAAAATCTATGTTGTGTGTTTTGTAGATCTTAGGTTGAAGAAGGATTGAAGATCTATCAAAAGAGAAAAATTACAAAAGTTGTCAAAGTTGTCGTCAAGCCACAAAAAATCACTTTCAAAATATATTTCTAAATTTTTGACTATTAAACCTGGAGGAATCAAAAGTGCAAACCAAGGACTAGAGGACTATGAAATCAATTTTAAGACCCATTCGCCCTTGGGCGAATGAGTCCCAAGAGGACACTTAGCACAACCTTTTTGTGATAGGTGCATAAAATCAAGCCCTTCTCATATCTGCAATTTCTTTCTGGATTCTGTCAAATTAAGATTTAATTTAGAGGGTTCATGTGTTGCATTTCTTAATTGCATTCATTTAGTATTTTTCATTCATCTCCCAAAAGTACACTTTAGGTTGATTTACCCCCTCCTAAGTCAAGGAAAACAATAAGATCACCACCAAGATTGACTCACCTAAGGGTTGAAAGCAATCTTGCCCTAGGGGATCTCTTGTTCCTATTGAAACTAGGAAGGAAAGTGTAGGTGCATCATCCCATTCCATATTTTGGTCCACCACATTTTCCAATATTTCACCTACTAAGACAATTATGATCCAACATGTTGAACATGACTCTAATCTAGAAATAGAAGGTCCAAATCACTATTAATTTTTGAAGAAAAGTCCTCTCAATCTTGTTAGTGTGGAAAGAGTTGTTAATAATCTAGTTAGGTTTTAGGCTATCTAGGATAGTCCTACTCTCACTACTCTTAAGTTAACTTAGGAGACATCTCACTTTTTGTCTCACCTCATGGGGTATTTCCAAGTTTCTCAACACTTTTCCATAGATTCTTACATGTGCTTCATTTTTGGATGGGTGTTAGAGTTTCACTCCTACCTTGTCACCTCCTCATCCTTGCCTTTATATGCAAGGATATTTTGTACATGTCACATGTTTCTTATTATATTCACTCATTTTTCATATTTCTCATTTGTGGAAGTGTGTTTGATCTTGTAAGTGATCTTGGCTACTACAACACAAGGGCCTTATTTTTCATTTTTTAGAGTTAAGGAGTGTGTCATCACATGGTTATGTGAATGCTTCCTTAGTTTCAGTAGAGTAGTGGAGAAACCTTCTATTTTTAGTTGGTAATAATTTGTGATATTTTGGTACTTGTGTAGAGCACCATGTACATTTTTCAGCAATGTACTCTAGATCACTAATGTATTGTTTTTATGCTCCTTGATCATAGTAATATTTATGTCTTAAACTTCACAAAGTGTGTTTTCCTCCATGTCATATATGTGTATTCATAGTTGAGTAGCATACTTGATGTCACTCATGCAATTTTTTATATCTCTTATGTTCATATATAGTATTTTCAGGTTCATTGATATCAACAAACCTCATCACTTTATCTTTGGTAGAGTTTACAACTTTTACATGCTTCAAGAGTTCATATTTAAGTTCCTATCTTCATGATACACATTTTGAGGATGTTTATTTCCTTCTATTTCTCTCATTTGGAGAGGATTTTTCTTCCCATTGGGTTTTCTCCTTTTCTCCACTTATGATAGATATTTATTTATATATGAGTACCTTATTAGGCCATGTTATCAAGACACATATTTTTAATGTTTATATTTCTCCCTAAGTATCACTTAAGGGGGGTGTTAGTGTGAACACACTAGTCTTAATCTCACTTGGGAGACATCTCACTTTTTTCTTAGCTTATGTGGACTCACCAAATCAAAAATTGTCCATAGAGTCCTATATGTGTTTCATTCTTGGATGGGGAGTTAGATTTCCACTTCTACCTTCTCACCTCTTCATCCTTGCCGTATATTCAAGGCTCTTTTTCTACATTTCACATGTTTCTAGTGATATTCATTTTCATTTCATATTTGATTATTTATGGAAGTGTTTTTGATCTTACAAGGGATTGTAGTTGCTCCAACATACATTTTTATTTTCAATAGATTAAATAGTCATAAGTATGCCTTGTGATTATCTAGGTAAATATTCTGATATTTTTTTAGATGAGGAATCATTCAATTTCTTTGAATAAATTAGAATGGGTAATTACATTATTCATGTTGAGGCCCTAATCACCCAAAAATATCAAAAGAGAAATTTGATAGCACCCAAATATAGAATTTTTCCTTTATTTTTTTGATTGTATGATTGGAGATAGGTATGGTATATATGGTTTCACCACAAGGATAAAAGTGCTAGTAATCATATTATTTATAATTCATTTGCATTAATAATGTACTTGATTATGAAGAACATGTCCATGGTTTGTTATATTTAAAAAAGAGATATGAAGATTATGTAAGTTTATGGTGATATATAGCTAGTAGTGAAGCAAGAAGTTCATAATGTGGGTCAAATAAATTATTAATGAAATCATATATGTATTTAATATGTGATATTTTTTAGAATTATTTAATGCCTTTCTTTTTAAGGGTGTTCACAAAAAAAGTAGAAGCAAATAGGATAGCTATGATTGGTTCTCAATTTGATATAGTGAAATATTTATTGCTAAACAAAGATAGCATCAAGTTAATTATAAGGCCTACTATACCAAATATAAAATATCATCACAAGGTATTTCAAAGTGATTAATATATCACTCATTTTATCTAAACAATATAATGAATTTGTAAAAATAGTTAAACTCTAAAAATTAAATATGCATAAGCAATTTATATTCTCAAACTAAAAATTAATGAGTTATTGAAGGCATTGAAAACTTAGAAAGGTATGTTTATCCCTAATGTTTCTATAGAGACAAAATAAATATAGTAGCAAGAAAGAATAACTACAAAGATGATGATTTATCACAAGTAATAATAGTAACATTGGCTAAGGTATGTACTACTACAAAGAAGAAATAAAATTTCAAAACTCTATTCCAAATACAACAAGCTCATTATTGGGACTATGAAGGTTTGAAAGGATATAGTAAAGAAATTATGCAAAATATAACTAAACATTGAATTGAAGCTAATATAATGAGATATAATAAAAGAGTAGTTAATCCAAATGTTGAGTCTATCATGAAGTAGGATTTATCAAATTAGATCAATTAAAATTTAATTTATAGTACCAAATATTAATTGGTTTCTAACCTTGTCCTAATCAAGAAAATAATGGAGAGTTTTAATTTTGTTCAACTTTTAGGGATGTGAACAAATACTCTCTCAAATATCACTAACCTCTACCTTTAATGGATAAAGTTTTCTACATGGTAATAGAATTAGATATATTTTCAATGTTGAATGGTTTCTCTAGGTTCAACCAAATACTAGTAAACAAGAAGATTAAGACGATAGCTATTTATTTTAAAGACCTTATCTATAAGACCATCTTTATTTATAAAAAAAAAAGACATTTTACATAGAAATAAAGAGGAGGGTGAAGCCACAACAGTGGTTTACAATTTGATGGAGGAAGGAAAACTGAGAAAAAATGACCCCATGGCAAAAAAATTAGTTTTAGGGGTTCGAATGAACCTGCAAGTTTGACTGAACCAAAAAGGGGTTCGACCGAACTCGAGTTTGAGTAAACCCATTAATTACTGGGCCCACATTTTCTACCCAAAAAATAAAATAAAAATGCATATTGAAGGGGGTTCGAATGAACCCTGGTTCGCTCGAACCCCCCTTTTCCCTAATTTTTGACCTTGTTCACAAAAACCTAAATTTTATGTTTTGAAGCTCGAGTTGAGGATGAAAATGGAGGAATCTTCACAAACCCAATTGGAATCGTAGTCCTACGAGCTATCCAATGAATATAATTTTAATATGTTTTGGTTTTATTATGTATTTTATTTTTTAGATTTATTAAACATAGGGTTTTCATTGAAAATCAAGGTCATTGTTCGCAAATGTGGAAAAATAGCAGATTATAAAAAAATTTGAAAAATATGAGTGAGATATTGAAGTCCTTGATCCAAAAATAAATCAAATTGAATTTTGAAATATACAAAAAAAGTTATGCATTATCTGCTATGTCTAAATTGTAATTGGTTTGACTTTAAAACTTGATTAAAGAAAAAATATTCAATAAAAAACTATCTAACCAAGTGGAAGGACTAGATATTGGAGTCACAAATCTAAATTTGAAAGAATTAGAATTTTATCCTTCATAGAAAAAAATTTATGTGTTATACAGTGTGCATCACTTTTTTAAAATGTTGTTTTCTGAAAAAACCAGTTTTCATGGGAGATGGAAAAAGAAGTACAATCTAATTCCAAAAATTTTGAAAAAAATATTTTTAGAATCTATAGACAAAATGTGACAAGACTCTAGTTTGCATCATCTTCAAATTCCTCACGGTTTAGTTGCTATAGGTGCCCGAATGTGAAGATTTAGTTAAAATAATAATTGCAGTGTCTAGTTTGGCCAAAAATTGTAAACCACTATTGTGGGATCACCCAAGATATATTTGACAACATAGAGAAAGAGTTTTAAATATGTTAAAAAAATTCTTGAATCCCAAGAAATATATTTTTATGTTTGACAAGGGAAGCTATTAGGACACATTATTTCTAAATAAGGTATTGTATAAGAGTGAATTTGCACCCCTTATGCAAATTCCCCTTTTTTCCTTTCTCCACTTTAGAAAACCAAGTTCAGAGGATGTATTGTATAAGAGTGAATTTGCACCCCTTATGCAAATTCCCCTTTTTTCCTTTCTCCACTTTATAAATATGTTAAAAAAATTCTTGGATCCCAAGAAATATATTTTTATGTTTGACAAGGGAAGCTATTAGGACACATTATTTCTAAATAAGGTATTGTATAAGAGTGAATTTGCACCCCTTATGAAAATTCCCCTTTTTTCCTTTCTCCACTTTAGAAAACCAAGTTCAAAGGATTAATTACACATAAGCCTGCTTCTTTGGTCCCACTTGGCACCTTTTTTGAGTGTCAGCAAAGGCATTTCTATTGGGGATGCCTACACAAGACACTTATGTCCCTGGCAGATTCTTGCAGCTGAACCTGCAAAGGCGTTACACTTCTCATTGGGATTCAAGTTGTAATGCCCTCTTCAGTCGATTGACTCGAATATGGTTGTTTTCTTCACCCTTTCCTTCAAATTCTCTTCTTCAACAAGCATTTCATCCTCTAAGCATTCAGTTGAACTACTTTGAACACTTCATTCACAAGCTCACTTTCATACTCTTACACTCACTCCAAGCATTTCAAGCACTCCATTGCAGCAAATACACCACTCCATCACTTTGACAGATCAAGTTGGGGACAACACCATTGCAACAAAGGCTTGAGTACTCTCATTTTCTCCCCCAAGCAGCCTTGAGTGCTCTTAGTGGAGGTGGTAAGCTTCCCTTTCCTCTCCCCTATCACTTGGTTTAGTAAGTACACTTACTATTTTGTAGTGCTTTTGGTGTCCTTCACTATATTACTTCCTTTATCATACTTGCTTTCTTGGTTGTCTGTGGAGGTGGAAGCACCTAAACAGGAGTCTTACTGAGGCAAACCCCTATATAGCCACCCAACATTTTCCTCTCTCTTGTGTGTAGCTGAACGTGCTTTTGAGGAGCTAGCTGGCAAACGAGTTTCTTTGTGATATCCTTCTTGCTGCCTTAACTCTCGTATTTTTGCTAGAGAGTATTTCATTTACTTAATCCCATTATTTTGGCCCTTTAGTAGTAGTTAGTTGGGTCGTTAGCTTATTTTCTTAGGTTTGACCTTGTCTTTGTAGTTGTCTAGTCATACGGATGCCAACACACTTGAGAGATATCAGCGCGCCACGCTATCGTCTGAGGACCGTGCTTCCATCCTTAGGCAAAGAGTTTCCCGAGGTGTAGTGTTGGACGTGAAAACTGACTCACCTAGCCCCATTCAGTATTTTGAGTCTATAGAATGATTGAAGGACCTTATAGTCCTCATCATTCTCGTCTCGCATATCTTAACACCTCGTTAAACTAAGGTAAGTTAGGGCAGCCTTCCGCATCTTGGCCCTTTGTGACCTGGGGCCTTGCACGTGGCGGTCCCCTTCTCTTACAGGTATAACTATTAATATTGCAATATTTCTAGCTATCCTTGAGATTTGACTTCCCTAACACAATAAAAAATTTAATCTTTCCTTAGAAAGATTAATTTTGCAAGAAAATTCATATTAAACATTGTAGGCATAGTTTTGTCTATTATCCTAATGTTAAAAATGACCACTAGTTCAAATGGATAGATGAGGATAGAAAGAAATTTTAACAAATAAAAAATTCCATTTCCAAGGCCTTAATATTATTAAATCCAATTTTTTATAACTTTTTTCTATTGTATGTGTATGGAAAGAAATCTATTATTGTTTTATTGCCCACTCAAATGGAAGAAGATTCTAGAATAGAAGAAAATCCTATTATTGTATTTAGTTAGGCCTTAAAAAGGCTAAAGAAAATTATAAATTTGAAGAAAAAACACATGGCTTGGTAAAAGGATTGGAAAATATTAGACAAATAATATATTAAAATAAAATCATAGCCATGGTTATCAATGTAAGTATAAGATTATATATACTAATATATAAATTTATAAATGAACCCTGTAACATTCATTACAACTACACTCTCACAATATTAGGGTTGATTGGCCTTTAGACTAAAATATCTAATATAAATAGGGACCTAGGGGCTTTGGACTAAGTTAGATCCCCATTAAATAGATAGGAGATCAAGAGGCTTTCAATTTCTTGAGACTAACTATAAGAATCTCCAAAGTCATCCCACCTATTGTAGACATGACCAAAAAATTGGACCCCTAACTCCTCAAGGAAAAAATTGCACATAGATGTTAGTGTATTACATTTTTTAAAACACATTTGTAACCAGACATTAGTATCCAAATTAGAATTTCAAATTTATTATTCACTTAATTATTAAAACCCTAACCATAATAATTATTTACAATATTTTCTAATGGATATTTTCCCAAATAACATCTTGTAAAATTACTATCTTCCTCATTTTGAATGTTCCAAATTATTCTCACTTCTCTCTTCCAAGTGCTTCAATATAAGCTCGTGTTAAGTTTTCATGGTGGTTCCTCACTCCTCCATTGCTACAAATATAAATTTCTTCAGTTTTTAAGCTCTTTTGAATTTACCTCTTTGTTCTTGATCCAAGAGTCCATAAGATACCTCAAATCCTCCTCACAATCCCATACACTCAATAGAGGTTTTCCTTTCAAATATCATACACATAAATCCTCCCTCATAGAAATATCCTCTCATCGAACTCTTGATATAGGTCCAACCTCCATAATCATCTCCTCAACACATCAATGAGCCTTTCCATCATATATTAATTCCTCACTACACAAGTAGATGCCACTACAACACTAGACATCCTTACAAGGTTTGATTTGCTAGCTACATTACACATGTTGGTTCCCAAATCTGCATATTATTGAACCCTAAAGGTGTGCCATGTCTTATGTTCAAATTCAAAGAAAAATTTGGCCAACGAATAGGAGAATGATCTCACACTTTTCTCTCCTACATTTCAGGCTTTGTAAAACCTAGGTGGATCCCCTATATGGTGTTGAATATGGATATGAAATAAGGTTTTATTGCAGCACTTAGTAGATAAACTTCATACAAATAGCAAGGGTTTATATGTTTGTAAAATGGAAGGCACTATCCTTGTTGTCCTTGAAACTCAAACATGAAGTTGAAACATAAAATAACTCTAAACAAATTAGAGCACAGAAATGATTTTTAAATTTAAAATTTGTTTTTAGAATGATGAAAGAAAACTATGCAAAACCATTTTTATGAAAAAATGAAATACACGAAAAAGAATCTTTAAATTTATTTCCATTATTTTCCCTGCACTTCATCAAAATGTAATTTTTTTGACATAATAATACCACTAAATCACAACTCAAATTAATTATTTATGTAATACTTAATGAAAATACAATCGCAACGTTCAAGAAAGTGAAAACATTTGTCCTAGTTATTTCGCTTTCCAAGCAAGTTAAAATTGTTCTTGACATTTACTCATGGTTGTTGGCTACATGACATTGTGAAGATGAGGAAGAATAAGAATGAAGATGGAGATAATTCCACGCAGTAGGAGCCGAGGAGGACACAGTTATTAGTCATGCGGAAAGATTTTTTAACATATCTTAGTGTCCAATGCATGGTCTCTACCTAATAAAGTGGCACAAGACACTATAATGAATATATAATGCCATTTCATATGCAATTTGCAAGCAAAGTAGCATGAGTCTTAATACAACAGTCCAAGTTTAAGGATGCCATTCTCAGTCAAAATTATGAGGGCATGGAAAAAAACCAACAAAAAGGAACACCAAAAGCATTAAAATATATAATGAAGCCTCAACATGAAGATATGATATGTTGGGAAATGGGTTATCAAAAAAATATATATTGTTTTGAGAAGAGAAGAAATTCACAGTTATTGCTCCAAAGCAGGCCAAAATTATTGCCTAGTACACAGTGCAACAGTATTAACAAAAAGCAAAAAACAATCATCCAGTCCAGTCTAAAAACTGCTCTTCCCCAATAGATTACTATAGAAAACCATAAAGTACTATTGAATTTAATGAGTGCAGAAGATACATATTAAAGGATAATTGGAATCCTAACAAGAGAATCGAGGTGAAGATGAGTAGCCCTACACTCTCCTGACATGAAATCAATGCATTCATCAATAAATACTTTCAGACAAACTGGTCCCTGATCAGCTGGTATTTCAGTGTGCTTATGGGGATTGGCTATTCTTTAACAGATACTGTATATATTAACTTTGGAGTTCGATATATGGAGACAAGGCTCCCACATTAAATGCACTTGTATTAAATATTTTTATCCCAGTACTTACATTCCAGATTAATGTCTGTAATGTCTGTTCCCTTCCCGGTATCGATCTTAGTGCAGCCCTGCCTAAAAAGTGAGGATCAGGGATCACAGTTGTCCTATTAGGCAGACAGGAAAAAAGAAAATAGCTTTTCAGCTGATATACAGGCATCCACTAGATGAATTTAGCTGCATGTCTTTACCTAGAAGGAAGCAATCTTTTGAGATTTTCTTTTTACTGAAATTTTCTGGGTACCCATTTGCTTTTGCTCCAAAAAGGTAATGCCTGGCCATGGGGCAAAGGTTCCCCTGTCAGGAGTTTTGCGATGCATGCAACTGCAGGCCCTTCAAAGTCTGATTAGCACTAGGTGTATTTCCCTTTAAGCCTGCTGCCTAGATCGGAACTGTAACAGGAAGCAAGTCTGATAATACCTCTGAAAGCCTTTCTGTCCCTTTTTTGCATTCCTTAAACAAGAACTTAACGTGGATTATCCTAAAAATAAGACCTTAATCTCACTTCTCATATATCATAGAAATTTTTTTGGGAAGTTGCAATAAATTTTATATTAGATTTTTGCAATCCATGATGTTGTATGGTAGTATTTTTTATCGTGTGAAATTTTCTCATCAACATTTCAGATCATCTTCCATCATATTATGATATGTTCATAGATCAACTTAAATATTTATACGCATAAACAACCAAAACTATAACAACAAAGCTGAAGCATATCTATGTAAAAATGGAGAAATTCAAGCATTCTGAACTAATACAAATTAATCATCTAAGGTTATAATGATATGTAAAGTGATTTGTAACAATTAAACCTCCGATATGCCTTCATTCTTTACAAGCAGACCAACGTTAATCTTCTGTCATTAAAAAAGAGAAAAGACCAACATTCTTGCCAACTCATATAACGAACAAGTACATCAATAAGGAGATGAAAAACATTCGTTTTCTCCATCATTTACAAGAAGACAAAAAATATCTCATCCTATCCGAGGAGCAAGACTGAAACATGCAAGGCCTGGAAAAGCTTCAGAAAAGAAGTTGAGAGCCCATTTCTAATATGCTCACCCAAACTTAACAATCTTTGATCTAGTTGGATAAGTTTTCTATAATCTATTTAATCTATTTCTTTTCGATGATGAATCGTGTGATCTGAAATGTTGAAGTGAAAAAATATATAGAAAAGAATTCTTAAATTAATCTCTAAGCTACTCTAAACACTCTTTTAATCTTCTCTATAATCTGTAATGGCGAAGAGGTCTGATGTTCAAAAGAAACAGTTTAATGATATATCAGTCTTGTCACATGGTAAGAAGCTGAGAAGAACTCTAACTCGGATTTAACATTAGAACTGTTACTTGAAACTTCCCACAAAATTTCTTGACACAAAATCTCCAAGTTGAATTGTCCCTGTCTAGCAAGAAGGTTTTAACAAATTTTCGATATCAAACAAATGAAACAATTAGATTAAATTGCAAATGGCAAATTGACTAATTTCAGTGCAAGCACCCTGGATAAAAACACTGAAGGTGAAATCCGTATGAACGCTCTTAATGTATTATCAACATATATTTGCCAACTACAAACTAGAAAGGCAGGAGTACAGTGGTATTCAAAACAATTGAAGATAAGGTATACAAGTGACCAAAGCCTGAAACCAAAAATAATGAGATCTTGGCTCCACCTCCTGCAACACTTAAAAAATCTGAGATTTTTATATTAATATATAATAAAAACTGCAACACTTACATCGTGAATACATTACATCTGTGCTGATAGACATGATAGTTAACACTCTGCAACATCGGTATGCCTTCAGTTGCAAAGAGCTACAGAGAAGTCGAAACGACATGTTCCATTAAGCTAATGGAGGTTAAATTTGGTGCTGAGAAGAGACAATTATAACAGCAGCTGGCTGGCTGCAAACATATCATGATGATTTAGCCCACTTTTAGCTTCTGGGGACATGGAAACAAGCAATGCTCCAGAAGCTAAAAGTGGGATATCTACTATCAATACAAAATTCGGTTCAAACCAAAAAAACTGGTTAACCCTATATTCTACCTTCCATAATTTGAATCCCTATATTACCACCATAAGCTTCTGCAGTGAGTGGCCAACCTCAGTACTGTTATAAATAGCACCATCATCTCTATATTACAATATATATCTTCTGCTGCTGCTGCATCAAGGCTCTGAACATCTTAAACATGGTATTTTTCTTGTCTGTCTAAAACTCTTATACAGCTCACTCTTCTTCTATATCTTACTTAGTATCATATATATATATATATGTATGCCCAACCACTCTGATCTGCACATTCATGTTCACCTGTTGTGCAGGGGATTTGGGCCAGTTGGGACCACTCTTTTTTCTGCTGCAGTTGTATTGGCATTCATCTCCATCTGCCTGGGAGGAGGAGTGCATGGCAGGCTATTCTTTGAATGACATGGATCAATAAAGGGCTTATTACCCTTTTTGGTATTTTTCTCACCCATTCCAGTATTAAAAACAGCTGACTGCCTGGCTGCCGATGTTAAACATACCAAGCTCAATAGCACAATCAGAATACACAGTAGGCAGCAACTCACTGCTGTAGAGCTCATCCTTCTATGTCCCTCAATCATGGTGACTGCAGCAATTTTACCAGCCCAACCCAACAGCAGAACGAACATATATACACAATCAAGAAACCAGATAAACCTTGTGCATAATCTGTGTATATATGTTTCCAAACCTCAGGAAATTATATACAGTCCTCACACAAGAACAGTGCAGAAATTAAACCATGTCACGGGAGCACTCAGTAATGGACGGTGATAAATGTGATCAAGGATTGATTCATTGCAGCCTTTCAAAATAGGGATTTTTGTACCTGGACCGTATTGAACCAGGAAAACAAAAAGAAATAAAGAAGATTTTACTGCCTGCAACTCAATCCGTGGAGCCTATAAATGCAAAGGTAAAAGACCAGCTGCAAAATGATCACGGGGCTTCATGCTCTTCCATTAAATCCACTGCACTGCTTCTCCTCCTCATAAAAAACCATCCCCCACCCACAAATCTGATGAATAAAAAAGAGAACGAACCAGAAAAACCTGTACATGAATATTCATGGACACCCGCTCATGACTGTCCTCATCCTACTATATAAATTTAATGCACAAATTAACTACACCAATAAATACTTCATAAACTTGCAAAATTCAAAGCATTAATCGACATTGAATAATGCATTCAAATACCCGCCGCATGTTTTTACTAAATGCTAACCAATTTTGTTTGTTTGTCAACTAACGGCGAGTGCAGGATGTTAAAATTCTTCAGTAGTTCGGAGATCTTGTCTTTGTCAACTAGAAGATTAGATACTGCCAATGTGGTCTGCCACGTCAGAAACGACTCAGGCTACGCTCCCATGGAATTAGCGATTATTGCTGATTTTTTTAAAGTAACTTATGTAATGATGTCTCTGCTTCTTCTTGATAGCTGTTGATAACAAGAGGGTTTTATATCAAACTCATTATTGTTAATTATTTGATATCAAATTTATATACTTGTTAGTTATTTTACCTGAGATCAAGAATCATTAGGTTGACACCTCTTTGTTTGAGAGTTAAGTATTGAGGGGTATTCATTTCGCCAAAGTCACTTAGGCATTGCACTCAATAACACTTGATCCTTAATGAGATCAAGAATCATTAGGTTGAAGCCTCTTTGTTTGAGAGTCAAGGATTGAGGGGTATCCATTTCGCCAAAGTCACCTATGGTAAAATCTTGGTCTCATCCCTTATGATGTAGGGGCATTGCACTCAACAACACTTGATCCTTAATGAGATCAAGAATCATTAGGTTGAACCTCTTTGTTTGAGAGTCAAGGATTAAGGGGTATCCATTTCACCAAAGTCGCTTATGGTACAATCCTAATCTCATCCCTTATAATGTAGGGGCATTGCACTCAACAACACTTGATCTTTAATGAGATCAAGAATCATTAGGTTGAAACCTCTTTGTTTGAGAGTCAAGGATTGAGGGGTATCCATTTCGCCAAAGTCACCTATGGTACAATCCTAGTCTCATCCCTTATGATGTAGGAGCATTGCACTCAACAACACTTGATCCTTAGTAGGCTCATTTAGAATCTTTCAACTTCCAAGTAGGCTAAAGGCTCATTGGCTCTAACTACTTTTAAAATTGTAAATATTTTTAATATGTATTTTATTTTTAAAACATCACTATATAATATTTTTAAAAATATTTTTGATAAAAATCAATTAGATTGTTAAGTGATTTATTGGCGAAAATGTTTGGCTTATAAATAATGCATTAGAGATCAAGTCTTATCTAGTATAAAAGTTTAGCATCTTAAGTGATGAAACTATATTAAAGCCCCCAACAAATTTAGTAGAATGGTTACCCCTTATTCCTGGACAATTAGCCAAAGGTAGTTGATGATTCATACACTCGATACCCACAAGTGCGAAAAAGGCCTGACACTATAAGAGATGAGGTTTTGTTTAGATCTCATTACAAAATGATGTCAAACTCAAGTCCGAGCATAATTTGATAAAATGACACCCCTTAATCCTTAGTGCTAAATTGAAGGAGGTTGATGATTCATGTACCCAATACTAATGGGTGTAAGAAATCATTAACACCATAAAGGATGAGGTTCAATTCCAATGCCACTCTACTTAAACATCATACAATTCAATGGTCAAATAGTAAATAACAATTTTACACCTTGTCCATACCAAAAAGGTAAATACTTGTCCCATTTTTGTTGGCCAAAATTGACCATTGATTATGGAAGTGGATGATGCTTAGGAATACCCTTTGAATTCTAAATGAATTTGGTGAAACAAATACCTATAAATTATTGGCACCAAACTAGAAGAAGTCATCATAAATCATGAAAAGAAAATTGAAAAGGTTTTCATTTAGATTAAATTTAGTAAGGGTTTGGTAACGAGGTCCACACCCCTACAACTTGTCCACTACAAGACCTCATAATTCAAGTTTTGAGAATACTCCTCTATCATTCCACTTACAAAGATAACATAGCATTTACATTGAACCTGTCAAAGTACTCTAACAATCTCTTCACTTGTGAGGATATCACTATACTTACAATTCAACCTTACAAGTATATTAAGTTCCAACAATTACTCTTTCTATAAGGATACCACTCTTATCGCTTCACTTATGAAAATATCACACTCCATTTACTATTTCATATATAAAAATATTATGCTTTGCATACTACTTCGCTGCTAAACTCCTCCTCCAAAGATATCACACTCTACATACTACTTTTTCTATAGCTATAATAACTCCTCTTCACTTGTGCACATAAAACTTGAGATACTACACTCCACCTCTACTTCATCTACAAGAATACCTACCATTACAAGAATACCTACCATTCCAATTGTGAGGACACCACTTCAACATGTACACAAACACTAAAATATCACTTTAAATATTTGAACCTAAATCTTTTTCTTTTTTAAATCATGTGGCCTTGCCATGTCGAATAAAAAAGAATTATAGAAAAAAATATAACTAGGTTTTGTATGAAAGGAAATATTTTTATTTGAAGATTTTTTAAGATCCGTTGTACCTTCACAGTTGATTTGCCTTTGGACGCACGTTGTTTTGAAAATGTCAGACGTCGTTTTGTCTAACTTAAAATTAATGATGATGGGAATCAGGATAACAATTAACGGTTATGTAATGGGAAAACAACGTAATGAGATGTTCTAAAATGGTGGCGAATAAAAATAGATTATTTTTCACAACTAGAAATTAAAGACAACGTGACGAAAACTAATGACTATCAAATGAAAGTACTTCTGGTCTAATAAAACAACAAATGTCATTTACCAAATGGGCGGCAATTAAAGTGCAGAGAAAGGTTCAGATTCTTTCCAAACTGTTTGGAATGGATCCACATTATTGGTGTACTTGTTTCTTCTTTATTGTGTCTTGCGGAAATTTCTTTAGAAATAAGAGATAAATATTTTAGTCTATATTAATGATATGGATTAAGAATATTTTTTATTGTAATTATGATGAGTTTTTTTTATCAGCATTTTAGATTATATTTCATGATCCGGTAAAAGATAAAAATAAAGTGATAAGATTATTAAACAAAGACAAATTATATTATCTTTAAGTAAATATTTTATGAATTTAATTGTATTAATTTTAAGTGAAGTTTTATTTATATATTGTTATATTAAAAAAATATTTGAAAAGTATTTATTAAAATTATTCATCAATATTAATTAAAATTTAAATGAGTTTTTCGAGGTTAATAAATAGTATTATTCAAGAATATTTTTGGATGTATTTTTGTGATTTTTTGTATCAAAACTTTTGCTCATTGCATCAAAAAACATTATTCTTCTTTTAGAGACAATAATAGGGTTCTATAAAGGCCCCTACCCTTGCCCTTGGAAATTGACTACAAACATAGATTATACTATGATATTATATTAACTTAATCCATTGTATTGCTAAAAATAAGGATTCTATAATTGACTTAGAACAACTCCAAAAAACACTTAGATACTGCCAACAAAAAGTGTCAAAAACCCTAACCATACAACATAATCTATCACTAGACTACCCCCAACATGCCCTTTAAATAAGAGAAGTTGACATATTATCAACAACGTCCTCCACCCTTTGTTCATTAGCATCCATCAAATGACCTTTGGAATGGCATGTAAACAACATGAAACAAAAACCATAGCATACATCCCAATGGTGATGAGATTTGTGAATTAAAGTACCATAAAACACTAGTTTGGTGAAGTTGCTACTGACCTTAATCCTATCACATGGCGATACATGTGCAACCTTGCTAAGACTTTTCCTACACCATAATATACTCACAAGACATCAATTTCCCTTCACATTCATCCAAGAACACTAGAATTTTCCTTTTCTAGAACATGCAAGGAGGTAGAGCCTTCTCCTTCCAACCATTTATCAAAATGTTTTTACCTTGTGACCTATCTCTCTCTTTGCATTTACCAAAGAAGCACCTAACAACTGATCTAACAAAAAAGAGACAAAATAAATGAATGTGTGGCAGTGCTGAGGAGTTGGAACACCAAATTGATGATAAAATTAACATAGTAGATAATGCTTGATCATTAAGGATGCTCTTAACAAACCCTAGGTTTATTGACTCATTGCATGTGAAATACGGTATAGATGTGTGTCTAATATCCACCCAAGCTACACCTAGAATCTATCTTGCTTCTTTGTTTTCTTATTCACTATTCTTCTCCAAATAACAACAATTATCCTTGCCCACTTGAGAAAAAAAACTAGAAGCACTCTCAACACCACCACCTTACCATAGTTGCACATACAGTCCTTTACTAAATTCTATTCCCCACCAACCCACAAGCTTATAAACTCATATATTGCACCATATAGTTGTTAATAATACACATCGTCCATGACAACTTCTATATTATTATTAGTCATCTATGGATTTAAAACCATGCTTTTAAGCTATTGTTAACTTAAGATTTTAAAAAAATGTTAAAGCCATTTATTATAAGGTAAAAATAATAACCTTTGGCCTTTGGAATAGGCCAACATACCTTGAATATGTTATTGCCTAATGAGGCCTAAAATAGAGAAAAAAATATACACTTTTTGTGCATTTGCACTATTACTAAATATTATAGTTATTAGCTCTTGATTGATGTCATAATTGGCCAAACAATCATTATTATATTCAGATTTCTTTTGAATGATTGAAATTGGTCAATTTGAAAGTCCCCCTTAACCTTTGCACCTTCTTTACATATCTATTAAACTTCTATCTTGGACTATACTCCTTGTTTATAAACAATCACAAACTAGTGAGTCTCATTCAACTATCAACTTGGACTATTTTTCAAAAATCATTGCCCCAAATTTATATAAATAGATCCTCTAATTCAACTTTATTATTTGTACAAATACTTAGATAAATGGACCCTTTACTTAACGCTTTACTTGATGAATACCCAATCACAAATCCCTCACCTACAATCCCTAAATTTCTCTTAGGTCCAACGTCATCATAATTTAGTTTAAGTACACCTATTAGGGAGGAAGTCATTTCTCTTCATTATAATCTATCATATTTTACTACTTTTGAGCATCCAAAAGCAATCTTGATCACAAAAAAATTGTTATTATGTTTAGTAATTGGGTACGTGTGAGCTACAAATTGAGGGCTATCTATTCTTTTGTAGTAACATAGTACATATTTAATTAGACTTATCTAATTAAGAGTCAAGGATCAAAGGGTATTCCCTTGCTAATTAATATAATCTTGCATATGTTACAGTAATCATTCATTAGCTAATAAAAAAGTAATCTTTAATTGATTATTAGTCTAATTTCACTTCATGCACTTAAGCTAAAACTTAGGAGTGTTTTTTTCTTTTATTAGTTTGAGTTATTATTAGATCATTTTGTCTCATTGCATAGGATGACGACACTTGTCATGATCTAATTCCTTGATCATTCAAGGTTTACTCTTATAAGCACTCTCTTTCATTGTAATATCACTCTTGAGGCTCATTTGTAAGTTCTTTCTTGTTTTCTTGTTGAGGAGATAGCAAATCATTGTCTGCAACTCTTGTGCATGGAAGGTGTGCTTGTTTGTTGTTTGATCTTGTGCCTTATGTGTTTTCACAAATCTAACATGGTATCAGAGTCTTGAGTGTTTTTCACAAATCTAACAACATAACCAAAATTTACATAACAAAAGGGGATTTTTTTTTGAAGCTAGTGAACAATCCATTTCTACATTTAGTAACTAGCTACATAGATAATTATACTAAGAGTTAAGATTTAAGGGATATACACTCTACCATAGTAAGTAGGTATACATATAATTCAGCCATAATAATTGGATGTATGAATCACTGAGCATCTTTGACTAAGAGTGACATGTTGAGGGTTATCCACTCCACCAACCAAGATTTGAGTACTAAAGGGCATCCATTCTATCATGTTTTCTTAAGGCACAATCCTAGAATACCCTACCAATTAAGAATTAATAATTGAAAAATATATAGTATTAAATTTACAAAGGCATTATCTCAACGTAATTGCTTATGGTACTAAACCAATTCATTCAACAAAATTTAATCCCTAGTAAGTTCTTTATAAACTAAACAAATTCAAGACTAAACCAATAATAACATGAATTTAAATTAAGAAAACTTTAACAATAATATTTATATTCAAATTCACATGAAACATCTTATTACTTGAATGTCCACTATTATTATTAATTTATTATAAAATCCAAATCACCCACATGTTTTAGGATGAAAAACTTTGATTGAAAATATTTCTACTGAAACATGATTTATAAGATTTTAACAAGTTTTTTAATAAATTGATGAGTGATTTTTCTTTAAAATACATATTTTTTCTAATGAAATTTGAAATTTTAAATATAAAATATTAATTTATTGTTTCAATTATTTCATTTATAAAAAAAATATTCTTCATAATTCAACAAAACACTTTCAATTTACACATGAGCATATTCCTATCTACTGATCCCTAGAAACACTACTTACAAGTACAAAATTCTTTAAAACTTTCCACGACACTTTTTAGCCTTACGATTTGAAAATCTCACTAGCCGCTCATTTTAGAAAAATACCGTGCAAAATGAAAGAAATGTTTTTGAGGAAAAAAATGCCGTAGAAGAACGACCGGCTCGAGAAAAACGGAAACGGCAACCGTCTAGAAGGGCCTACATCCTCAGTACTCATTACCTTTGACTGGTTGTATACCCAGCCACTCGCTTGTTCCCCGGTGCCTACGTGTGTACGGAGACTAAATGACCGGTTCTACCCGACACCAAGCACGCCATAATATCCTGCCGGCTGAGATACCGGCAGCCGGGGCCCCTCCACGCCGGCTGGTTAAGAAACCTCAACCAGGGTTAAAGTTTGGTCGGGTGTAATGTGCATCATCATGTATGGGTGGCATGCTTTGGATCTGCACGTGATACCATTTATGGCAATCACATGCAACTTCAAACTAACGTTATCTTTAGCTTTTTAACTTTTTAATCCCACCCCCCCCATGGGCCTCTATTGAAATTAGGGAAAGGAAAATCTAAAATAATGATAATAATAACAATAGATTTTAGACATTTGGGTTGTTTGTGAGACAAGGGCTAAAATACAAAGAGAAAAACAAAAGGCATGGTATATTGGATTTATGTGTGGAGGAGGAGAGGAAGAGTTCATTGCACTAGGTGCATGGGCTGCTCAACTGCCTGTCTCTTGGAAGGGGACTCTTAACTGTAACTTGGGAATTTTTAATTGTGGAAATTCTAAAAGCTAGCTTGAGTCTTAACTATGTCTACTACACTAAATAGTATTATATGGATTATCTAAGTATACATAATAAATATATAGTTGACTTAGATAATAGTAGTGAGTTTGGTGTTGTAATAATGCATAAAAATTCAAATGTATGGATAAGGATATTTAGTTTTATAGTTAATAATGTAAGAATGATGTGGATGTCATGTATATCAAATCTATTTGGTATTTGTTAGAAATTAATGTCTTTGGTTTGATAAGTATCTTAAATTATGTGCAATCCTAGTGGTTCAATTTTGAGTGTTGAATCAATTCTAAGAGATATGGACTTGATCTCACATTTGGGAATGATCTAATATAATGTGGACATAAAAATTTGTCTCTCTACTTATTTGATATTTGAATTTGTCAAGGTAATGTCTAGAGATTGTTTAAGGGTTTATCTACTTAATAGGTAAAGAGGTTCTCTTAGGTCAATTTTTTTTTGACAAGCTAGATTAAAATTGATAAAAAATAACAAAGACAATATTTACTAACATTTAAATGGAAAGCCCCTCAAACCCTCGTAGTGATGAAGTTGCCAAACCTCCTTCAAAAGGAAAGTTGACTCTATTCGCTAAACAAGTTACTCTTGGACCAAATTTAAAATCACCAATTATGCAACCCAAACCTTCTCAAACCCATAAATCCCTAAGCCAAAAAAATGTTGTTGCTCGACAATGTGAGCTTAAACAAACCCCTCCCAAAAGGCTTGGAAAGAGACCTAATACGATTGTGAAAGAGTCACACAACAAAAAGGAATACAAACCACTACAAACTTCTATGTGGAAGAAGCCACTTTTGATGAGAAGGAGATTGAAGATAACAATAAAAACATGAACAAAGAAGAGAGTAAAAATGAACTTGACCCAATTACTGATGTTGGCTACACTAACCCTAGTGTGTGAAGATCCCATAGGTTGGCTAGAAAATGAGCCCCTAACATAACCGTGGATGAGATTTCTAGTGATGCATCTAAACAAGTTAAGGAGGAAATGATAGTAGCAATGATGATGATGTGAAGGAAGTTGAGGAGGATGTTGAGGGCCCAAGCTTGTTTCCTATGTTCAATGCCATGCTTTAAGAACCAGAGGAATCCACCCCTGCTAAAGAACATAATGAAGACAAATGCCCCAATTGTGAGAAGATTTCTCAAGACTTCATGGCACTATTGACTAGGGTTGAAAACTTGGAGAGGAAACTTAAAGGCCTCTCTTGTTTTACCCTAAAAGTCATGCATCACTCTGTTGTAACTCTTGGTTTTTTCCTACAAGAGGGGATAAAAAAAGCATGAGAAGACAATTGATCCTAGTTCTAGCCACCAAAGTAGTAGGATTTCTTTAAGTTCCTCATGGAGGATTAGGAAAATCTCCCTAAGTAGGATGTATGAGACCTTCCTTTTCATGATCCTATTGATTCTATGTGTCTGATATTTCTTGTCCAAAGTTTCATATGCTTCTATATTTGGACATTATACATGAGTTTTAGGAGTGATGGTTGTTCCTATACATCAGTGATATTCATATGTGTGGTTGTTATTGGATATGATTAATTGACTAATTTTGTCTAACTAATAATTGTTGTGATTTCTCTATGCTAGCCAAATGAGTTCCTTTCGTTGATTATATGTAAGTATGTGTTGATCGAGATGTTCATTTATAATGAATTATTGGTTATATATTGATTTATTGTTTTTTATTAGATATAAAAAATGAGTTTTGAAGGGGCCCAAAACCCTTTACAAAAGAGATCAGTTGAAACTAAAGATAACTACATAAAGCATATAGCAGCCAAAACATAGCACACCATCAGCGCGACAACAGCCAAAAAGGAGGGACAAAAGTACTAGCACTACATTTTCTTTAGGATGTCAACAACCTCCATGTCGCTCGCCACAGCCTTCTAACAATCATCCATGACTTCAGACGAATATTTAATAGGAGTCCCAACCTGAACCTTGGTCTTGTTTCACGTTCTAGCCCTAGGCCCACCCACATTCACCTCAGTAATCAAAACATCTTGCTTACCACCAACCTTATCAACATAAACATCTTCCTCCATAAGCCTGTCACCAGCACTAGTATCCTCACTAAGAGCAATCTCCTTGCGTTTCTTGGCACTTTCAAAAGGAGAGGAAATGCCAACTGACTCAATTTTCACCGCAGATTTAGTCCCCTCCCCACCCTTCTCTAGATTATCACTTGAATCCTCTCCATTTGGTCCTCCAGGGTGAGAATTCTTTCCTCAAGAGTCTACTTCAACTTCAACATTTCATCTGCCACAATTTTCAAAGAGTCAAACAATTCATCAATCTGATTCTAAACCAAAGACTCACCAACTTTACTCATCGTACCCCAAACTTTAACATTGGTCATGTTAAGTTCATGAAACACCCATTTAAATAATTTGAACAAAATAATGGAACCCTCTTTAGCCATCCCAATAACATCATAAATATCTTCACGATCAATATTAAAAACACCCTTACCCACAACATCATCCTCCTAGGAGGCGCTTACCTTGTCCTGGCTAATGCAGATATCCTTACCCTTACCAGCAACAATTGGCCTTTGGATTTTTCAAATGGAGTCAACAATATCCTCAACAACAGATTTCCTTCTCTTTTACAAATCCAAGCGCACACCTGGGGACTCCACAACAACTTGCCCACTAGCCACCTTAAGGGGAGAAGTAGCTTGCATCTCAAACAACTAGCTTGTAGACCTAATAGCCAATTTCTTGTTACTACCTGCCTCTAGATCCTTCTTAGGCTTAGACCCCAAAATAGGGGGTGGCAAGGACACCTCCTATATTGATTTATTGTTAGTAGTATTGATAGATGGATTATATTACATTGATAGCCTAGGTTGTTGAGATGATAGATTCTACTATTATTATATGATTACATAATGTGGATGTGTGAGTAAGTATTATTGTGGAGATGAGATTTGATTTGTTAATGTTTACTTGAGATGGTTATTGATTTAAAATTATTTATATGTGATTTCCTAGATGATTATTTTAGCTAAGGAATTTTGGAAAATAATATATAGTTTTTTAAGTGTTAATTTAATAGTTGGTTCAACTAATTATTATTTATACAATATATTGACACCTTTTGTGTAGAGAATAGGTGAATGTTTCTGTAGACATGCAAAATTGGCATCATGCATCTAATCCGGACTCACTAATTCCATTTCGTCCTTAATCATCCCTCTTTTAATTAAATAGTTCAATTTATTTAATTAATTTCCAAAGTCATCCTATTAAATTAAATAAATCAATCTTTATTTGATTTAATCTAACATCATCCCCTTTAGTTAAATAAATCAAAATCTTTATTTAACTAAGTCTAAATCATTTTCCTCTCAACTTTGATTTATTTAAATCCTAAAATCTAAGTCAAAATGATCAAATCACCTAACATCATCTTAATTAATCAAATCTTTGATTAATTTAATTCTAATCCATGTCCCATCCTCTAACTTTTACCACTTGCACATGAAAATACATTTAATTGATTTATTAAATCCCTATTTTCTCTCAACTTGGCATCTTTGAGGGAATATTTCTCCAAATTTGAAAATCCCTCCAAAAGGGATGTGTCCTTCCAACAAAGCATTTAACTCCTCTCTTACATGTCTCCCACTTGGCATTTAAGACTCTTTCTTCTCCCTCCAACAAGGCATCTTTTGAATTTCAAATCTCCCCCTCTTGGGCACATTCATCAAAATGTGCGCATCCTTCATCCTCTCACATCTTTACAAGTGGCATCTTGTTATTGACTCATGTTTTGTCCCACATCCTCCATGTTTTTCATTCTTCCATCCTTATTGGTTATAAATAGAGACCTCCTCTATTGTATTAATCCTCAACAACTCCACAACTTGATCACTTATCATTTTGCATCTTCATCATATCTGGAGCTTATCAAAAGGGGGTTGGGAAAGGGCTATTTTCCACATCAAAATAACACCAATCCCCCTATAAGATGTTGGTTTGATCATTTGAATAATGTTCTATTATGTTTTGCTTGCTTTCATGCTTTGTTTTCATTATTCTTGTGTTCAAATGAATTTTATAGGGAGTGGTTTATTTTAGTTTACTAACAATGACTAATGTGGTATGTTTTATATGTTGTTAGTGATAGAAAATTCACCTCCCACAATTTCTAATGGAGGTTGGGGTCACAGAGCTACTTCTGTGTTATTTCAAATGTAATACCCAATGGTTCATATTTTGAAATATTGTTTTGTAGTTGTTATGCAATCTTTGTATAAATGTGAAAGTCTATTTATTTTTCTTTGGATTTTCTTAAGTGTGTTTTATTCTTTTGTGATTTTTAAGTACCTTTATAAGGTTTATATTTTGTTTTTTATAATTAAAAAATGTTTTTAGGTGTAGGACCTATAGGTTAGAGGTTAAATTTTATTATAAAATACCTTAAATGGAGTTTAGAACTTACTCTACTTACCCACTTTTGAAAAGTGGCAAAAATTAGAGTTGGCTAGGTAGTTTAGGTAGTAAAGGAAACTTTCTTTTTCCTTCCTATTTGTTCTTTCTCCTTGACTAGAGGAGTTTTTCCTTTGGAATTATTCTCAAGTTCTTTAGTTTTTTCATTTGGTAGATACAAATACTAATTGGAGGAAGGAAGAGAAGGATAGAGGAAGGAAATATGGAAGAGAGGATTTAGAGAGTCATCTACAACTTGGATGACAATTCTTATGGTAGGGTCTAAACCCTTTGTTAGATATTGATTTTGATGTGTAAAAAAATGTTTGAATATTTTTCTATGTTTGTGAAATTTATATAAAAATAGATGGTGAGTTCTTATGTCTTTTGTTGGAATTATGTGTGAGTTTATTCTTGGGTATGAGTACCCACTTTGTCCAAATTTGAACATAAATTATAACCATATATGTGTTTTAGGTGAAGGAATAATAGGATGTGAATGAAATTGTTGTAATGTGCAAAGTTATGTAAAGAGAATGTAATATGAAGTATATTTGTTGAGGAATCAATTTGAAAAGTACTATGTGTTCATCGAAAGAGCTATGTGACCCTAGCTCGGGGATGGGTTGAGTTTCAACCCTATGGTTAGGTGGAGAGTCCATTGGCCAAGATTGTTGTTTCTTTGTTGATATTTCTCTTTCAGGTATATGTGTTAAATAAGGAAGATTATCTTAGGACTTTCAACCTTTGCATTTCAAGAGAGAAACATGTTGGTCTTGTGGGGGGGTTACAAAGTTTTTAAGAACCTAGGGATGCTTTTTAATTTAGAGCTCAATTGTGGTTTAAGGTGTTATACTTTACTTATTGAAATGGCATAAGAAGAATATGGGTTATTTGTTGTTGTCTTGGATGATTCTTGAATTCAAAGGATAAAATGAATTAAGAAAGAACCAAGTGCTAATGAAATATTTTGTGTATAGGATATTGTTGTGTAAATAGTTAATATATACATTTTCCAACAATGTTTAAAATTTTAGTTAAATAATTTTTCTAATGTATATGCTAGGCTTTTTTTGTTATATAAATAATCAATAAGAAGTGTAGAAAAATAATATCAAAGGCTTGGCTTAACCCACTTTATTAATCAATTGTTGAGGTTACAATATTGTTGCCCCTATGCCAAATAATAAATTGTTATAAATTAGTTTCAAATATTTGATCATAAAAAATGATAAACATGATATTGAAATATATAATTTAATAGGTTTTTCAATTATTAATCTTAGAACAACATATTAAAAAATTGAACTAACCTAGATCACTAGTTATAATTTATTAAGAAAACAGTGATATACTTTTTCATAATAATAATAATCTATCATAAAATAGTCTTACATATTTGATCACACATAATGATAGACAAAGAATTAGAAGATAAAATTTAAAAGATTTCTTTAAAACAAGATTTTTATGACATATCTGAAAATTAGATCAACTCAATAAACCAGTTAAAATTTATAAATAAAATATTACTATCCTCTACTTTAAAACTAAAAACAAATTGACAAACAAATTTGGGAGTAGAACCAAGTAATAATTTTATGAAATCATATTAAGCCAAGAGAGATGAAATATTTTTTTTCTTCTTCCTCTTGTTAACTTGCAACATAAATTTTACAAAATATTTTCACTTGCAAACAAACAATTAAATGGAGGAAATCAAGAAATAGCATTACATCCGAAAAACAATCTTCAAAGAACAAATGGAAAATAGTTGAGACTCATATTTAAGGTATCACAAGTTAGTTTGAAATTAGTTTTTAGTTATTTATTAATTACCTAGTTAATTAGTGTTTAGATATACTATTTCCATATTTTTGTTTGTTCCCTTTAATTTAATAATTCATCTCTCCTTAAAAGTTAATTCAAGAATACTTAATATATTTTATAAATCATACATAAATATTGAGTCTTAATGTTCAACTCAAAATTGTAAAGTAATGTAGTAGTCACAAGATCAAGATAGGATTTTAATGACCTATTTTATTTATTTTTAAATTATCAAGAAACCAAACAAATTCAAATTCAAAATTAGACTTGATTTAAAATTGTTTAAACTTGTTTTGATATAAAAAATATCAACAATTGGGATGAGAATAAATTGTTCAAATTAAATATTAGAATTGGTGAAACTTTGGAATTTAATAAGTAAAGTCATAGTCAAATATATAAAATGAAGTATGAGATATTAAGATCATTGTGTTGATATTATCTTCATGAGTTATGAAACTAAACATTGTACATAAACAATTAAATAATTAGATATATTTAGATTTAACATTACTTAGATGTTTTAAGTTTGGAGAATTTTTATATGAAAAGAAAGAGAAATTTGGATAGTTATTGTAGTTAGCATAAAAATTTAGGGAAAATGCATAAACAAATTAAAATGAAACCCTAACAATGCACAATGAAGCACGAGACAACATGAAAATCAAAATAATAAACACAAACACAAACCGATCTCCATATTATGCTCAATTTATCTCCGTTGTTCTTCTCCACCTCGCATGAGAATGCAAGATTTTGAAGGTTTGATTGTTGATTGCTCAATTTTGCAACATGACGATAAGATGTAGATGATAGAAGAAAAATAGATAGATGAAAGATGAGAAGATTGAAGGAAAGTTTGACAGAGTGTGGATACTAGAAGAAGATGCCTCCAAATGAGAAGATGAGAGCCAAATTTATAGACTTTCGAATGAGAAGATGAGTTAGAAGGGAAACTTGCATTTAAAAGTGAGTGAGGAAAACAAAATTAAGTAAAAAAGAAAATGGAAGCTTTCATTTACACTCAAATCATTCCATTCAAAACTCAAATGAGCATCATAGATGACTATGACAAAAACTATCACAAACTAGAGAGAAAATGGGAAAGAGAGAAATGAGGTGGAATTAATATTTATTAATTATTAATTCCACTCATTTCCTAATTAGCTAATTTATAAAATAATAAATTGTCAGAAGAAAGGAATAAATAAATATTTATTTATTTATTCAAAAAAGGGGGACATGTTAGTGAAAGGGGATTGAATAATTATTTAATTATTCATCCTAGGAAAGAATGATCAAAATGATTTAAAACTCCAACCCTAATGTTGAATAAGGTCCCAATAGTGATTGATAAAGAAAATTAATTAGAAAACATGACAACTGACCAAAGTTGATTGAAACTGAGTGAAAATGATAAGGAGATCAAAAAGACCTAGGATTTGATGATGATTTGATAAGAATAAGAAATTGGTAACAACAAGAGATGACAATGATGATTAAAATTGATTGAAAATGATTGATAAAGAGGTTGATAACTGTTGGTGTAAATAAGTATTTTACTTATTACACTTTACTTAAGCTTACTTAGGGAATGCATATCATTATAGGTTGCACTTGTGACACCTAGTTATTTGCATCTTGCATCTAGGTTTGTGCATACATTGAGAGATATGAGTTGGAAACTTAGGGAAGTGTGTGTAGGAGAAATTCCACTCTTTGTGGTGTGATCTATTTATCACCTTTTTATCTCCACTTTTCATGGCATGATAATTCCACTTTAGGTGGGTGATCCACCTTTCATGGAATTATCTATTATTTATTTCTACCTACCCTACACATGATTGGGACACTTGTCTCATTCATGGCCCTTCATTGTGTCCTAGCTTGCCTTTATAAGCAAGCCTTGTACATGCTTGTAATTGTCTATCTTCATGCATATTGAGAATACAATTATCATATTCTCTCATCTTGTGTCTCTCTTTTGTGCTATGTTTAGTCTCTTGATCCCATTTTTTCTTTTCATAAGTTCTTACATGGTATCAGAGTGGTTGGAGGTTCTTTGCATAACCATTCTTAGGAGATCTTAGTTCGTATGAAGGTGGTCAAGAGGAAAATCTGAGGAGCAGCTACATTTTGGTGCATCCTAGTTTAGATTTGACCTCAAATTCGAATTCAGAAGGCTGTTTTCAATCAAGATAGCCTTTCGTTTCATCAAAATCAGACACCAGAAGCTCTAGATCAGAAAAATTGCCTATTTGGGTATTTTTCTCAATTTTATGAATTTTTCCATAGTTTTGAAAAGATTATTTTTGCAATAATTTTGTAAAAATTAATTTTTAGAACTTTTATTTTCTAGCAGAATATTTTTGAAATTTTTTTTAGAAAAATTAAAACCCCTTAAAAAATTCTATTTGGGGTTCTTTTATTTTCCAAAAATAAAAAATAAATAAATAATAAAATAAAAAAAGGGCCGAAATAAACTCAACGTACCCCTGAGACAACAAAAGGTACTGCAGACCCTATAGAGGGTATGTTGTACCCCTTGCCATGCGGCCCCCATTTTTCCACCACTTGGCGGCTTCTTATCACCCATGAGCCCCTCTCCCCAACGAGCCAGTCAAATCTGTAGTGGTTGGTAAACATAAATCTGGCGGGTTCAACAAAGCCATCGACGGTCAAAGCAAAAAGAATATTCTATTTTCCCCGCAAGATTTTTTCGCCAACTAAGGTATATTCTGATATTTGAACATGTTTCATCAACGCTGGGCTACAAAATATTCTGCCAACAGAAAGCATATTTTGGTGATTCCTTGAAGATTCTGGCAAAGAAGGGTTGATGGTGACGACAACAATTGAATGGCCATCAATTTTAATGCTATGCAGCAACTCGACAACTAAATGACCATCAATTTTGAGCTCGTAGTCAGATGACGTCAGCAGGATTTTGAAAATTTTCTACCCCCTCTCCAATGGAGTTTTTGAATTTGCAGTCCAACTTCAAAGGCTCATAACTTGCTTATTTTGAGGCCTTTTTTTATTTGGGCTAATGTTTTGTGTACTTCACAAACATGTGGTTGGTTTATGATTTTGTTAGACATATTTTCCAAATTTTTTAGTTTTTCAACACTATACATGTCCAATCCTCATTTCTACAACTTCCAAGGCTCCGTACAGGCACATACGAACTCCTTTTCAAGTGTCATTTTTTTTCTGAAAGTGCATAATTTTTCGTCTACTTCTTGAATCTACAATTAGTTTGAAGTGATCTTGAGTGGATTTTTTACTTTTAGCATATGGTCTTTTTTGGCCTATTTGGCACTTGTATTGCATAGATATGAATTTAGGTCTTTGATTATTTGTTCTAGTTTGTTCTCAGCCTATTTGTGGCAAGTTATAAATTAGAAATTATAAGTCCACTTAGCCAAGTTGCAAGTGGCCTATTGTACATGCACTGCATTATAAAGTGCCAAAATCATCTTTTTTTGGGGGGTTACTTTGATTGAGTGAATTTGGGGGGGTGTCTCTTGTGTGATTGTGCCTATTTTCTCTCTTGTGCTCTTGCATTCCATCATGGGTTCATCTAAAGTTCCACTCTTAACTGCACATAATTATGCTACATGGAAAGTCGTGCATGGAGTAAACTAATGGAAAAAGATTTAATTTACTATATTGATGGAACCATAACAACACCTTCAGATCCTAAGGAAGATCCAACTACATATATGGATTGGCTCACTAAAACTTATATGGCATTGGGTACACTTAGAAAGTTCATTTTAGATGATCTCATTTTCCATGTTGATAAATGTACTACAACCAAGGAAGCTTGGGATAAGCTTGCTACTTTGTATGGCAAGGTTGATAAGGTTGAGGGATACAAGCTTGAACATGATCTCCTAAGCCTTTATCCCAAGGATTTTGACACAATTTAGGATTACGTCACTAAGGCAAATGAGCTAGCTAAAGGATTGTGGTATTGAGAAAGAGGATGATCAATTGGTCTTCAACTTGTTGGACAAGCTTCCATCTGAGTATACAGCCTTTGTTTCAAGTTTTCAGACTCAAAGATTGACAATAAGCAACTTCACATCACCATCTTTTGAGGCTCTCACAGGTCTTTTGATTCTTGAGAAAAATAAGTTGATGAAAATGGGTCTTCTCAAGTCTTCAACTTCGAAAGCATTGGTGGTCAATCATGGAAACAACAAGCAAGGAAAAGGGAAAGACCAAAAGCAGTCTTCACCAAAGCCACAAGGAGAGAACAAACAATCCACTCCTCCACAACAAAGCTCAACTTCATCTTCTTCAAAGAAGTACAACTATTCAAGCAAGAGGGATCAACCAACATGTGCATATTGCAAAAAATTTGGTCATGAGGAGCATCGTTGTCATGCTAAGAAAATTGATGAGTTGAAAAATATCCTTAAGAAGAACAACATCAACTTTCCATCTACATATCAGGAGAAGGACTCATATCCTTCCACTTCTTCTTCTAATGGAAAAGGAACAATTCTCATGGCAACAACATCAAGCTCATCTCCTTCTTATTCATCATCTCAACATGAGAAACGTAAGGGGAAAGAATTTCTCGTAGTTGCAGATTCCAATTCAAATAGGTGGATCCTTGATTCAGGAGCTTCAAATCATATGACTTCTTCCAAGGATATGTTCTCTTCATTTGATTCTTATTCATTACCACCCATTTTGATGGCCAACAACACTTCTTTGGAAGTTTGTGGGAAGGGGTCTATTGACATTGAAGGTGGAGCATTTAATGATGTTCTATGTGTGCCTACTTTGTCAAGGAACATCCTTTCCATTTATCAGATTACACAGTGGTATAGGAAAGAGTGTAGAGTTCTCTCCATATTTTGTCATTGTTTGGGATTTGCATAGCAGGGCTCTTATTGCTGTTGGGGAGGTTCATCATCATTCTCAGTTCTATACCTTCTCATATTTTGCTCCTACTGATGATTAAATTCACCATAGTATGGACACACTTAAGGAGAATGAGTATGGTTACTTGAATCTTGGAATGCTTACTACTCCTGAGGTTCTTGAGCCTATTGCTAATATTCCATCTCCTACATTGACTGATGTACCTGATGATACTTGTGTTCCGACAATTTCAGTGCCTTGTGATTCAGTGCAACAATGCATACCTTGTCTTCTAGTAGTAGTTTCATGGGATGACTACTTGATAGACATTGGCAGCTTGTTTGTGGAGTCCTACATTGCAGATTTGGGAGACACATTTGATTAATTAGATCTTCTCTTTGATGAAGGTGATTATTCTTTAGTTGTTGCAAGGGAACACTCTGACCCTCCTCTACATGATCAATCTTTCAAGGTTGATGTGATTGTAGATGCATATGTACAATAGTTGGAGGAGGTCACTTTCTCTCTTGAGACATTTGCATCTTTGGAGTATGTTCTACCTTCATCCTTGCTTGATCTTGAGTTTTCTTTTTTAGCGGATGAGAGTGTTGTTGCAAAGGGGTTCTCACAAGTTCTAGGAAGCGACTACACTACGACCTTTCCACTTGCCATTGCAGCTTCACATGGTTTGGGAAGGCATCTTTCAACATCAACATAGGGAGATTTGAGCACATTTCAAAGACTCCTTATATTTTGAGGGTTCTTCCTTCTTCACTTGTGGATTGGGGAGGCTTCATTCATGCACCTTGGTATTGTTTCTTCCTAAGGGGCAGAATGTTATTCAACACTTTTGGAGCAACTTCTTCATTCCTTCTCGAGCATCTTCCATGGTTGAACATTGTACATTGAGGGGGGCCTATTTTGTCTCTCTTCGTCTCTTGTATAGGGGGTAATTTTTCCTCACATGGGGTTTTGTTCTTCCTTTGCTGTGTTCATAAGATTTTGTATCTCATCTCTCTTTTGGGGGGTAGTTTTTTCCCACTGGGTTTTTCTATCTTTTCTCCACTTATGAGAGATTTCATTGCATTTGTACATGGGTACCTAACATGGCTCAATTGTCGAGATCCATCTTACATCTTATCTTGCATGGTTAGCTTGAGTCTTCATTCCCCAAGTTGCACTTAAGGGGGGGTGTTGGTGTAAATAAGTATTTTACTTATTACACTTTACTTAAGCTTACTTAGGGAATGCATATCATTATAGGTTGCACTCATGACACCTAGTTATTTGCATCTTGCATCTAGGTTTGTGCATACATTGAGAGATATGAGTTGGAAACTTAGGGAAGTGTGTGTAGGAGAAATTCCACTCTTTGTGGTGTGATCTAGTTATCACATTGTTATCTCCACTTTTTGTGGCATGATAATTCCACTTTAGGTGGGTGATCCACCTTTCATGGAATTATCTATTATTTCTTTCTACCTACCCTACACATGATTGGGAAACTTGTCTCATTCATGGCCCTTCATTATGTCCTAGCTTTCCTTTATAAGCAATCCTTGTACATGCTTGTGATTGTCTATCTTCATGCATATTGAGAATACAATTATCATATTCTCTCATCTTGTGTCTCTCTTTTGTGCTATGTTTAGTCTCTTGATCTTGTTATTGCTTTTCATAAGTTCTTACAATAACTAATGACTAATTAATTATCAACAAAGGTTGATTTAGAATAGATTGATCAAATAATAAAATTGTCAATCATGATTCAAGACCAAATGTGATTGAACAAGTTTGCTAGGGTTGGAAAGGATTCAAAAGGAATGAAATGAAAGAAGAAGAATGACACAGTGTTGCAAATGATAAACATCAAATGCAACATAGAATAAATGTTACAATTAGGTTTTGTGACACAAGCATAAACCAATTTTGAGTGTCTACATTTTGGCCCTCTTTGAGCCAATGTGATTTTGAGCGTTATTTCAATGAAGAAGTGAAAGATCATGCCCTAGTAGACCAAGGAAGTGAGGAGTAAGATGAATGAAGAAAAGGGATGATAGGAGAATATGATGATGTAAAAGATATGAAGAAATGGGGTGATGATGTAGGATATGATAATGATGATGATGCCCCCTCGAGAGGATAGGTGGGTTGGAAAAACACATATATGCTCTCGAAATGAATGAGATGATAAAGGAGGGATAAGATGAATGATACTAGATAAGAAGTAGATGAAAAAGAAGAATGACACACTATGATGCAATAAAGTGAGCAATCATATGTTTGATATACCACTAGACATTATGCACCAAGGTATAAAGACCAAGGTGATGATGTGTCTCATGCCCCAACGTAATACAACCTTGTCTAGATACAAGATATGAATATTAGCTAGGAGTGATGCATCCATTTGATGCAAATGCAAGATAAAAATGATAATAAACACAAGCAAGCATGCAAGCATGCACAAATGATACAAAAACAAATGATACAAAAATGATATCAAGTTGTAAAATGATGATTAATTGATTGATTGATGGGTTGATGATGATAGTGTTGTCATTGTGGGGAACGATATATCCCTAGATCAACGCAAGGATGATTGACTGATTGATTGGGTTTACAACAAGATTAGGATCAAGACCATTGATGTAATTGGATAATTTGACTTGTTTGATTGACTTGATTGGTATGGCTTTAAGGATTGATTTGCATTTGGATTATTGCTTGGAATGATTGAAGATGATTGATTTGGAGATTTGGATGATGATTTTTTAATTTGATTTTATGATAATGATTGGATTGATTAGAAGAATGGGTTTGATTAGAAGAAGTGATGTGATTGATTAGAAGTGATATGATTGGATAATTTGATGAAGAAATTGATTTGAAGGATTAATTTGATGAAGTAGTGAATTGATTGGAAGAAGTGATTTGGTTTGATTTTATTGCTTGGTTTTTTTTTTGGCTATTTGATTTTTTTGTCTTTTTTTGGATTTTGAAATGTTTTTGATTTTTCTTGGATTTTCTAATTTTTTATTTTTTTTTGGATTTTTTCAGGACGTTTTTTCAAAAAAAATTTAGGACTATTTTGAAACGTTTTGAAATGTCAATGGATGACAATTTGGGTAGCCTTTGTGCTAGATACCAATGACAAGGGAAAACCAAGTCTAGGTGCAAGGAGATAGATGGTATTGATGGATGAAAGGGTGGGTGATAGGATAAGGGATAAAAGTCTCGTGATAGATGGATGGATGGAATAGATGTATGCATCATAAGAGAGTAAGGATGTGATCTCCAAAGACTGTGTCACATAGGAATAACATGCCCCAATCTAGGTACAATACTGAGGATTTTTATGACAATGCTTAGAACAATAGGATGGCTATAAGATTGCATTGGAAAAAATGAGGTATGTCAAGAGATACCCAAAAAACATGTTTCAACATTTTACCCCTATGTCTTCATCAAGATCAAAAGGAGAAGGGTGGATAAGTGGACTCAATATGATAGGTATGTATGATGGCTAAATATGGTAGGTAGGATGGAAATGATATGATAAGAAGAGACATGATAAAATAGATAGTGTGGATGAGACAAAGTACCCCCAAGTGTAAGTGACATAGAAGATCAACCTACACATGATGCTTGTTTTCTAGGTTTTCATCATGGTAGTTATCCAAGGTGCATGTTTACCAGGTTTTCATCGTTGAACAAAGGGATTTCTCTTTACTTTTTTCTTTTTATTTTTTTACTTTTTTTTTACTTTTTTGATTTTTGGGTAGGAGAAGGGGGATATGGATAGGAGGGACTCAAGTGTCTAGTTCCATGAAAATTGATAGTCCCACTAGAGATGGATGCCATTGCATGGACCATGTCAAATATCATTATGCTCATAGATGTTGGTAAGGGATGACATGAAAGGTAGATGGAGTAGGTAGATGATGGATTATGATGTGGATTATGGAAGGATTGGTGGATTATGATGTGGATTATGTAGGGAAGATGAAGGGGAGGCTTAGCCAAAGGCATGTAACATAGGAAGGTGATGGGGGAGATATGTAGAATAATGAGTGAAGGATGAGGAGATGGAGGTAGGTGGAATTTTTGTGAAATGGAAGGGAACCATGACCAATGATTGCACACATTGTGATAAAAATTGAAGCTTTTGATGTAGAGGGGGTGTAGGAAGCAATGAAGATGTTTTCTTAGAAGATGGGTGATGAGGTGATTTAGGTACCCACATAGACTTAGTATTTTTATGACTTTTATTTTGCTTGTAGGATGGAATATGAGATTCTTGAATAGAGTGGGAATGTGAGGTGGAAGTGGATGGTTGGGATTTTTGTGATGTGGATGCCTCATTTGACTTGATTTATTTTTTCTTAGGTACCCAAACCATTTTGTTTTTATACTTTTCTTTTGGAGGTATGGGCTTATTTAGGTTTTTAGATGGATTTTTCTTTGATTCTTTGCTTATGTTCCCTAAGGTATGAGGACCCTTAGGATTTTTTACTTTATAGGTAGAGGCATTGAATTTTTTTCTTTTGAATCCCATGGGTATGGTGGAATGAGTGGAAGCTTCATGTTTAGACAATGTGTGCACATTGATTGGTCATGATTAAAATTTTTAGAATATTTATGGATGGATGGA
This sequence comes from Sequoia sempervirens, assembly GCA_007258455.2. Taxonomy (NCBI): domain Eukaryota; kingdom Viridiplantae; phylum Streptophyta; class Pinopsida; order Cupressales; family Cupressaceae; genus Sequoia; species Sequoia sempervirens. Next base: position 471,399,484 of record VDFB02271358.1, on the reverse strand, counting down.
TAAGGGGATTGTATAATGGCGATATTAGGTGTTGGGAGTAACAAAGGTAGATTAGATGGAGGGCTATTAGGAGTTGGAATCAATGGTGGTAAAGTAGATGGTGGAAGGTGTATGGTCACATGCTTTTGACATTTGTAAGATGATGGAGGAGGGATGGCAACTTATGTTTTAGGCGTATGATAGGATTTATGGTGGAAAGAGGACTTAGGATGGATGGAGGAAGTACCAACATATTTAGTTTGTTTTCCTTGGGGTGATAATCCAAGGAAAAATGAGTATGGAGGGACTTTGACATGGATGGGATCCAAAATACCTTGTTCATGAAGGCCTAAACCTTTACCTTGGTAGTTCATGTTTTGGAGTATGTGATGGACAATGGAACTAGGTGTGTTTTGGACACAAGACTTGAGTTAATTATTAGATGAAGAAGGTGAAGTGGATAAAGGTTGTTGTTGTCCTAAAGAAGAACACTCATGGATGAAGGTGGATAGACCAATAGGATATGATGGAGGACTTGCAATGGGGTCAATAATGGGTGATGGAGGATCATTAGGATCTTGATTATCATTGTGTTCACTTAGATGCAAGGTATTTGTTTGATCTTCTATGTGTGCTTGGGAGGCATATGTCTCATTAAGGGGAGTGGATGTTGATGGATCATGGATAGAACTAGGTGAAGGTGCATTTGGGATAGCTTGCTCATGGATGTGTATAGGATCAAGTTGCTCATAGATAGGCTCTTCATCATTATGGATGTCATCTTGATCATTGAAAAGATATAGATTATGGATAGGTTGGATGAAAGTGATTTGATCTTGATTAGGAATAGGGATTGATGTTTCCACATGATTGGGAGTAGACTCTTGATATAACTCTTGGGTTGCTTGAATGGAAGTGGAAGGGGATGAATCCTGAATAGGATCAACATGTTCTAGATGGTAAACAACATGGAGACATGATGGAGGTTGACTTGGGCTCAATGGGGGAGACTCTTGAATAGGTTCAAGGGGGATACTACATGATGGGGTTGTAAGAATGGGCATGATGTTTGAAGACTCTTTGGTAGGTTCAACAATATGAGTTGGATGACATGGCAATGTTTGATTCCTTGCTAGTAGCCCTTGGGTCACATCCTTTGTAGGTGGATGGGTGGATTTGGGTAATGCCATAGGTTTACTTTTGAAATGTTTGAATTTAGGGTGTAGATTTGATGGAGGATTAGATTATGGTGAGAGTAATGAAGAGTTTTATGGGTTAGAAAGTGGAGAGGCCAATGGATTAGGACTAGGACATGGTGGCTTAGGGATAGGCATTTGATTGGATGGTGGTATGATAAAGTTATAGGGTGCATGAAGTAGATTGGTGTTCCCTTTGTCAAATGGAGCATGAGAATTGAAAGGATCTTGATTTTTTTGCTAAGGTGGACTTGGGCTCCTATGTTCTTGTTGTGATATGGGTGGATATGTTGATGTGGCATTGACATGATAGGTAGATGGGTTAGGTTGGTATGATGATGAAGGTGGCACATAGGATTGTGGTTGAATGTGTTGAGGTTGGAAGGGTGTTTAGAATTGTGGTATGATTTGTTGTTGTGATAATGATGGAGGGGTTGCATATGATAATGGTTGTTGAGAGGTGGATTGATATGGATAAGGGTTGACATTGGAAGAGGTGGGATAAGATGATGTGGAATTGTTATGGAAGGATGTGGGATAAGGTGATATGAATTTTTTTTAATAGGTGGATGGATTAGATTGATATGGAATGGAGGGAGATGCCATATAGGAATGAGGTGGAATTGATTGGTGTTGAATGAATAGAGGATGATATGCTTGTTGGGTTTGACAAGTGGCTATGAGATATTGGGATTGTGCTATGAGTTGTATCATTTGGGGTGATTGGTTTGTTTGAAGTTGAAATTGTTGGATGAGGCCTTGGATCCTATGTATAATTTGTTGGTCTAAGGGTTGTGGTGCTTGATAAAAATGATTGGAGGAGGTCTTGGAATTGGGGTACTAGGTCTTCTAATGTTGGCATGGTGTAAAATGATGTTGATTAGATTAAAGAGATGATGATTAGGATATGATGTGGAATGACAAGATTGGATGATTTGGATGATGTGACAAGTGTTTATTGGAAGTTTGACTTGGGAAATATCAAACGCAAGATCTCACATGTAAATGCATGAAAACAAACACCAAACACAATGATAAATTTTTCTTTCAAGATTAAATGTTATGATTAAGAAAACACTTAAATACACAACAACAAGCCTAGTGTTAGTCAAGTGGGTATGGCCAATTAGGTCTCAAGATAGGATGTACGAGGTTGAATATGGATGATTTGAAAGCAAAATCCTGCCACACAGCAAGGAGAAAGGGGTAACCCACCCCTCACCTTCACTTCCCAAAGGTATAAAGTTCTTCGGGGCTTAGTCAAGAGTGACAAGATTTTAACTCCCAAAGAAGCATTTTTTTTCAATTCACACCTTGATTGAGGTCATCCCTTGGAGGGGTGTGTGCTCCAAGTAGGCCTCCTAAGAATGGCATGACAAAAACAAACCAAGTGAGGTGTTTTTAATCACACATGCACTCGATTCACACTCGTAGTTATTAATTGACCCTTAGAACTACAATGTGTGTAAGCAAACAATGGAAGCACTTGTTCTTTAAAACCCAAAGCCAAAATGTGTGATGGAAGACAATGGTTCTTTTAAGCACAATTTAAAAGTGTGATTGAAAACAAGATGTTCATTTTAAAGCCCGAAATTCAAGTGTTTTGCAAGCAAGATTGATTGATCAAATGAGAGATAAAGATAATAGAATGAGTGCACCTGAAAATTTTCTCTTTCCAATCTGTTGTCAATGATTGATATTGCTGCTAATACAACTCCTTATGATCACCTAAAAAATAAAAAAATGATATTATAATGCAGCCATAAAAAAATAAGCTCATTAGAAAATTACAATTTCAAATACATGTTTTTAATAGAGCTGAATTAAATTTGATTATTTGAAGAAATTATTGATCTGAAAAATACAAAATCAAAAAAGAGACTCCATTTAATTTTCTGAGAGCTTTCTAGAAATGTAAAGAAGTTAGAAAAAATCCATGTTTTGCACCCAAAAATGTGGAATTATGAAAACCTTATAGAAAAAAAAGATAAAATTTTCTAACATCTTATATGACCTCAAAATCAGATATATAAAAAAGAGACCCTAATTAGAATTTTAAGAGATTTCCATAAATGTGAAACGTTCTGGAAAATTCATTGATTTCCATCCAAAAAGTCAATTTTTATGAAAAAACATAAATCATGATAACTCCTACAAAAATGGTGATAAACTCTCAATTTTTTTATTGTATTCTCTTGAGATGATGTATAAGCTTCTATGAAAATATTGTAGAAAAATTGATATCCATTTGGAAGATATGAAGAAATTTATAAAACCTAGGGTTTTGTCCAAAAATGACAAAATCCACAACAAAAAGTTAGTAAAACCTGCAAAAAGCAAGCCAGATCAAAGGATTCACGTCAAGTTCACTATTATGTAGTTAGGGTAAAAATTTAGGGAAAATGCATGAAAAAATTAAAATGAAATCCTAACAATGCACAATGAAGCACACAACAACATGAAAATCAAAATAATAAACACAAACACAAACCAATCTTCATATTATGCTTGATTTATCTCCACTGCTCTTCTCCACCTCGCATGAGAATGCAATATTTTGAAGGTTTGATTTTGATTGCTCAATTTCGTAGCATGACAATAAGATGTAGATGATAGAAGACAAATAGATAGATGAAAGATGAGAAGATTGAAGGAAATTTTGGCAGAGTGTGGATACTAGAAGAAGATTCCTCCAAATGAGAAGATGAGAGCCTAATTTATAGACTTTCGAATGAGAAGATGAGTTAGAAGGGAAACTTGTTAGTCTAATTAATTAATTAATTATTACACTAGCATAAGTTAACTTAGGTCATGCATCATTTAGTCCTAGGTTAGTTTTTAGTAAATCATTTAATAATGGGGTAATATCCCCTTCCTTGTTTGTAGGGATAAGATTCCTTCCAGAAGACGAGTTGTCCTTCTATAACTTATCTCAACATTTAATAATTTTCTAGATACGGTTCACATGTTGTCACATGTTGTTAGATCATGAAACATAGCAACATCTCATGCATCTTAGTTTTCTCTCTTGCCTATATAATCAAGAAACTTGTTCATTTGTAACATATCAATCAATCATATCAATAGAATCTGTATTTATGCATGCCTAGTTGCAACACTTTCTGGGTGGTTGATTATCTTTCCTGGCAAAGGTCCTCCATTGAAGACTGCAGTTTTAGGGACCTGATGCATCCAAAATCTCAACATGGTATCAGAGCTTGTCCAGTGAAACTTCAACCTAGGATCAAGAAAGTTGGTGTGCAAGATTCTTGCAGGCTTGAAGGTTTCCATTGAAGGCTACATGACTCCACTTGGGGACCAAGCTGATTTCTAAAGTAGATAGAGTTAGATCTGAGCTCGCTATTGTCTTCAGAAGGCCTCAAAACCCAAGGATCGCCTATCCAATCATCAAAATCGGATACATCAACCCGAGAGCCATTAGAGGTATTTTTAGGGTTTGCAAAATCAATTGTACTATCCATACAATTTGCAGCAAAAAATCATCCTGGTCAGTTGTCCTTTGAGGAAATTTATTTTTAGCAGCATGCCACTTTTCGTTTCAAAAAAATTAGGCTAATATTTTTATTGTTTGGAAAAAAAAAAAAATTCTATAGTTTCAAAAAAAAATAAAAATTGAGCGACTGCATATTAAATCATCCGTCGGCATACAAGGGTTTGATTTTTTAATCCATCAGCTTTATATTTTCACCATCGGCATTTTATTCTGGAGATATATTTATTTTGTCGACATTGTTCAAAAAAAAATATATAAAGGTTTTTTTGATTTTTTGAATTGCATTTATGCAATATTCAAAAAAATTTCAAGCAAATCTTTTTTGTTGGCATTCAATAAACAATCCACAGAAAATTCTTTCGTCGCATCAAGTGTTTGCAGGTGGGATCCACCGATCATCAACCGCCGACGTCATTCTTCTATTGTTGACCCACTTGGAGGAGGCCCGTCTCGTCACAGGTGTTCTCCATCTCGTCGGACCTGAGCTCCATCCATCGCCGGTCATGCACCAGTGATCTTTTCCAACCAGCCCACTTCCCCTCATCGACGATCTCCACCACTGGTCGTGTTTCCCGCCGAAGCAACCTTTGAATAGGCCGCGGTGCCCAGAAACCTCCGCTCTGCCAGCAGCTCCGCTCACCTACCACTCTATCTAGGGGCACAATTTATTTTGCTCACTTAAGCCCTGCGGTCATATCAATGACCAGGGGCTATTTTTTTAAAGCCCGGGCTAATTTTTTGCACCAATTTAGCCTAGAGAGTGCCAAATATATGCATTTTTTTTGTTTTATCACAACTTTCACCCACAGTATCAAAATTCAGCAAATGAGATACCATTGGAAAGCAAATTTTGTCTACTTTCTAGTGGTACAATCAATTCTACAATATTTTGCTCATAGAAAATTCTATAGTCAACTAAATTCAAACCTCCATTTTGGACATAAAGGCTCATATCTTCGCATCAAATTGTCAAATTTTAGTGATTCCAGCAGCATCAAGAAGAATTTTCAGAGCTTTTTTCATTAGTCTAGACCCCTTGATCAGTTTTCGCTCCATGTACTCTTGCATTGATTTTTTCAGTTTGGTACATTTGATCAATAACTTGGACATCCTGAAGCTTGGGAAAGTATTTCTTGATCTTGGAGGCATATTTTTAGTTGCATATCTATTTGGAAGCTTCTATTTGCTATTGAATGTCATTTTTCTTTGTATTTTTGGTGAAAGTTCATTATGGGGCTTACATATACTCCTTTGGTTATGTTGCATAAGGGAAACTATCAGCAATGGTGAGATGTGATCAACCACCATCTCCAATCACTTGATCTATTGCCTCATTTGTATGGTATAGTTCCTCATCCAAGTGAACGTATTCATGAATTTGCTTGGAGTTGCAGTAGATACATTGTTTTGGAGATCATTTCAATGCAAGTTGATTATGATGTTTTGAATGCTATTGTTCATTGTGATTGTCCTCACATCCTTTGGAATAAGCTTTGGGAGATATATGGAGATTCAGATACTCCATTCCCTGATGGTCATGATTCAAAATGTCATTCTTCAGATCAGGTACCCCATGATGATATTGTTGTATATGAGGTTGATTTCTTTAAATCTTTCGAAGAGGTTGAAAAGGTTCCTTTAGGTGCTTCTTCTCCATCAAAAACTATTAGTATCCCTTCACATTCAGTGATTCCTTGTCCAGAATCATTGATTGAGGCATCCACCATCATCATTCATTAGGACACATTCAGTTTTGTAGACTTAACATCACAGGATGGCTTTGTTTTAGGTATCACTGACTTGGCTACTTCTACAAGTTTAGAGGACATTCTTGAGGGGATATCACTCCTCTATTCAGATTCCACTTTGGAGAGTTTTCTTGAGTCTCCTCATCCTTTTTTCTCAATCATGCTTGGGGATCCAAAGACTATCTTGGAGGCATTTGGTTTCTCTTCAGAGATTTCATATCTACAACTTCTTCCCTATCACTCCATTCAAGATTTGAGGTTTCTTCAACATCTACCATTAGATTGGCTTTAGACTTCTATTAGTGGTTTTAAGAAAACTTCATTTAGGGGGGGCTATCAAGTCTCCATCATATCCATCACACTATCTTTGGATATTGTTCAGCATCAGTTTCCACATAGTCTTGGTTTGTCACCCTCTTCATTGTTTGGGACTATGGCATCTTCATCATCAGGCACAGAGACATTTGAGAAAATTTATGAGACATCATCAAAATCCACATTCATCCTTCCTTCCTTCAATTCCTATCTGGAATGGGAAGCATCTCTACACTTGCACTTGGTTTTGTTTCTTTCGAAAGGGAGACAAGTTGTTTGTCGACATTGGATCTTGTTTTGTCTTCAGACACTTACCATTTTTGTAGGTGATCACATCTTTTGGGGGGGCTATTTCATCTCCCTATTTCCTCCCTATGGGGGGGCTAATTTATTGTATCCATATGATAGATGGTGTCCTTGGGGGTTATTTGGGAGTCCTCCATCCTTCCCATCCTATCTCACTTCTTTTTTGCATTTTCATCTCCTCTTTAGAGAGGGGTTTTGTTCCCACTGCGTTTTCCCCCTTTTCTCCAGTTGTGGGATATTTTTTGCATCTTTATCATGTACATGGGTACCTAACATGGCCTTGTAGCCGGGACCCATCATCATCATCATCATATTCTTGCATAATCATTGCATTTTCCTTCCTAAGTTGAACTTCTGGGGGGGGTGTTAGTGTAATTAATTAATTAATTATTACACTAGCATAAGTTAACTTAGGTCATGCATCATTTAGTCCTAGGTTAGTTTTTAATAAATCATTTAATAATGGGGTAATATCCCCTTCCTTCTTTGTAGGGATAAGATTCATTCTAGAAGTTGAGTTGTCCTAGAACTTATCTCAACATTTAATAATTTTCTAGATAGGGTTCACATGTTGTCACATGTTGTTAGATCATGACACATGGCAACATCTCATGCATATTAGGCTTTCTCTCTTGCCTCTATAATCAGGCAACTTGTTCATTTGTAAAATATCAATCAATCATATCAATAGAATCTCTATTTGTGCATGCCTAGTTGCAACACTTTTTGGGTGGTTGATTATCTTTCCAGGCTAAGGTCCTCCATTGAAGACTGCAATTTCAGGGACCCTGTGCATCCATAATCTCAACAAAACTTACATTTAAAAGTGAGTGAGGAAAATAGAGTTAAGTAAAAAAGAAAACAGAAGCTTTCATTTACACTCAAATCATTCCATTTGAAACTCAAATGAGCGTCATAGAAGACTATAAAAAAACTATGACAAACTAGAGAGAAAATGGGAAAGGGAGAAATGATGTGGAATTAATAATTCAAAATTATTAATTTCACTCATTTCCTAATTATCCAGTTTATAAAATAATAAATTGTGAGAAGAAAGGAATAAATAAATATTTATTTATTTATTTATTCAAAAAAGGGAGACATGTTAGTGAAGGGCATTGAATAATTATTTAGCTATTATTATTATTTCTTTGGTTGGTGATCACTTTTGACTGGAGTTGCGAACCAATGGAGTCACAATGGGGAGACCCATCCCTAAGTACATGCTAAGGTATTAACACCTCCTAGATTTTCCTCCTATTGTTATCATCTTCTTCTTTCCTTCTCCTTTGCCTCCCTTCTTCCTCTCATCTCTTCTTCTCTTCTCCTCTCTGCCCCTTCATCTCCCTGTTATACCTTTCATAACCACCCCATTTTAATTTTTGGAACAAGTCTTTGTTTTTTCTTTGGTTTTTGTTTGGGTCTTAGAATTTGCTCATTTTTCTCCTAAGTCTTTGTTTCTTTTGTTTGACAGAAGTGGACCCGGGATGGAAATTGGACTTTGAACTTTGTAAAAGTTCCAGTTCCGGATTTGATTTTGGGTCTGCCTTTCTTCCTTGTTCCTTTTCGTTGTTTATTGGTCTGTTTTGCACTCTTGGGTCTATTTCTCCCTTGAATTTTTTTATCATTTCCCTTGGGTTTTGTATTGCTCGAGTGGGAGCAGAACCAGAAGCATACCCGAACTCAAAAATTTCTAAAATTTCTAGATTTTGTTCCAGTTTCGATTCTGACTTCGCTCATTTGCTTTGTGTTGTTGTTTTCGTTCGTGTTTGGGCCAATTCTAGTTTTCGTAATGGTCTTGCTTCCAATTGCACTTGTTTTTTTCCTTTCTTTTTCCTTGGTCAGGACGAGAACCGAAATTAGAACCTAACTTTGAACTTTGTAAAAGTTCCAGTTTTGGTTTTGGTTTCGATTCTGCCCCCATTTTTTTCTTCTTTTTCGTTGGTTGTTTTTGTCGCGGAACTAACTTCATGTTCGGAGTTTGATAAGAAGGCTTGTTATAAATTTTTTTGTTTCTCCTTTGGGTCAATGTCTGTGCCTGCCTTACTTTTGATGTTTATAGGAGTTAATTGTTTGTTTGTGTCATTTACTCTACCTCTGACCTACCGTATTAATGGCATTAATTGTAGCCTCGTCACACACGTGAATTGGTTTTAAAATCCCAATTATGTTTAATTGGCTCATTATCTTTGTCATCCAAAGCGTTTAAGCTAACCAGAGCCAAAAGAACATCAAGAAGGGGTGACTTGATTGCAGAGGTGTGTCACAGAGTGAATCTTTATTGGATCTCAGTCTTTCCTTGTGAGTGTTTTAAGGTAGGTTTCTTTTCCCTTCTTCCCATTTTGTGTTGTTGTGTCGTCGCTTTCTCGTATTGTATTGTGTTCCTGCATGTTCACAAAATATTCTTCTGTGAATTCTTCACTTGTTTGTTTCTTTTTATCTTTTTCTGTTTCCCCATTCAGTTTTGTTTGCTTTCTGTTTGTTGTTTTCCATTTGTTGTCGCTTTCATGGTAGGTATGCTTTGTTGTGCCCTAGTTTCTAATTAGGGCTTTTGTTTACTGGGGTTTTCATACTTTAAATGTTTTAAAATCTATTTGGAAACCTTGTTGATCTTAATTCCGTGTCGATTCTATGATTTTTGAGATGGGTTTGTGATGCCCTAATTTTCTAATTCGATGTATCGTGCAAACTAGGGTTTGCTCGATAACCTTTACAAAATATTATTCCTTTAAGGTTAAATGTGGCTTCTATATGGTTAAGGTGCGGTTAATCCCCCTCTGTTTTGGATTTCTTTGTAGACCATGTGACCCAGATCCTTAGATTCATATGACCATGTCTTCGAGGAAGGTGCTTCATTTTTATGTCAAAACTAGCAGAAGCAAACTCGAGACCGAACTCATCCTGAGGATGTTTAGTATCAGGATTCATTCCTAAATTGGTCCTACTTCTGGTGATTGATGATTTTGGTCTTCGTGCTTGTCTTTAAGCAAAAGCGGAATCGGGGTGGAGGTTGAACTTGGAACTAAAGATTATTTTCTGGTTCAGTTTTTGTTCTGGTCCTGGTTCGAGTCTTGTCCTGGTTCTGGTTCCAATCCCACTATGTGTTAAAAAATATGTCATATTCCTGATTCTTCTGTGACTCTGCTTCCGATGAAAGTGAAATTTGTCTTAGTATGAAAGTTGTCCTAAGGAAGTAGAGGATGGTATTACCTAATAAATTGATTTTATGCTTTTGTTCATCTAATACAAGAGTTTATTGCAGAGATTAGAGGATGTTGGGGGCATCAAAAGAAGCTTCTCGAAGGAGCCAACCAATAGAAACTTCAATGCAGGGGGCTAAACCAAAGAAGATCAAGCCGGAGCAGCTCCCTTACACTCTAAGATACAAACACTAGAAAGCTACCCCCATGGTCGGCAAGGTTGATTCTGAGTGGGCTGATATTATAGAAACCAACTTAGACCCTTTAAACTATGAGGAGTTGGTGGATGAAACTTTTAATGAAGATGTTACACCAAGGGAAAAAAGGATCGTCCAATTTGGACTAGCACATGTTGCTATCTTCCCATTGTTTGTTCAATGTCCTTAATTGATATTAGCAGTAGGTGGGGCCTACAATCCCGCTACTAGGTAGTGTATGGAGTCATAGGGGAATGCTATCATTGATTTAACAACCCAAATGATTAGGTTTATGTTTGATGCACCTGTTCCAGAAAATCCTAGGCAACTAAATGAAGCAGAAGCATTGAAACTTTACAACGACAAGAAAGAAGCCAGCAGATCCCACATGAATAAGCACTAGATGAGGGTAGAGAAAAATTCTCTGACTAAGCTTCCTGGCTAGACTAAGAGGGAAAACTTTTGCAAAGAGATTGGGGATGTATAATCATGCTGCTCTCCAGGGTATTTGGGAAAAAAGATGTTGCACAATTTAAAGAATGGATGTTCCCATTTATTCAAACCATCTTGGATGGAAGACAATAATTTGATTGGCCTATGGTGGTGTCAAAGAGCATACATAATCAAATACTCAGAGTGAGATAAACCAAGAGTTTCTTCATGACCTCTTATGTGATCTATGCAGTTGCTAGAATGGGAATCTTTCTTGGACTAAATACAGTGGGCATATTGGGAGAATCCCAAGGACAAAAGAAGGTGTGGGAACACTATAATCAACTTACCTTACAAGCATTAGAGTCACATTATAGGAGGGTTAATGATGCATTTCTTTATGTTATCATTAACAGGCTCATTGGAGATGTTGGGTACAAATTGAGTAGGAAGGCAATGACCTTCATTAATGAATGGGGACAATAGTTTATTCAATATCCCACTTTTACTTACTCTAGATTGGGAGGTTTTGATGGTCATCCTCATTTTCTCCCTAGATGCTGCAACAATAGAATTTTTTATATCTCTCTCTTGGGGTTCTGTTGAAATAGTTTATTATAACTAAAAAAATATTGAGTTAAGATAAGGTGTGATATTTACCTGGCACAAACCTAAAATTTATTGTAGTTTAATTATTTGTAGATGGGTAAATAATTTAAATACCTCCAATAATCATAGATGGAAAAATGTGATGCCCAAATGCAAGTTGGGACATATGTGATTATTGCATTCTTTTCTGGGGACTTAAAAATATCATTGCAACGAGGCATTGATGATGGGGGGTTACATAGTGGACTTGTAATAACATCTTTTATTATTAATAAGTGTAAGATGTAATTATTGCTTCATGAGTGAGTGCACGAAAGTTACTTATACCAACTTGCATAATGTAGGTCAAAGATGCTTGTGTAATCATTATTTTATATTTCAAGATGGCTCCACACATATGAAAAACATGATAATTTATACCTTGCTATCATCATTTGGTGGCTTTTTGGGTCTACTGAAGTCTATATATTAGATGAATGAGATAGAGTATGTATGGAATGCATTTTACAAGGTTATGTTTTTGAATTTCTTCCAAAAGAATAGGAGTGTTGATCTCATCAGAGTATTGCATGGAGAAACTCTATGAATGTATAATAACCATATTTATATAATAATACATTGAGTTGTTCAATATTTTAATAATTGATTTTTCACCACTTCTTTTTTCATATACATGTATATCTCTTATTTTCTTCTAAATACTTCTATTCTTCTTCTTTCTTTCCTTATTTTAATTGATTAGCTTTAATTATAAATTTCTTATATTTTACGAAATCATATATAAATACCACCCACTTATATTATAATTTTTTTTTATAAACTCCAAAATTTTATAATCAATACATAATACTCATAAAAAAATTCTACGTTGAAATATAATTAATCAATCTACATCCTTTTTAGTAACCATTCATGGATCCATTTATTAAATATAAATATGTGCATTTTTTATCGTACTAATAAAATATAAATTATCAGTCCCACGTTCGTACACATCATAACCATGTTCATATCTTCTCATAAATCCATACAACCCGGGACAAAATTAGAAAACGTGGCCTTATTCTAGATGTTCGTTGGCTTAAGTGGAAATCCATTTATATCATCTTTTTATAGGCGTGAAGTTGGATTCCACTAAATTTAGTGGAATTTCTAGTTTTAAGTTAAAAGAGTTTAAGTGGAAAGAGGTTAATGACTTATATTTTTTATATTTATAGATTAAAAAAATCTTAAAATGTTTATATTATTAATAGTAAAAAAAATTCAATAAATTCAATAAGGAAAATATTTTTTCGTAGTGTTTAATCTCAAGTTAATTTAATAAGATGTATATAAATAAGATTAAATTAATTTAGATTAATGAATGAGAGTTATGGGATTGATAATTGAACAATTAAATGTTATTTATGAATGTAAATGTAAGGTGGACAATGATATTTAGTTCAAAGATTAATGATGAATGAATTTAGTGAAGATTTTGGAATCTAAACTATATTTGGTCTAGAAATGATTCCTCTTTCTTTTTAACCTCAAATTTTGTGCAAGGCATGTATCTATATATAAGTCAAGTATATGGCTTTGGGTCACTTTCACATCCATAGATTTATCCTCAATATGCAAATCTAATCTTGCCAACTTTATGTTTTTGTTTTCTAATTCACTAAATTTTCCCACGTCTTGTTTGTTATCTAGACTAATAGTATCTAAGATTACATTTAGAGGGATGTTAGATCATTAGGGAACAAGTTCCCTTAGGTCAACTCCCAAAAAGGACTAGCTTTATAACTACAATAATGATTGAAAAAGGAAAGCTTTAGACATGCAAATGCATTAAAGTGGTGTAATGCAAATAAAATTATTTTTAGGTGCTCCAATTAGAGTGTTCCTAACATTATCCTTCTTTAATTGTGAATTATATTTGGTACTTTTCTAATGTCCAAAGTGAGTGCAATTGGATGTTTTTAAATACTACAAAATGACAAATCGCAAAAAACATGTGTTTAGCTAGATCTAAGTGGGAAAGAATGTTGGTGTGAATATGGTGTGTTACCTAACTAGTTTCTTATTAGGTCTTGTTATGCCCTGCATAACCACCCCATTTTATTCTAGAACAAAATGGGTCCCCCTTCTCTTTTGGTTTCTTTGCCTTTGTTATTTGCTTTGCTTTTGGGGGTTCTTCTGTTTCTCTGTGTTTTATCTTTTGTTCTGTCTGATCTAAGTTTGGTTCTGCCTCAGTTGGAATTTGGGTTTTCTCCTGAGTTCAGGATTTTCCACCCCATCTAAATTTTCTCGGATCTCGCTCGAACTCTGGCTAAGCGCTGTTGTTCAGGGATTTTTGGTCTTTGTAGAATTCCGCATGGACCGGATTTTCGCAGATTCCTTTCTCCTCTAGATTTTATTGAAATCCGTTGTTTCAAGTTGGCCGAAATGTCACCTTCTTCGCAGAAATCCGTCCCGCGTGGATTTCCCTGGAATCTAAAGAAATGTGAAGAAGTATGGGGTAGCAGGACTAGTTAATAAATGTTGATGCATTTTAGGATTGATTGATGCTATTTTGAGATCTCGCATACTGTTCCTTTATTGATAATGATCGAATTAAGTTTCTAATGAGTATTTTCATGTTCGTTCCACTGGAATCCACCTAACTCAGAATTCTCCAAAATTCCTCCCTGACATGGATTCTGCGGGACGACTTGAAACCTAAACTATTTGTATGATCATTTTGTTTGAAGATTTAACGACACCTTGCTAACATAGGATTCGTTTCAATGATGATTTTGATTAATTAACTTTTGTTTGTGTGATCTTTACTGTGGTTTATCTTTGTTGAATGCAGGATTAGATCCTACACATGATGATATTTCTCAGGGAGTCTAGTTGGTCACAATTCTCTTCTAAGAAGAAAGTCGGCAAGACCTTGCCGATGTCTTGCCGACTACCAGTGCATTCTGTCAATATGCATTTTTGTTGCCTATCGGCAAGACCCCAGAGATGTCACGACGATCGAGATTCACATGCAGTTGCCTATCGACAACACATTAACCATTGTCCTGGTGACTAGGATTTTACCATCGGCATGAAAAGTCTCCTTCGAAGAAAGGTCCCAGCGAGATCTTTGAGTCTCACCGACCGGCAGCAGGGGGAAGCATATATCGGCAGGAGATTCCTTCAGGGAGAAGTCTCGGTGACTTCTCCAAGTCTCATCAACCACCGATAAAGATCAACATCTCGGTGAGACTTTCGTGGTGGGGAGATGTCTTGGCGAGCGCATCGGGTCTCGCCGACAAAGCACAAGAAGAGGTCTATCAGGGTAAGGTTTGGCAGTCTTGGCGACACATAAAGTCTCACTGACATATTGCTTCATCGGTGAGAAAATCAGAAAGTCTCAGTGACAAAAGTGAACTTATGGGGATTCCTCAAAAAAACATAAGATATCTACATGATGTCTCCCCGACAAGAGAATGCTACAGCAACGCATATGAAACATAAGAATGCATGTCGGTATAACTATAGAAAGGTCTCCCTAACAGCTATTCAAAATGGGCTCTTGCCAAAGGATGATGCCCTCGGTGTAATCTCTCACCGACTTAAACAAGTCTTGGCGATACAAAATGTCTTGCCGAGAGGTATGGCCTTCACCAAAAAGTCTTGGCGAAGGGAGCTGGTCTGGCCGATAAAAGTGAGTGAGCAGGCAGAAGAGAGGAAGTCGTCGGGAGGTCTGGGCAACTACACCAAAGTCTTGCCAAAAAGGAAAAGAGCTCGAGCCCGAAGGAGAAGAAGGAGCTCAGGGAGAATGAAGAGGGTTCTCAGGGAAGATTTTCATTCTCACCAAGAAGTCTCGGAGACTATGAAGGGTCACACCGACAGCGAAGGGATGTCGCTATAGGTATTGTCGACATAAAGGGAACCCCACCGAAGGAAAGGGAGCTCACCAAAGGATCATGCCTTCGCTACGAAGTCTTGGCAAAGAAAGAAAGTCACACCGAAACATATTGAGCTTGGGGAGAACAAGAGGAAGTCAGGGAGACTCCAAAAGATAAAGAGGACTTTGCCATGAGGTCACAGCGACAAGCGGTAGTCTCCCCGACATGAAAAATGTGATCACTGAAGGATCCTGAGGTTCGCTATAGTGTCCCACCAACTAGTGAATGTTTTGTTGATGGTTTTCACGAGCTCGATATGACTTCTACAGCTCGCTGAAACATCTTGCTGACTATCTACTATCATACCGATGGTTGCTAAAAATGATATAATCGCATCGGGGAGACACAATAAGTGTCTCACCGACATGCGATGCCATTCAAACCACCTTTGACCACCCAAGAAGCTCGTGTGGCATATGTCTAACCAATCAGAAGAGGCTAAGAGGACTGATTGGCGACGGTTTGACCGATTAACTGTTCCCATGAGGGAAAAGCAACAGAATGCAGGCGAAATGGATTCCTTTTGAGATCCAAAGGTAATCGATTGGCTCGGGTGATAATGCAAAGGTCTAAAGAAGTCCGATGGTGCTTCTAGGAGATGATCGAACATATAGAGAAGTCCAGAACATAAAGGAAGCTATAGGGAAGAAGAAACTGTGACTGATAGGGATAGCGGTAGTGACTACTGGCAAAGAGGTAGATCAGTATTGATGGAGATATTTTGAGCATTCAAGGGGACTCCAACAGAGTTTGAAGGTGGACACGAAGATAGAAGAGTTAATGTTGCAGTTGCCAAAAGATCTAAAAAGGCTTCTCTCAAGGATAGAAATCCTTCATTACCAACCTGGACAACAAGGCTTCACATTGAATGCAGTGTTGACTCTCTTCAGAAAGATCTAAGAGCCGACTCTCCTGGAAGCAAATATTTTGTAAAAACCCTAATGAAGGGGGGACAACACATTCTTTTTGATGCATTATGTATATAAGGAATTCTTGCCTCTTTTTAAAATGGGGATAAAAAAGGTTGGAACTCGTAGTTAAGAAAATAGGAACAAAGTTAGATACATAGAAGTTAGCAGAAATATAGGAGACAGAACTGCATCCTGATTCTTTGTAATAGGATCCTCTTTTATCTTGTAATAGGATCCTCTTTTATCTTCTTAGTTGGCAGTAAGATTCAGTAGGAACCAATAATGTATTTTCCAAGTTCTCTTAGTGTAAATGGAAACAATTTGGAGTCACAAATTCTCTGTACACTGGTGATTGTGCCAGCTTTGTAAACATTGCTTATCTGTTTTCATTAGCAGTAGAAGTAGTAAGATTTAATCTACTTCATATTGTGTTCCTGAATGATATTTGTTTTAAGTTAATCATTTGATTTGAGAATCTTCAAGGACTGAAATGTTATTTTGTGTTTTTTTAAAATGATAACTCAAAAATATGTTATTTGAATTAGCACTGTGAATAAAAGAGCTTGTGTGTCAATCACAAGTTTACTTTGTTCTACAGTTTTAGTTTACAATTCCTTGAAGAACAACAAGTTTGATTAAGGTAGACGAATTATCACTCTTTCTATTCCAGAGCCCTGATTTATCTTTTTTTATATTTCTTTAAAAACCCCTGGTTAGAGTAGGTTTAAATTCATGTTTGATCTTGGAATGATCCAGAAGCTCAACACCAGCAGGCCCCTTGAATATTACTATTGCATTGACCACTGAGTAACATCAACACAGTTGAGACCCAACTATAAAGACCTTGTGAGCTAAGACATACATGTGTTGTCTTTCTCTTTCGGGAGAAACAAAATAGCAATATTCTATTTGCATGTTGTTGTGCCAAAACACACGTCAATAGTTCCTATAGACACTTACATACTTGAATTTACTTAGGTCATTTACATTTTGTGTCTCATATCATATGATTAAGACACTTTTCATAATTGTTGTGTGGTTTCACAACACACCCCATTTTTCCCAATAAAAATAGAGGACCCCCCTTTTTTCTTTTTGCTTTGCTTACTTTCAGTTGGGAGGAAATGGAAAATCATGCCATACCTACTTAAGTCCAATAGCACTCTAACAAGAGGCCAATGTTCTTCGTAAAAAAATAGTAAAAGTTTCAAAGGAAAAATAATTCTCTTGCAGAAAATTTTCACTTTAAGGAATTGGGAATTACAATTTTCATGATCCACATTAACTAATGGCCCCATATCCGATAAAGCATATCCACCTGGAGGGAAATTTTTCCCAAAAAATATCTCAATCCATCGTTACCTGTGATGAGAAAAGTGTCCCACTTGAACCTGAAGTCATTCCAATATTATTTTTCATATGTAAAATCGGATGTGATAGGTCTCAATAGGAAAATTGTGCGTACTCATGAAAGCTAGACCTAGCTAAACATCTATAAATATTTAAATTGGTTTTTGGTCATGAGAGGAACCCGATGAAACATAGGAAAATGGGGGAGATGGATAGGAGACCTAAAAATGTGATGTGAGATGAGGGACCTATGCCAAAAGCAAAAGGGGGTGTCCACCTAATCACAAATCCACATTTCTATGTTCATTAAGAAGAGGGATAGTGCCACAAATGATTAGAATTGACTTGCAACCATCAAGGTGAGTCAACCCCACATTTGGATGCTATGCTTCCTTGACTTCCTTATGATAGAAATGATTGAACAATAGCTTTGGGAGAAGAATAAAATTGCTTTATTAATCAAACCTATGAGATCTAACACTTGAAATGTGAAGTTTATGATAACAATGAAAAAAAACCATTAACCAACAAATCTGAAAGGTTAGGGTGGTGTTTACTTGGCTCCAAAAGTGGGTTTCAAGCTTTGTTGAAGGACATATTCGCCTATGGGTGAATGGGTCTCTATATAGGGTTTGAAAATTCTTTTTGCGATCCTCAGATCCCAAATCTAAGCTTCTAATTCTACCAAGTTTAACTATTGGAAAGCCGGAAATAAAACCTATAGGTGAGTTTGCATGTCTTGACAACTTTGAAAACTTTGCAAAATTTCTCTTTTGATCCAATTTCAATCCTTCTTCACTTGTAAACCTACACATACAAAGAGAAGAGAAAAATGTCTATTTTTGGTGGATAAGGGTTTTCCTTGGTCAAACCCTAGTTTTTTAAACCTTGATAATGAAATAATGATAAAATGAAGGAATTGATGAATGAACAAAGCTTGCTACACCTCACCAAACCCTTTAATGGTTGTCCTTAGAGGATTGAATTCTAACACATCTCTCCAAGGATTGGATCTTATATGAATGGATTGATTGGATACTCAATTTAACACTTGATTTTATGCTTGAATGCTTGAAACCTAAATCACAATGTTAGCTCAAAAAAATTTATGCACACATAAATCTTGACATCATGATAAGATCTTGAATGTTGCAATAAATGACTGATAAATCTACTCTCCAATTCTCTTGACAATAATCTTGGTTCTTAGGATTGATCTCTTGAAGTCTTAGGATTGCTTAGGATTTGAATTTGATAAAAATACCTTATATCTATAGGTATTTCCTTAATTAGCCAACAATTAAACATCACAAGCCAACCTTTACAATTTGAATTTTGATCATTAAAATGCTACCAAAAACATATTAAAAATTGGGGTATGAGACTTAAGGAGGACCCATTCACCCTTGGGTGAATGGGTCCTAGGCCCTAAACCTAAGACACATTTTCCATGTGTAATTAAGTGTATGTATTGATTAAATGTGGGTTTCCCTTTCAGAAAACAAAATTAATTATGCTTGTGAATGTATAATAAGGCCAATTAAAGGCTTAATTAATTCCAATTCATTAAGGGGATGCAAACATATAGTGTGAAAATGTAAAGGAGTACATTTTTGATGCTACATTTAGCCCCCACTTTAGTGAGAGTATGAACTTGCACTCAAAATCACACTAAAGTAGATTTTTAAGTCAAGAGAGGTCTAATTGTACAAGTGTTGGAAAGATAAGATGGAAAGGATCAAGGAAGGTAATCAAGCCCCCAAGATCTAAGATCTCATGGAAAACCAACAAAGGCACAAAGAGACATACGAATGCAATAACGACACAACATACAACATCATACAATGTCAAAATTAATGCAAGAAAAGATGAACTAGCAAGTTGCATTATGCTACAACCATCAAAGACACTCACTTGGAACCACATGCAAGAAAGGTGTGTTATGGTCGGTGGCCATGAAAAACACGCTCACAAGTGCAGTTCAACATACACTTGGTGAGCCTAAACAAGTGAGAAACACACAAGGTCTAGTGCAATTTGATATACACTAGGTGTGTACCTACAAAATAAGTGGTGATGGGCAAGTCATGCCAAGTATACAAGCTCCCATACGCCAACCATACCAAAAGTTATACTCCCTAATAACTTTGATAATGTGCCACATATGACAATCAAAAGGATAGCAAGCTGCATTATGGTAGACACTCATTAAATAAAGGCACTGCAAAACAAGTTTTGTTATGTTGGTGGCCATGAAAAAGTTTTAAATTCAATAGGATAGAATAGTCAAAGGGGTTTTTCTTAATTCATGAAAGGTCTCACCTTAGGGAACATCATGCTTAATGTCACCAAGAGAGGATTATTCGAGGATAAAGAATCACACCTTAGGGAATGCAAGCCATAGCATTACCACTAAGATGAATGTCATATGCCAAGAAAGGTCATGCTCTTGAAGGACATCAAACCCAATGTCACCACCAAGTAAACACATCACATGAAGTAAGAAGATCACACATTGAAAGGAGTACACCCCCACTTTAAAGAAATTGCTAAACACCATACTATGATAAATTAATTTAAAGTAGCAAAGTGATAAATGCCAATACATAAGAGCTTTATCCAGAAATCCCTATGCCAAACATATGTTTCCAACTAGAGTTACATCATGGAAAGGAAGTTTCACCCATATGCAATCCTAAGATAACACATAAGGGATTCATGGATTCGAGGAATTTTTTTTGTCTTTACTACAAGATATAATCGAGCTTAGAACCATCATCATTCCCCAAATAACTCATAAAACAATGAACACAAAGGAGGAATGACACATAGAGAAAAAAAACAAAGGAGAATCCTTTTGGGTCAACATGGAAGAGACATAAATGTCTTGACACTTTGCATTGTCCCCAAAAGGAAACCACAAGACATGTGAAGAGATAATGGTTACGACATATAGAATAATGTCAAACCAAATTCACTTCCTTTGTATCCTTGCACCAATGGAATGACAAGGGTCATCTAAAGTAGGCTCACAAAATATAAAGACACACCATGCAACACAATACGAGGGATCATATTACACACATGCAGTCACAAAGAACATGGAAATAAAACAAAGAAAATACTAGTATGGCACATGCAAGTCAACCTATAGCAAGTCATCTACATCCCAATGTTGTTCATCATAGGCGGAAGGTGAAAAAATAGCCAAAGGGACAATGAAAAGTGTTGTACTAGGAACATCACTAGGTTCAACATGTGGTGAGTCACTCTTTATAGGAAGATCATTAGAGGTGTTATCATCTAAGCTCATGGAAGGGGAAAACAACAAATTTAGTTCATTATGTACTTCCTCATCATCATCATCTAAGTTAATCATAATAGGAGGTCTAATGATGATGTCCATTGAAGTTTCATGTTGTTGTTGTGGTGAAGGTAGAGAATCATCATGTATTTCTTGAGTTGGTGTTTGATCTTGGGTTTATGTTTTGTTCCTTTCTTCTAACTGATGAGCAATATCACATCTATGCCTACGCTCTTTAGCATTTCAGTTTCTTCTTTCACAATTTTCAAGTTGTGATTGTGTAGGAGTGGGTTTATCAACCATTGGTTTCTTTTCTTCCCACAAGGGAGGAACAGAAGGAACCATGGAAGGTTGGTCAACCACTTTCTCTTTGGGTTTATAAACTTGTTTGACCTTAGGAGGCACAATGAGAATCGTATAGTTATCTCTTGGTCTCTTATAGGAAATAGGTGGAGGATTTTTCATGGATTTTTCTTAGTTACTTGGAAGGGCTTTTGGTTCAATATCAATTATAGGAGACTTAATCATGGGTTGAGGAATGTTTCTAAGAGATAATTATTCTATGTGCTTTGTCTTGAATTTTTTATAATATTTGAAAAAGAAGTCCTCACAAGGCTTAATAGGTTCCATAGGTTCATTCCAAAAGAAATCCAATGAGAAATTCCCATGAGAAGATATAGGATTAAAGCCACTATGATGCATAGCAAAGATGCCATTACCAAATGGAAAATTTAAGAATTTATGCACTATCGATAGGATGCCATCCATGGAGCATATTCATGGATAGCCAAGCTTCACATGGAATCGGTCTAATGATGGGATGATGGAGAATGAGACATTCAATATTTTTAGTCCAAATTTTAAAGGAAGAGTGATTGAACCTATCGTAGTGCAAGAAAAACCATTATGTGTTTTGATCCATGCTTTCAATTGTTCATAATAATCTCGGTAAAGTTCATGCACAAATAAGATTTCCTTGGTAACCACATTCTCTACACACACGTGATCAATTAATATCCCATTAGTAGGCTTGTCATTGATTCTTCTAGAGATGTAAAGAGGACCATTAGGTGCATGTTTGATTATGCCATTTTGTGAGAAAGCAATGTGCATATAAAAGTTGGTTTGACCCTTACAAGGTTGAATGTTAATGAGGTTAACCATAGTATCTATAGAATCATCCTCATTATCACTCATGTTATCATCAGTCATGTCAACATTCATCACATCATTCTTAGTATCACTAGTTTTCACAAAAGAGATGTTATGATTTTGCATTAGATTAGTAAAAAAATTCAAATTTTAGTTGGGCGGGGAAATGAACTTATTACCTTGATCATTAACACCACCGATTTGGATGTGATTAGAACCAATGAGGTCTTGCAATATGTGTTTAAGATGCTTACAATGTTCGTATCATGTCCATTTTGTTGATGACAATGGAAAAATCCATTAGCATTATAGTTCAAAGGTAAAGGCTTTGTAGGATCAATGGTTCTGATGGGAGGTAAGGTAATTAGATTCTTAACCAAAAGTTACAACATGATGGAATGGAGGGTATCGAGTAACGAGGTAAATTGTCTATTGTGTTCTCTAAATTGATATGGATTTGTTTTTTTTATGGAAGCCACTTGAGACTCAAAATGTTGACTTTTTTTAGGTGGTTTTATTTATAAAATCTCTTATTTTGTTTCTTGAATGGTTGGAAGTTGTTATGGGGCACAAACTCAAATTTGTTAGGGTGGTTAGAGGGAGTTTTTACTTCATGATGGCTAATTGAATTCTGATAGTTGCAAAGGGCCATGCAAAAATGTGTAATGGAGGGAAATTTCATCATCTAAAGCTTGTCTTGGATTTAATTTTGTAAATTTTCAATGAACATTCTTTAAAGATTGACATCGAGAATCTTAATAATAATTTGTGAGTAAAGCAATCATTATCATGCTATAAAATTAGTGATCTTTTCATCATCCTTTTGTTTACACTTCATTATCTTATCTTTGAACTTATCTTTGAAGATGAAGTCACTACATAAGGTTGTGTATGTCGATACATGGTTACTAGGATCTCCTTTACCACCATATTTCTCAAATCTAGGAATCTCTATACATTGTGGAATTTTTTCTCTCAATATATCCAAGGATAATGGGTTTCTTTTGACATATTGTGAAGGTTGGCCATTTTGATTTTGGTTCAATGTGGAAATTTTTTGTTGGAGGGATGAAACATTTTGTAAAAGTTGGTTAGGAAGAAATCATTGGTTGTGTTTTGAGATTGAGGTGAACAAGGTGGATGTGTATATGTATTTGGAGGACAAGTGAATTTCAAGTTTGTGAGAGGTGATGGATTAGGAGATATGATATTTGAGTTCACAAAGCTAAAAGGATTCCCAATGGAAATACCTAAAGTTGTATTGACATTTCTAGTGGGTTGTCTTGTTGTAGTAATGGTTGGATGAATGTATGTAGGAATAGAGGCCACTGTTGTAGAAGGACGAATTGGATTTCCACCTTGAATTTGAGTGTACTCCAAAGTTTGAGCACAATGCTCCATTGTGGGAACATGATTATCAATTATATAGGTTAGGATACACACAATTTCTATTCCTTATTCATTATCAAGCATTTTCCTCATGTTATCTATGATAGGAACCATAATACCAGCAATGTATTCAGAACTCACAAATTTTTGAAGCTTTTCTAAGGCTTCATCCATTTGTTTTGGCTTCTATTGAGAGACATTAGCAACCATTGTGTCAACATAAATTACATTGGTTTTTGGTAAAGTAGTCATGGGAAATGTGGTATCAAAGCTATGGTCCATAATGGGTTGAATAGTGTCAACACAATGAGTGAAAGAGTTAGAAAACTTAAGATCCATGGTGGATGTACTAGCATGGGATGGCATGAGTTTCAAATTACATCTCACTAAAGTATTGGAAATAGGACACCAGGTTGTGAATTTCATACAAGTTTCACCAAACCAAAGTGTACCTGAAATGGAGAAAAGGTACTATGCAAATATAATGAACACCCAAAAGTAGGAATCACAATGCAAGTGTATAAAAATATTTTGCAAATTTCAAATTTGAAAAATGATAGTTTACTCATTATGTTATGCAAAAACATGAAAATGATGTCTTTTTAATGCTAATTTTGATTTCAAACAATGCTCGTAATTTGACCAATTGAACTTAATGCAAGGAAGTACAAAATTTTATATTTTATGAAACTGAAACATAGATCTGAAAATAGAATGAAATGAAGAAAACAAAGACAAAATGATGCCCAAAATTTTGAAAAAGCACCTATACAGGGACAGGTTCACCTAAGGGAAAATGGTTCTTTGTATAGGGGTTGGAAAAATTAAAGTTTTTGTTTTTGGTTTGATGTTTGAGTTCTCTATTTCAGGTTGCAGATAATAAATTTTGTGACATTTTTTTCTAGTTTTACGTGTCTTAATGCAAGTGCAAATAGTGACCAAAGTGAGAAAAGTGAGAACTTTTGGAATGCAAATTTGAACTGAAATTTGAATCTAAATGATTGAAATACACTCTTGATGCAACTACAATGCAAGATGTATGCAAAAATTTTATTTTTTTATGAATTTAAGTGATGTAAGCATGCAAAATCAAACCCTAGAGGCAATGCAAAGAACACTAATGCAAAAAAAACTAATGCAAACCTAGATCTAGGGTTTTGAATGTCTCAAAATAAAAATTTAGGACGTACAATGTCGAGTTCACCAAAATGAAACATAGGAAAATGGGGGAGATGGATAAGAGACCTAAAAATGGGATGTGAGATGGGGGACCTATGCCAAAAGCAAAAGGGGGTGTCTACCTAATCACAAATATACCTTTTCCATGTTCATTAGGAAGAGGGATAGTGCCACAAATTATTAGAATTGACTTGCAACCCTCAAGGTGAGTCAACCCTAGATTTGGACACTATGTTGCCTTGACTTCCTTATGACATAAATGACTAAACAACAATTTTGGGAGAAGAATAAAAGTGCTTTAACAATCAAACCTATGAGATATAGCACTTGAAATGTGAAGTATTATGATAACACTGACAAAGACAACCATTAACTAATAGATTCGAGAAGATAAGGGTGGTGTTTACTAGCTCCAAAAGTGGGTTTCAAGCTTTGTTGAAGGACATATTTTCCTAAGGGCGAATGGGTCTCTGTATAGGGGTCTAAAAATTATTTTTGGAGTCCTCAAATCTCAGATCTAATCTTCTAATTCCACTAGGTTTAACTACCAGAAAGCAAAAAATAAAACCTGTAAGTGAGTTTTTGTGTCTTGACAACTTTGATAACTTTACAAAATTGCACTTTTGATCCAATTTCAATCCTTCTTGACCTATAAACTTGCACATACAAAGAGGAGATTTTTTTTGTTTTTTGTGGATAAGGGTTTGCCTTGGTCAAACCCTAGTTTTTTAATTAAACTTTGATAATGAAATAATGATAAAATGAAGGAATTGATGAATGAACAAAGCTTGTTACACCTCACCAAACTCTTTCATGGTTGTCCTTAGAGGACTAAAGTCTGACAAATCTCTCAAAGGATTGGATATTGCATGAAATGGCTTGATTGGATGCTTGATTTGACACTTGATTTGATTCTTGAATGCTTGAAACCTAAATCACAATGTTAGCTCAAAAGTATACATGAACACACATAAATCTTGACATCATGATAGGATCTTGAATGTTGTAATAAATAGTTGATATATATGCTCTTTGATGCTCTTTACAATAATATTTTCTCTTAGGATTGATATCTTGAAGTCTTAGGATTGCTAAGGATTTGAATTTGACAAAAAAATCTTGTATTTATAGGTATTTCCTTAATTACACGATAATTAGACATCACAAGCCAACCTTTGCAATTTGAATTTAGATCATTAAAATGCCACCAAAAAATATTAAAAAATGGGATCTAAGACTTAAAGAGGACCCATTCACCCTTGGGTGAATGGGTCCTAGTCCCTAAACCTAGGAGACACATTTTACAAGATGTGTAATTAACTGTATGCATTGATTAAATGCGGGGTTCCCTTTTAGAAAATGAAATTAATTAGGCTTGTGAATGCATACTTGGGCCAATTATAGGATTAATTAAGTCCAATTAATTAAGGCAATGCAAACATAGTGTGAAAATGTAAAGCAGTAAATTTTTTGACATTACACCCGATAGTTCATCTCCTTCAAATTGAGAGAAAATTTATCAGAAAGTCTCATAAAGGTAATTGTGTATCTCTTCTTAATCAAGTCAAATTTCCAATAATCACCTTTATCTTAAACCCGTCAAAAGCATTAGCATTTATTTGAAAGGTTAAGGTGCGAAAACCTAAAACCTTGTCATTAATGACTAAATTCCACTCCTTGTACATACTCAGAGCATTTAACGAATAACAATGAGTTAACATGAACAAATGTGGTGAAGGTATTGTGGTATCATTTAGTAAGTATTGTTGCACTTGGAAAATTTAATAGCTTGTTCATGAAGCCATGTACAAGAAATTTATAGAGGGTAATGAAACCAAAAAGGGTAAAGGAGGTGACATCTAAAATCAGAGGAGGTATCACCACTATCACTCACTCCTTTTATAATCTCACAGTCATTCTCAGTCAAACCAGGTATGCTCTGAATCAATTTTTGGTAATTTGCATATAGCTTACACCCATGAATTGTAAAATATTGCTTAAAATTTGTTGTTAAGAGGATTCCATTCTTTTTTAATAAAGGTATGATGAAAGTAATATAAACTGGGTGAATGTCAATTTATTTGGAAACTGTTGGGTAAAATACTAAATGTCTAAAAGGAGTGGGTAGAATTAAAGGAATTAACCCTAACTTGCATATACCAATTTCATGTTGAAAAACATGCAAAGTTTAGATATCATGGGTACATGAGAAAGAATAAACAAATATGAATATGAATTTCCTCAATCCTAAGTCATTATGACTTATGGGATGGTAGCTGATACCCATCTAGGTTATTTTAAGGTGGAAAAATTCATGGAAAGGGTAGGACAACCTAACATGAATTAGTTGTTGTAAAGTATCGTTGCGAATGGATTGCATATGGTTGTGGATTTTCCTCAAGATATGGAAGCCCCATAATTATTTTTACCATGCATACAATTTTATGATCCTACCAGAAGGGCTAACATGAAAGAAGGTAGGGGATATGTTGACCTAACCCCAAAGGACATTGCATGGACATTTGGGATTCCCATTTTCCCAGTAATGATTCCATTAGAAATGAGAGAATATACTAAGGCATACGCTAATATGGAGGAACACACCAAAAGGACAATGTTGACAACATGTTTTAGGGATCAAGAAAGATTGAAACCCATATCCAAAATTCCCAAGACCATCTTGAGATCTAACTTCATTTCCGATATATATGACATTACATTGTTGAATAGGACAACTAGAAATAGAGATGCAAGCATATTTGAATCATGGATGTACACAATTATTAGACACATAGGAAATGGACCAACTAAAATCCATTAGTCAAAGGCCATCAATAATTATCTGTGTGAAAAGATGCAAGAATTCCAAGATCCATCAACATTCTATATATCTTCCTATGTTATATATTCATGTGTAGTAAAAGCAAACATCCAAGGTTTGAATAAGGTAGGAAACTTTGGGGTTAGCCTTGGAAAGAGATTGGTATACAAACATTTTCCTCAAATAATAGCTCAATGATATCTTGGAAGTTACTAGATGGTTAATGATGTGTTTGTGATGAAGATAATCTGAACCATGGAAGGTGATAAAGCCAAAAGAATATATGTATATGAACAAGTTTTCATCTCAGATCATGGATGTTGGTATAACTAGTTTCCTAAATTCACCTATATAAGGATTTAAGGGTTTTTTTGGATTTCCATACATGCTACCAAAGTGTCCAACATACAAGATATTACTAGTGGAGTTTTCTAGGAAAGTGATGGAATCACATGATGCATTCCTATAGGCTCATAAGAAGGGGAGAATCAGATTCTCAATCCTTATGGGAAGCTACAAGTGTAGCACAACCCATAATACCAATTTGGCAGAGGGTCATCCCACAATAATGGGTCCCAAACTTGGGACATCTTGATTTTTTCTTGAAATCACATATTTTTTAGAAAAGTTAATAATTTAAGCCTTGGGGGATTCCATCTAAAGGGTTTTAATTGAAGAGGGTTAAATAATACCCCCTTAATCAAACCCCCTTGGATATAACCCCTCTAGTCTTAAAACATACCCACAATGGAGTCTCCTTTGTACCTATCAAAATGTAGGCAAAAAAATCCTTTTCTTTACCTTTTGAGGGATTAAATAAAGTCATTTAGAAACTATGTTTTGTAAGTATATAGCTCTTATTATAAGCTTTCCAAAAAGTATAATTTTAAATATTTTAATTTTATTATTATATTTATATTTTATTTCTTGTGAATGTTGTTTTTCACTAAACATCAAACTATTTGTTTCATATATGTGGAAAAATAGAAAAAAATAGAAAAAATTCAAAAAAATAAGTGTGCACTAGGTATTGATGTTCTTGTTTCATAAAAAATTATTAATGGTTTAGTTGCTATAGATTTCATAAAGTAAACTTTTGTAAAAAATGGTGATATCGATGTCCAACTTGGCCAAAAAGTGGGACACAATATTCTATGCTAGCCTTAGAAAATGAGTTACTGATACATGGGTTAGAAGAATTCAGACTAAAAAGACCTAATTATGATATGGGAGAGATACTGGCCAAGCAATTGGGTTAGAGGTTCACCCATGTGCTCTGTATGGAAGATTATTGGATTGATTGTGTTGATGAGCATGAAGTCAGAAAAATAGCTCATCAAAGGCTAACACTGAACCAAATGTTGAAAATGGGGACACATAATGTTCCAATACAGTTAACAGATGATGATGAGAATGTGTTGAATCTAAAATGCAATTTAGATAGGGTTTTTAATCAACCTGTAGAAGATCCTGACTAGAAAGAACCTAAAGTGACATCATTAGCCAAATTTAGATTGATAGGAATATCCTAAGGTTGTAGGCTAAAGGAGTAGCCATTACATATCCACCAAGGAGGAAAAGAAAGAAAAAAATAGATGACATTGGATATGATGATTGCTTAAACAAGAAAAGAAAATTTCACAGAAGCAAGAGCCCTAGAAGGGAGCGAAGAAAGGATTACTGAAATCCCAAGTAAGGGAGTTTTAGTGGCATCACAATGTGGAGACCCTAATAAGGAGTTAAGGCAATACCCACTAATTTTCTAGGCTAAATTATAGGAACTTCATCATCGATTGTGTTACCATAGGCTAAGATCCCTACCCCACAAGAAGTGCAACACAATAGGGGTATTCTCATATGAGAGGATTGACGTCACAACCAATGGTGGCCATTTTTGTATCCCCACCTTTAGTAGGAACATCTATGGTAAGGAAAGTTATAGGAGAAACCAATTCACCTGCCACCAAAGAGTAGAACATGACAATGGACCAAACCATCAGGGTATAGGACCAACTAGACCAATTCATAAGGAAAAGGTCAAGACAACATAAGCCAAAGGTAGTAGTTGAACCTACAATGGTCATAGAGGAAGAGCAAGAGAAAGGTGGTCTAGAAAATATTATTGAGGTAGAAATAGATCCACCTATTCAAAGAGAAGATGATCCTGAAAAATGATAAATAATTGTGAAGGAGGTGGTAGAAGTAATACCTCTGATATGAGAAAACTACCAAGAAGGATAGGGTTTTTCTCTTCTTGATGAAAAAGAAGAAGAAATGTAGGCTAATGAGCATGCAAGGATTGAGGCAATCAAGGAGCAATCCCAAAATGTAGGTACTGATGATGACATACAGTATGAGCTATTAGAAGATCATAGAAAAGAGAACTTGGAGGAAGGTCAATTAGGAGAATATAAAAAATATAATAATGATAAGCATGAAGGCTTAGAAGGAATCAACATTCTGGAAACATCTCAAACAATTACAAAAGAAGGCGATGATTTACTAGAACAAAGTCACAAGGAGTCACTCCAATTAGGATCAAACATTGAAAAGAATTTTGATCAAGAATTTAAGGGTAAAGATCATGAATCTAGACATGAATACATGGATCAAAAATCTAGAGAGGGACCTAATGAAGTATCTTAGGGTGAGGATATGTTGAAAAATGAAGGAACCCTTTGATATGTTGTCATTGATGCCAACAATGTTTGTTGACAGTGTTGACTAATATGGTAAACCAGTTTCTATTTCATCTTGATCTTGTAATTTGGTTCGGATTCGCTCATGCTTTAAGATCAGCTTATGTCACTAGTAGAATTTGGAAAATAAATGACTACCTAACTAAAAAATTTAGTCATAATAACTAAAAATGACTAAATTTTACTAATTTTTTGCAACTTAGCTATAAATGAGTAAATAAATGACTAATTGGTCATTGACTAAAAAATTATTTAGTCACACAAATAAAAATGACTAAATAGTTAGTCATTTATTTAGCAAATCATCTAAGGAATCAAGAATCAATAGCCCACCAAAATACTCTAATAAACATACTCTAGAACTTTCGTCAAAATCTCATTTTCAAGCGTAGCCCGCCAAAATGGAGTTTTCATTTTAATAAACATACTCTAAAACCTTTGTCAAAACCTTACTTTTAGGTGTAGCCCACCAAAATGGAGAAGTGTAGTGCCACTCCATTCTCATTGTGGATATTCAGGTAGTCAGCCTTAGAATTCGGAGGTGAAGGAAAAATAATAGGGATAATTAAAGGTATGTGCTAACGATGTTAAGCAGTTGATCTGTTTTACGATACAGTATATGATGTTAGATGCATTATTTTGATCAATATGTGATTATTTTATCATGATCATTATGTGATTATCATTCTAATTGTTATGAGTTGATGCAGTTACTTGATTGATGTGTTTGGGTGAAAGGGACAGTGTCGCATTACTCACCTATGAGTACCCTATGACGTGATTCCCTTTCACAGTGTGCTTGAAATTATGATTATGTATATGCTCAACCTTTTTTTTTGTTTCAAGTTGCAAGTACTAGGCATTGACTCCACCTAAACTGGAAGGTTTGAGCATGCCTTCAAACCCAATAGAATAGTTTTTCAAAGTTAAAATTTGGTCCCCTACCCTATCCATCATCCTCGAAGAGGATGAGTATCTATCTGTTACCTCATCAGTTTGTTTGTTGTCTGTAGTCAGTTGGTCTTGTTTTCGACCCTAAACATGGTTAGGTAATTGTTGTTGATATTTGGGTTGTTTAACTTAAATTTGTTTGACAAATGTTGTTTTTGATTAATTGATTCATTAAATTAAATTATTAAGTAACAAGTATTTTGGTAATTAAATATAAATATATTTATTAATATTTATGGTTTATAATAAATTTTAAAGTGAAATGAAATATTAAAATGAAATACATATTATAATGCAATGTTGCAATTAATAAACAACAAAATACTTTAATAGATAGAAAGATTTTTCTTGGAGCACATGCATAACTTTGAATTGATGGTCGAAAATGAAACTTGATGTTTTTTTGGAGATTTTAGAGATTTAATTAGATTTTTGGTTTCCAAAATAGAAGAGCTTTCCTTTTGTAAAAAAATTATTTTTTTGAGAGAATGGGATTATTATTTATTTTTGTTTTCTAGGAAGGGAAGAAAAATGGGGTCTGCAAGATAATTTCTTATGTTGTGAAATTTGTGGGGAAATTTTGTTTTTGGGCTGAAGGAAATAATTTTTCTACAAAATTTCAATACTGTTGATTTTGTGGGGGTGTACTAGCTCAAGGAATTTATCTAGCTCTATAAAAGAGGAGAGGAAAATGAGTAGAGAGCTAGCAGATGAGTAGCAAGGGAACATAGTGTCAGATATAGGAATTTAGGAATGAGCAATCAAAGGTATGTTGTTTGATACCATGTTTTCTTATGTGAATCTTTTAATTCTTTTAAACATCTTTGCCTGCTCTTCTTTAGATAATAGAGAGGTTTTGTATTAGGAATACTGTAAAAGCAAGGCTACTAAATGGTGCTTATCATTGATGAGGGCATAGCCCGAGACACAGAAAATAACCCACAAACAAGAGAATAATTTTATTATTTAGAAAATGGAGTTTCTTACATGAAGAGGACCTCAATCCTTAAGTTCTACAACACATGCAAGTTATAGAAAGCTACAGAATAACCATTTCGCAATATGCGAGCTTGTCCCCCAAAAAGTTACCCAAAAATTAGAAACCTGCCCATAAATAGAGCTCCTCTTTAGTTTGGAGCCAAAACAACATTCAAATTTGAGTTTAAGTGGTTTGGCGCCAAAAATTTACAACATGAAGTTCAAATTTTAAAAGAGCATTTACAATTGTATCTTCTAGAAAGTGCGCCAACTTCTCGGGGCCATAACTTTTGATTCGGGACTCTGATTCACGAACCGTTTGAACCGTTGGAAAGGTCTCAAAGTCAATAATGCGCTTGAAATTCACTACGCTAATTTTGGCAAGTTTCGGGGCCTTTCTGGGAACTCTAAGTGCCTCAAATCTAACTCAGAAGATTTTCAAGTGCAAATCTAGGAAACTAAAACTGCAATATCTTTCCAACCAGGAATAGAAAATAAAAACCGTAAATTGGGAATTTGATTATGATGAAAAGGGTATCCAAAAATATTAAAACATCTAAAAATCAAGAAACTTAAAATTTAACTATTTTTGGGTGATGCAAGATTGCCCTTACACCAGTGGATGCTCCTGCATCAGACACCTAGGGTAATTTGAGAAGTGACCTCGTCACATCTCAGATGGTGGAGGAAAACCCAAATAGTCAACCTCTGCCTTAGGCAACCAAGATGAATCTTCAACAGGCCTTCCTTTCCATTTCACTAGATATTCTTCATACTACCTATTCCTAGTACTCCTTCCCACACGACTATCTAGGATTTCTTCAATCTCCTCCTTTTCTGAAGTAGGTGCTGGAATCCCACACTGTTCCATCGGTGGTACTTCCTCTGCGCCACCTTCATGATACTCTATCAAATCTGAAATGTTGAACACAGGGGAAATGTTGAATCCATCCGACAACTCTACTTCATATGCATTCCCTAAATCACGCCTCTTCAAAATTTTATAGGAACCAAACTTCTTCATCTTTAATTTGTTATATGTTCCCACTGGAAACCTTTCTTTCCTCAAGTGGACCATCACTTCATCACCAATCTGAAACTCCTTATACCTCCTCTTCTGATCTGCCTTAGCCTTATACTACATATTCATCTTGCTAATATGTTCTCTTACCTTCTCATGTATATCCTTGATGTGTTCTGCAAAATCTTCAGCTTCAACACTTATTTTCTTCTCTTGGTCCATCTTCCTCAATTCTAGAGCTATTCTGGGGCTACCTCCATACACAATCTGGAATGGTGATCTACCAGTGCTTCTGTTGACAGAATTGTTGTAAGAAAATTATACCTGGGGTAAGATCAAGTTCCATCCCTTGAGTTTATCTCCTACCAAACATCTCGGTAGGTTACCCATACTCCTGTTAACAACCTCTGTTTGCCCATCTATTTGTGGATGGTGTGCAGAAATGAACTTCAACTCTGTCTTCAGCTTCTTCCACAATGTCCTCCAAAAGTACCCCACAAATTTGGTGTCATGATCTGAAACAATACTCTTTGGCAGACCATGTAGCCTCACCACCTCTTTGAAGAACAAGTATGCAATGTGGACTGCATCATGGGTCTCTCTGACATGGAATGAAATGTGCCATCTTCAAAAACCTATCAACCACCACAAAGACTAAATCATTCCCTTATTGTGTCCTTGGCAAACCAAGAACAAAGTCCATACTTATATCCTCCCACGGCCTCTCTGGTAAGGGCTGATATAAGCCTGTATTCTAACTCACTCCTTTAGCCATCCGACATACCCTACAACTTTGTACAAACTTCTTCACATCCTGTGACAACTGAGGCCAATAATAATGCTCACTGATAATGGTAATGGTCTTATCCGACCAAAATGTCCCACCATTCCTCCACTATGCTTCTCCTTTATCAGGTTCTCCCTCATGGAACTCCGGGATACACAATTGACTTCCCTTAAATAACATGCCATCCTAGATTATGAAATCCAGCCACCTTGTCCTATCCACTGTAACAGGTTCCTTGCAAGCTTTCCAAGCCTCTGCAAAATCAGGATCTTCTGCATACAGTGTCTTGAGTTCATTGAACCCAACCACTTCAATCTGCATCTTTGTCATCAATGTATGCCTCCTACTTAAGGCATCTGCAACCCTATTTGACTTCCCACTCCTATGTTTCAAAACAAAGGTATAACTCTGCAAAAACTCTACCCATTTCATATGCCTCTGATTTAATTTTTTCTTGACTATTTATGTACTGCAAGGCCCTGATGATCAATATAGAACAAATTTTGGCAACAAATAATGTCTCCATTTCTTTAATGCTTGAACTATTGCATAAAATTCTAATCATATACAAATACTTTCTCTTGGCATCATTTAAATTTTCACCGAAATGGGCTTACCTTGGCTCAACCTTTGCTCAATGGCACAACCAGCATCACAATCCACCCAAACACCTTGTTGAAATCGAGGGCTAGAACAGGTTGCTCTGTCACCTTCCTTCAGCAGTTCAATTTTTTCTGCTCCAGTGCTCCACTTGAATTATTTTCTATCCCCTCTCATTGTTTCAGTCAGGGGTCCACAAATACTACTGAAGTTTCTAATAAACTTTCTATAAAACTAGCCAAACCATGGAAAGATCTCACCTCGGTAGTAGTTCTTGGGGTAGGCCATTCCAAATAGCCTTCACCTTCTCTGGGTCCATCTTGAGACCTTCTGCTGAGACAACAAACCCCAAGTACACTAACTCCCTCTTCACAAAACTACACTTCTTCAAATTAATCAACAGTTTCTCTTTTCTTAACTTCTCAAAGGCTCTCCGAATATGCATCAAATGCTCATCCAACGTCTTAATGAAAATCAAAATATCATCTAAATACACAATAACAGAACTTCCCAGAAATTCTTTTAGTACCTCATTCATGAGTCGCATGAATGTGCTCGGTCATTGGTTAGCCTAAAATGCATGACTAACCACTCGTCAGGCCCTCTTTGGTCTTGAAGGCAGTATTCCATTCATCTCCCTCCGAATCCGAGGTGATATCCACTCTTCAGATCAATCTTTGTGAAGTTGAGCTCCACTCAAACAGTCCATCAGGTCATCCATCCTTGGGGAAATCTATACTTGATTGTTATCTTGTTTATGGCTCGAGAATCTATACACATCCTCCACTCCCCATCCTTCTTTGGTGCTAGTACTGTAGGTACTGCACATGGACTCAAACTCTCCCATATCAAACCCTTTCTCAACAACTCTTGAACTTGTCTATTCAACTCCTCATTTTCTACTAGAGTCATTCTATGAGCTGCCTTATTTGGCAAACTGGCTCCAACAATCAAGTCAATCTGATGACTGATCTTCCTTATTAGTGGTAAACCCTTAGGAACATTATCAGAAACAATATCCTGAAACTCATCCAACATCCCAAAAAATTCTTCTGGAACCTTCTCACTATCCTCCTTACTCACTTTAGGAATCAATGCATAACACGCACGCTCATGCTTCATACCTTCTAAAATTTTTCTTCCATCTACATAACAAATTCTAGCAATACTGCATACCTTTTCTTTGGTCTCCTTCAGGGGTTTCAAGTTGTGATGAACCCCATCCTTTGTCAAGGAATAAGTGTTTGCATGGCCATCATGTATAGCTCGCCTATCGAACTGCAATGGCCTCCCCAATAGCATGTGACATGCATCCATGGGAATGATATCACAGAGTACCTCATCATGGTAGCTCCCAATCTTGAACTTTACTAGGCACTACTCATTGACCAAAACTTTGTGGTCTTTCTGCAACCAAGCAATCTAATATAGATGTGGGTGCCTTTCCCTCTTCAGCTTTAACTTTGTGACCATCTCCTTTGACACCAAATTATCAGTGCTCCCACCGTCAATAATGACATCACAACATTTTCCTTCACACTTGCACCTTGTGCGAAACAAATTCTTCCTCTGCCATGGTTCCTTTTCCTCAGTCACTAGGGCTCTCCTAATCACTGGGGCTTCTCCCCTTTCAGCATCATCTGAATGTTCAGATTGGACCTCCTCATCTGCATGCACAACCCTTCCACGACCTTCTGGCCTTTTGCTTGCCCTTCCTTGGTGTTGTGGACATTCATAAGCTCGATGCCCTTCTTCACCACATTGGAAACATGTTCCTTTGAAACCACCTCTTCTAGATCCTTGTCCATATTTCCCTCGTCCTCTACCTCTTTGATTACCACTGTTTTGATCACGAGGGTGGTAGAAGTTGTCATTCCTTTAGCTTCGGCTAGTACCCACATCTTCACTTTTCTTTTCATCATCATTTTGGCTTCCTGAAGGTCTTCCGCTGCCCCTTCTGTTTTGAACTCCTCATCCTTTTTGCTTGCCATCAAATCTTTTGTTCAACTTCTCTTCCACCTTCAGAGCAAACTAATACACATCCTCAATAGTGGTTATTTTGACTAGGCTTAACTCCTCCTAAATGCTTGGTCGTAACCCATTAAGATATTGGGCTACCTTCTCCTTATTGGCCTTTGTGTGACCCATTATGATGATTATCTTGTGAAAATATTTAGTATATTCTTTCACAGATCTACTTCCTTGCTTCAACCCTTGCAATTTCTTCAACAAATCTAACTCGTAGTCCACTAGTATGAACTGCTTCTTCAGTTTCTCTACCATGCAATCCCATATGGTGATGTTGCCTTTTCCTATTTGATTTCTTTCCAACTAGACCTCTTTCCACCAAATACTGGCATGGCCCTTTAGCTTCATTTTCGAAAACTTAACCCAATCTGGGTCCTCTATTTCCTTATACTCAAAATATTCTTCTAGCTCGTTGATCCAGTCGATTAACTCTTCCGAGTTCAGACTTCTGGAATAACTAGGGACTTCTATTCTGGGTTTTTTCCCGATCTTCAAAATGGCCCTTATTAGCCACATTTGGTCTTGATCAATTGCTTCTTCTTCCTCTTCTACATATAAACCTTCTTCCTCTCCTTCATCCTCACTTTCCTCCCTTGGGTTTAACCCTCTTCTCAACTACTCTTGTAACGCATCAACCTGTCTTTGGAGGGCTGCCAGTGCATCTCTTCCACCAGCATTTTTGCCGCCTTGACCACCTCTGGCACCACCATTCCTACCAGGAATCACTCTTGGAGGCATCTTTCTTGACCTCGACCCACAACCATGGTCTTGGTGCGAACTGCCTCATGATTGGTGATTTGTCCACACGCTCAAGAAAACTTGCTCTGATACCACTTGATGAGGGCACAACCCAAGACACAGAAAATAACCCACAAACAAGAGAATAATTTTATTATTTAGAAAATGGAGCTTCTTAAATGTAGAGGACCTCAATCCCCAAGTTCTACAACACATGCAAGTTACAAAAAGCTACAGAATAACCCTTTCACAATATGCGAGCTTGTCCCCCAAAAAGTTACCCAAAAATTAGAAACCTGCCCATAAATAGAGCTCCTCTTTATTTTGGAGACAAAACAACATTCAAATTTGAGTTTAGGCGGTTTGGCGCTGAAAATTTACAACATGAAGTTCAAATTTCAAAAGAGCATTTGCAATTGTATCTTCTAGAAAGTGCGCCAACTTCCCGGGGCCATAACTTTTGATCCGGGACTTCGATTAGCAAACTGTTTGAACCGTTGGAAAGGTCTCAAAGTCAATAATGCGCTTGAAATCCGCTACGCCAATTTCAATAAGTTTCAGGGCCGTTCTGGGAACTCTAAGTGCCTCA
Organism: Sequoia sempervirens; assembly: GCA_007258455.2. NCBI lineage: Eukaryota > Viridiplantae > Streptophyta > Pinopsida > Cupressales > Cupressaceae > Sequoia > Sequoia sempervirens. Next base: position 471,361,568 of record VDFB02271358.1, on the reverse strand, counting down.
AATCTAACTTAGAAGATTTTTAGGTGCAAATCTGGGAAACTAAAACTACAATATCTTTCCACCTAGGAATAGAAAATAAAAATCATAAATTGGGAATTTCATTATGACGAAAAGGGTATCCAAAAATGTAAAAATATCTAAAAATCAAGAAACTTGAAATTTAACTATTTTTGGGTGATGCAAGATTTCCCTTACACCACTGGATGCTCATGCATCAATCATAGTTTAGTAATTCAACTTGTTCTTCCTATGCATAATGATTTTGATCCCTTTAGTTTTATTCTACATCCTTCCTTCTCCCATTGTGAAAAGCTTCGCTTCTCTATGATGTATTCTAGTGAGTTTCGTAATTGAGATATTATGACCCTCACCTTAGATTCACTTAACCTTCTCCTCCTTTTAGTTGCATAGTTTTTTCCTTTCTCATGGATCACTTCAATAATTTCTCCGGCCACTTTCCAAAAATCCTTATTGTTTTATTCGCTAGATAGTTGTTTGTTTACTCATTTCCTGTAATTCTTGTTTTTAAAGTATCTGAGGATATTTTAATGTAATCTTGTTCATGCCAGCATCTAGGTTATCACCTTTGTGTCCATTTAGTACAATATCAATATTGCTATATGATTCTAACCCCGTATATGTGATCATTATTTAGATTCTTGTCAATGGAATCATAGTTCACTAGATTACAATGCAATCGACCCATAGTTTGATCATGATTTTCTTTCTTTGTCATTCAATTTTATCATATCAGATATAAATATCATATCAATAATTTAGGCCATCATTGTTTTCGTTCATGAAATTTAGATTATTATAATAAAAGTTGGGTTATCAGTCAACAAGATGGGTATCACTGAATTGTATCATAGAATTGCTCCTCTCTCAACTTGGGAATTTTTAGTTTTTTTCTATTCCTTACAACCATATCTATGTTCTCCACTGTCTATCTTGATTAATTGGCATTACTATTATCTGCTTTAGAGCTCCAAAAGTTAATGTCTTATGTATTCAGCAGCGTCATCTCTGTAGTGCTTGGCAATCGATCATTCTTCTATTATTATTAGAAATGAATAGATACCCCTGTATTCCAACTTTAAGAACATCTTCCATTGACTCGAATGAGAATGTTCTTGATTTTTTCCATTTCCACTGGGAGTTGGTAGCCTTTAACATCGCTTAAGGTTTGGGTTTTCCATTTTATTGAATGTCATTTTCATTGCATTTCGTTTTCATTTAATCCCATTCAATGCTTGGTATGGCATTAGCTTTGGCATTCGATTTTGATTCATTATGGAATTCGATATGTTCATTTTCTATTGATGTTTGATACTTAGTGTTTGGTCTGCCTTTCTTGAATTTTTGTATATGGTATTTCCATTCTTAACCTACGATTTTAATTCATTGATTCCTTTTTGGGTTTGGCAACCAACGCTTCCCTTGGCCTATGGATTTTCCACATATGCTAGCAGACGGGCGGCTCCGCCCCGTGGCAGGGCGGAAGTGCCTGCTAGCAGACGGGTGGCTCTACCCCGCGGCGGGGCAGAAGTGCCCATCCGCGGCTGGGTGGAACCGCCCCATGTCAGGGCGGCAGTGCCCTGGGTTGGGGCGGCTACGCCCCGCCCAGGTGCGCTGTCTTCCTCGATTTCCGGTCCATTATGGACTTTTTCTCGGTAAACTAACTAAGACCCATTTTCCTAAATTATTTCCCCAACAAAACCCATGTTTTCAAATTTTAATTTTTTACGTAAAAAGTGCGTAAATTGAATTTGAGGGTTTTCTTGCTACTCACCTCTTCTCCGCCTGCGCCCCTGCTGTACATTGCACGAACCCCGTCCGCCCGGTGCACGATCGCAGTGTCATTGTCCATCGGCATCGTGTCTCCTCGTCAGTTTTCACACCTCTCCTCTCTTTCTCTCAACTGCTACAGTGAACATGACCCAGGTAATTTTCAAATTACCTTTTTAACCCCCTTCCTCCAAAAAGGTATTTTTTACCTTTTATTTAACTTTTCATTCCTCCAACTAATCCCAAACTTCTTGAGGCTGCTATTTGCAAACCGTGTGTCGGATCACCTCCGCTCAAAAACTAAAATTGTTTAGTTTTCCGAGGTCTATCCAATGGTATCCTTCTTTTCTTCCTATCGAGACGTCATCCGGGGACCCCTTTTCCCTTTCCCCAACCGCCCTCTTGAGGGGGCATACCCTCTTACCATTTCTCCATTCCTTCAGCTTGGTCATTGGGGCATCATTAACTTTTCCCACGTCAGGGGTATCACCATCTGTCACCTTTTTCCTCATTCACATTTTATTTTTCTTCGAAACACTGTTATTCTAACAGTATTTCGAAGAGGGGCAAAATGTAGACATCTAAATTTAATCACTTCCATATGATTAAATTTACTGCCTTTCCACTTACCATATTAATATTAATTTATTAAATTAATATTATACCTTTTGTCTCATAACGGTAAAGTATTTAATTTAATAATTAATACTCTGCCTTTCACCTTACTCCTCTCTAAATTAAATAAATATGCTAATTTATTTGATTTAGTCATTTTTCCCCCTTTTGATTTAAAATCAATTTAAAATTCCTCACTTTCTCTCTCCTTGTCACATCCTCCATAATGTTGCCCTAATCTGAATTAATTTAATTAATTCATAATTATGATGTGCATCCTCTTAATCAAGAGATTAATGTCACATCCTCCTACATTTGCCACTTGCCTCTAATCTTCCATTAATTAGCCTAATCCAATGTTTGCACAACCTTAACCAAGGTCATTAGCCATTTTTAGCACCACTTTTTGGTCAATTCTTCCATTTTTCCTTTTTGGATATTGACCCCCTTTCCCATGTGAATTTTTAATTCACATTTATTTGTCCTAGATTCCCCTCCTCTTTATGTGAATTTTTAATTCACATTTCATTCTTCCAAGGCTTCTAGAACCTTGGACTTGTCACAATCTCCACATGTGAACAAGCTCCACCTTTTTGGAGCCCACCTTTTACCCTCTAGATCATCCTAGGAATGTGAATTTATATCCCCAACTGCCTTTCCTTTTCCCATGTATATTTTTGAGGAATTCCAAAATTCCTCAAATGTCCCTTTCACTCCCACTTAGGAACAAGGAATCCCTTTTCAAGGAAATCTCCTCACTCCCCAAGGTGCATGTCCTTTTTTCACCTCATGTACCTTCTTAACACCTCACTTACACCTCATATCCCCTTGTCCACTTCACCCTCCACATGTCGAGATGTGAGGGCTTGTGGGTTCTCAACCCACCATAGCCCTTCATCTTAGCCTTGTTGGAGCAATCTTGACCGTTGAATTCTCTAGAGAATTCAAATTCTCTTATAAATACCCCCTCCTCAAGGGCATTAGGGACACTTTTGAATTTGAGCAACTACATGCTGCCCATTTTCTTTCCCAAACACTTAGCCATTTCATAACTACATGCTGCCAAATTACTTCCTCAATCCTTTGCCATCATTTAGCCATCTCTCTTGATCATATTGCACATTGAATCTTGCATCTTAGTCACTCAAGAAATCATCTAAGGAGCACACAATCCATTCCAAGCAAGGGCCAATCAAAGAGATACCAACAACAAGGGAGGTAAAACTGTTTGTGTTTCATTTTATTCACATTACTTTTCGTTGTATCACTCTTTTGGCTAATCTTGAGGTGTCTTTGGTATTTTATCATTTGCATTCTTAAGTTGTTTTGCACATTTAGAGAAGGATAGATATCAAGGTATCACAATTTGTATTTAGATAACTAAGAAGTTTGGTTCAATAAATAAATTAGATCATCTTTTGTTAATCAATGAATGTTGATTTATGTTATAACTATTGGATTGTAAATTCACCATGTAATTAGTTATTTAGAATAATTGTTATTGTGGAAAGGATTCATTAAGTGAATTAGTGGCTAAGTTAATGAGTATTATGGGATGTGGAAATAATGTCTTTCATGGATGTATCGTGGTTTGATCATTTGTATTGAATATTGTGTTTGATTTTTGATATTGGGTTGATTTTGGGAGTCATTTGTGCAAAGTGGTTAAGTTGGCTTCTAGAGGCCTGGGAGGGAGTTGTCAATGCCTTGCATTGTGTTTAGATTCTTGAGAATGTGATATGTGAGTGAGATGGTTAATGCCTTTCTCTGTGTTGGAATCATGTGAGTTTGTTAAGTGGGAAAGATGGTTTTTATGCCTTGCTTGTTGTGTAGGGTTTACTAGATGTAAGTAGGGGGAGTGGCTCTCAATGGGGGCCGAATCCCAAAGTGGTGACTAGGACAACCCATTGGAGATTTTCTTAATCCAGTGATAGCCTAAAATGAATTGGGGGGATGGGTAATTTTCACATAAACAAGATAATGGATGCCTCACCCATGCCTATAGTGCCTGTTTAGGCTAAGGATGGGTTGAGAAGGCCTGGTTGGCAAGATCAAATTCCTTGTCCTCACGAAAGGAATGTTGGTTCCACATGTGTCACCCTATGGAGTTGGGACCTAGTGAGAGGTACACCAGGACAACCATAGATGGGGGTCACGGTCTAGTGAGAGACCACTACGACAACCCATGCTAGGACCATGCAATCAAAATCTTTCCTATTGTAGTCTATCATTCCCTAGTTATGTGTTTCCCTTATGTTGTGTGTGTTCCTCTAGAAGTGACGTATGTGTCTATGTGATGTTCATGTTGTTGTAGTGCTATGTTGGAGTCATGCATAGCCTTTTTTATGTTAGCCTATTGTCTTCTTGACTATTTGTTGTAGTGGGACCTTATGTTATCTCCTAGCACAGGGGGTGGACCTTAGGGTTCCAAATTGGTTGGGAGGTTGGTGCTTATTCCTCCATTGGGTTTCCTTGTTGCTTGTTCATGTGCATGGAGGTTGTACCTTGTATAGATGATTCCAGTTCATTATCCAATTCAAGAAGACAATATTTATGTATATGTATTGAACTTGTAAATCAATTGTACATTTATTGTAATCTGATGTATTCTTCCCACATGTATTCAGGGAAGCATTATTGTAAACAATGTAACAATGTAACAAATTATGATGTACTCTCATGTAATGAAGTTTGCATATGTACTTGTTAGACATGATCCTTCATGTTGATTAATGGATGAAATGTTATGGAAATGTATATTGTTGAATCATTTAATGTGATGGATTAAAATGAGCTCTTTGTTAATAGATATGTTAGTAGCGTAGTCATGGAACCTTAGAGGACTTAGGATTAGATTGTATGTTATGTTACATTATGCAGTTCACTATTATTTCATTTTATTTTATTTTAAATTGTTTTTTTTAAGTTATGTTTTATGTTGTCCTTTGGGGTTCCTTGGCAAGGTGTTACAAGAAGTGTTTCAGTAAATAATGACAGTGAATGGTAAAGATATGTGCATGATAGGAGGCATAGGATTCATTATTTCTTATCTCATTCCTGATTTTCTCAACAAGGGTTACATTGTTCATGCTACTGTTTGTAATTTGGGCATTTAATTGACATATATTTGCATAATATCAAATTCCTTTAGATGCTTTTGAAGTATCAATGTATCCTATATAGGGTTTAGAATGATTCTTTTAATTTAAATAAATAAATAAATGATGTATTTTCCTATGATTAGATAATGTGGAGATCTCCTAAATCTTCCCCAGCTCACTGTCCTCTTTGGCACTATATTTATTACTCTAGATGCCAGGGTTTTGCATGTGACATCTTTAATATCTTCATGATAGTGGATTTTAAATAGATCAGAGTCTTTGATTTAATCTTTATCGTGGTAACCCTTGAGTTCCATAATACACCTTCAATCTCTTCTAAGAATGTTATCTTAAGCTAGATTGCATAGTATGCATATAAAGCAAGTCCTTCATACCTACCATTGTTCCAAACCACCACTCATTGCCTTGCTTAAAATGTTGCCTCATTAATCACAATAGTATGTTTTAAAATTATTGTTTCTAGTGATTGACCATTAAGGTCACTACTTTCATCAAGATACAATGAGGTTTTTGTCTTCAAACTCAAGGCATTATGCAAGATAACATTGTGAATTGTTTATTGTGTAGGGCTTGATTTTCTTGCACATTTACTACTTTTCTAACTGCCTTTAAGATTAGATATTGCACCTCAGCTGCAATCTCAAACAACTCACTCACTGTCACTTGAAGATTCCTTTCATGAGCATCCTTTTATAAAATTAAGCTATGCCCTATAGACTGCCTACTTACTTACTACAAGAGACTCATTGTTTCATGGTATTGTGTGTCTTAAGATCCTTCAACCTTATTGTCACGACTTCATAGTCCACAAGGTATTATTTACTATTCTCTCATCTTTGACGAGTCTCAAAACATTGTTCAAACATGCAATCCACTACCTCTATTATACAATGGCTAAGAAGAAGCATTGAACTTGTATTACCACTATCACTTCATTTGGAAAATCATTCCTTGATTGAATTTTCCTTGTCTAACACTGTCAATAGCATTTGAAAAAACCTTAAGGTTAGCAAGGGGGTAAGGAAACTCACTATTAAAATATCCACTTTACTATGCAAGGTTTGAGCTTTATTATCTTGTCATTGCTCGACCTCTTTTTGACTGCCACACCTCAAGTGATTGTCATTCTTCTTACCATAGATTGCATTTACAAATTTCATTGAGCTACATAGTGTGCTTGTTATTGGCTACAATATTTATATTGCAATATTTTTTTATTGGCTACAATGTCTCAATCTTTCTGGTATTGCAACCTCACTAATTCGCTAGAGTTATGGTTTATGTTTCTATGAAGGCCTAGGGTTTGTAACCTAGTCATGCTCTTACCGATGCTTTTGTTGGCATTAAAAAGAAACCTTAAATCTTGGGTCAGAAAATTAGTTGTCTTGACAGGGTGTGGTACGATCTTGGATTGTATCCTAGAGTGTGTGAGAAGCTTATGTTTTATCATTAAGGTATGTAAACCTGATCAAGGGAATGTATCTTATATAGCATGGGTCTTGCTTTAATACTTCCTATAATGGTTATTAGAAGACCACATTATTATAGTTTGTGGTAACCCAAGATTTCATTCAAGTATGTGACAAACTTGGTCTATAGTTTAAGCAACATTCATAAGGTTTAGAAAATCTTGATCAATCTCTAGAATAGCCCATTAAACATGGATTGTGCTTGAATGCACTACATAATTGATATAACACAACCATTATGCATATCAACCAGAGTTATAGGCTCTTTATTGTAGCAAGAGGTAATCACTCTTGGATCATGCTATCATTACATTGTAACCTGTTAAACTTGAGTCAACCTAAATGCACCCAATGATGATTGACACCTAATTGTGATGATAGTGATTAATTTGTACATGAATTGTGCTAATATGAGTGCCTCCATTTCTATCACAACATAGCCACATTAAACTTGGGTCACACATGAATGCATCTTGTATTTGTTATAACACAATTGTGCCACATGACCAATATAGTTATGGATCACATAATTACAGCCACAAGAATTTGTTCCACAGTTGTGCTCTTATGGTGATTCCATTACCATTATAGCATAACCCTTTGGACTTATATTGCTCAAATCCTTGCATTGCTTATTTTCTCTTTGGATGGATGGAAATTCAATGGCAAGGATTTGTATGCAGGTCATGCTCATATAAGTGCCTTCGTCACCATTACATAATAGTACATTGGAATTTCCTTTCTTGAACCTTTACTTCATTTTTTATTGTTAGGGTTTCTTAGTGATTATTCCATTTCCACGTGGCATATTGATAAAAGAAACCAAGCAAAAAATCATTATGTTTTTAGTTAACTCCTGCTAACATAATTTTGGAATAAATGTTTGATTGCATTACTTCGAGTGTGAAGAATTTTTTTTTTTGCTTATAATAAATTCCTCGAGAGTTGTAGTAGAAAGCTTCTTATGCTGAAACCCATCATGTAAACTTGATTTAAGCTACATTTAGGAGGCTTCATGGAATTTTTATGATTTATACAAATTTTGTTTTGATAGTAAATGACATCGAATTCTTTTTGAAACTGAAATGATTTATTAATTATGGTTTTATGATGATTAAATGTTTTATTTAGAAGGGGTTGATATGTGGCAATTTTATGTGTAGGAAGAATAGATTGTGATGCAAAATTTAGGTATGGACGGTTTAGGACAACTTGGATTTCTATCAGTGACATAACCAGGTTGGAAAATACTTTTAGCTGGTTTGAAACACTTTCAGGTATTTTCGCTTGGAAGCAAAACCTAAGTATGGGAATACAAATGTTGGTGGATAGAGAAAATCATAAATCTACTTATCTAGTTTTTGATTGAATTTGAGGTCATGAATATCGAATAGAGAAAGTTCCTACATTTTAAAGATAAAATCATAAATCTGTTGGTCCAATTGTAAGGATTTGTCTTTTTAATTATACTTTTTGAAATTTGGCTTGATACAAATTGTATATACTTCCACATTTTCATGTATGTCTAGCAAGGCACTTGTAACTACAATATATGACAAAAAATCCATGTTGTTATACTTTGATGGATGTCCCATGATCAAGATCTATATAAAAAAGTTGCTTTGCATATTGGGTGGTTAGGTGTTCTATAGTGTTAAACAATTTTAAAATTTTCCTTTTGTTGATTTTTAAATAACAGTCTTATCTTTCTGCCAAGATTTCTATTGCAATCTCTTTTTATTGTCTTTTTAGTAGTGCCAGATTTATAGATTATAATTGTTGATAGCTATGCCACATCTTGCTTATATATTTGTGATTTACACCTTAATTGCAGTGCTAAAAGATTCATATATTTACACCTTATTAATTTTGAATTGGTTTAGTGGGAAGTATCACATGCCCTATTTTCCTAAGTGACTTGAGTCTAATATGTGTATCTTTGTTTTGGACAATTTATGGCCTTTACCTATTGGAATAATGTGCCTCAAATTCACTGGTGGACCCACAACTTGGTCATCATCAAGTCAGATTACACCAAGTGAGAGTTCAAGCCTTTACTGCCATCTTGCAACATCTCATGGAGTGACTGACGGTTGAGTGATACTTACCGCTACCCTGCAGAGGTGTTAGATTGAGCTTGGGTAGTGCAGTGTTATTGCCACCCCGTGGTGCTTCCATGTTGACTAGTGTGGTATAGCTATGGTTACCGCTACCCCATGGAAATGGTCGAAGGTATCTTGTGGTGGTGCAATATAGTCATTGCCACACTGCGATGGTGTACGAGGCTTAGTGTGGTAGAGTGGTAGATACCACCATACCGTGATGGGTTAGTTTGTGTATAGAGGTGTAGTGGTGGATGGTGGATGATTGGATGTCTTTGGTGGGATAGTGAGTTATTTATAGTTAATAAATTAATGATGCAATGGAATCTACAGAAGTGGCTATTATGCAATAATATTTTACTTATTGCTTTTAGTATTTTGATTGTATTCTTTTGTTTTAATCATTTCTATATTAGTCTCCTTTTTGTTGGCTTTGATGACTTGTAATGATTATTCTGTTGGCTTTGAAAGAATTTCTCATCCAAAGCTCAAATTCACACACATGCAGGAAGGACACTTTCAAAGGTTGAGGAGTTGGGTTTTACACCCACTCGTTGCATTTTATTACATATTTGATTTCTTGTTTCATGTGCCTACAAATAGGTGCACCAAATCCTTGAATGGGATTAACACAGATTTATGCAGCAGGAAAAAGAGACTAATTCTATATGATTTTTCTTTATAATTCATCCCAACACTGATAACGATCAATCTTAGCTTTGCAAAATACACATCATTAACTAATAAGTTATTAAAAAAATGTTAGGATGCACCCTTCCAAGGCACAAACCTCTCCAAATTTTCAAAAGAACTGTAATTATTTTGAGAATTTGGAGAGATTTGTGCCTTGGAAGGGTGCATCCTAACATTTTTTTAAGAACTTATTAGTTAATGATGTGTATTTTGCAAAGCTAAGATTGATTGTTATTAGTGTTGGGATGAATTATAAAGCAAAATCATATAGAATTAGTCTCTTTTTCTTGCTGAATAAATACGTGTTAATCCCTTTCAAGGATCTAGTGCACCTATTTGGAGGCACATGAAACAAGAAATCAAATATCTAAGTATATTTGAGAAGTCAAATATTAGCATATGGCTTTCTTTGGGCAGATTAGTGGCAACAAGATCCATATCTCCCCGTTGATACAATATTTTTTTTCATAAGGTATCAGATAGTCTAGTCCATGATTCAATATTAATAACATACTAATAACATGATATTTTTTAGCTTTAATAAAAAAATTCATTAGAATTGGGCCATATGTACTTGGAGTATCCCCTACAATAGGATTTCATTAGTCTAGCCATTAAAAAAATCCCTTAGATTCTCATGTATGTCTAGCAAGGCACTTGTAACTACAACATATGACAAAAAAATCCCTATTGTTATGCTTTGATGGATGTCCTTTCAAATATCTGATGTAGTGCACATTATTATAGTGCAAGCCTATTTTTCAAATTGTTTCATTTAGCATCACCGATATTCTCCACAAGAACATTGTCCTTGTTTAAAATGATGGAAATGGTTCACATATCTTAGAACAATTTCTCTTGCAACAATATTGGAGATGAATTCAAATGCAATGTGAAAATTAGAACATACTTGAAGGTTCTTAACAACTCTAATAGTTGTACCAGGGGCCATGTTTAACAAACCAAATGTAATTGCTAACTTTTCACTATGGTGGCAGATAAATGATTATTTTTTCTTCTATTCCACAACATTACGTAAAAGTCTTGAATTTGGAAATAACCTGCTGCCTTCATTTTCTAATCCAATTTCTCCAATTTTTCATAGCTCTCCCATGTTTGTGGATGTGTTCTATCTCCTACAATTTTTTAATTGATTTATCTTTCTATTATGTTTGGACTTACTTTTGCAAACTTGTAATAAATAGTGCACTTTTATTCTTTCTAAATTGAGACTAATAGTAATTTTGTTGGTTGTATTGAGGCATGACTTCATTCATAGTAAAAAAAGGAAAAATCTATTGCTCATATTAGATGGCACATTGCATATAAAGGAGGAAAGATTCTAGCTAGGTTATTGTTGATTGCGTTGAAGGAGAAAGCTTCATATATGGGACACGATCAACACACTCCTTCTTGGATTCTACACATTACAACTTTCTCCAGGAAGATTTCCCACATTGTATAAGTTTTAAGAGATGAAAGGGGCATGTGCTTGCATTGAAGGGCTTCAAGCATGTGTTTCCATCATTGCAGAAGTTTTGTGGAGAAGTTTCTTTCTTGCAGTTGTTGTTGTGCAATATTGTAACTCAAATTTTTAGTCTTGTGATTGAAAATAACAATTGTAATACTCTATTTCTAAGCTGTAATTAGAAAACCTTTCTTTTATTAATAAAGTTCACTAATTTTTCATTCTCAATGGTTGTCTTATTGTGTGCAATTGATGATTGATGTGTATTTCTATGTTTTATGCTTAAATTCTCAAATATCAATCAATTAAAATGACTAACTATAATACTAATTCACATTAATTAATAATTAAGTTGACTAAATATACTACAAATTGATAGAAATTAGTGAACGGTGAATAAAAATGACTAATAAGTGGCTAGTTAACAACAATCAATGACTAAATCAACAACTAAATAAGTGACTAGTTAAATATATCAATGGGTGATCCCACAATACTAGTTTACAATTTCCAGGAGATCCTAATTTTTACTGAAATCACATATTTTTAGAAAATATAATGATTTAAACCTTGAAAAGTTCCATTTAAAGGATTCCAATTGAAGAGGGTTTGGTCAAACCACCTTAGATCAAACCCCCTTGGATAGAACCCTGCTAGTTTTAAACCATACCTATAATGGAGTCTCATTTACACCTATCAAAATGTTGATAAAAAACCACTTTTGATTTACCTTTTGGGTATCAAATGAATTCATTTAAAATTTATTTTTTGTAAGTACGTTGTCCTTATTATAAGCTTCCAAAAAGTATAATTTTAAATAAATTTAATTTAATTGTTATATTTATTTTTTATTTCTTGTGAATGTAGGCTTTTCATTGAAAATCAAGCTCTTTGTTCTGCACATGTGGAAAAATAGAAAATTATCAAAAAAAAATTTGAAAAATATTAGTGCACTAGATATTGAAGTCCTTGATCCAACAAAACAATAAATTGAATTTCGATACATACAAAAATTTTTTTGTATACAATCCGCCTATGTCTGAATTGTAATTGGTTTAACTTCGAAACTTGATTAAGGAAAAAATATTCAATAAAACACTATGAAACCAAATGAAAGTGCTAGATATCATAGTTACATATCTAAATTCGAAAAAATTATAATTTTATCCTTCATGGAAAAAAAGTTATGTTGTATATGGTGAACATCACTCCTTAAAAATGGTGTTTACTGAAAAAACCTAGTTCTCAAAGGAGATGGAAAAAGAAGTGCAATATGATTCCAAAAAATTTGAAAAAAAAATATTTAGAATCTGCAGAAAAATTTCACAAATCACTAATTTGCATCATCTTCAAATTCCTCACGGTTTAGCCATTATAGGTTCCCAAAAGTGAAGATTTAGTTAGAAAAACTTAGTTCAGTGTCCAATTTGGCCAAAAATTGTAAACCAATATTGTGGGATCATCCCAATGAATAAAAAATAACTAAATAAGGGACCAAATTTAAACAATCAATGAATAAATCAACAACTAAATATATCAATGGAAAACAAATGATTAAATAAGTGAACAGATTATAGCAATGAATGACTAAATCAACGAAAAAATATCCTACCAAATCGATCAATCAAAACAACCAATAAATGACTAAAAATGATTTAGTCATCATGGTCATGTTATAAATGATTGGAAATAAACTACTAATGGTCGCGTGACCAAGTTTAGTCACTTATAAGTAGTTTTTAGTAGTTTATTATTGTTTTTGTACTAGTGTGTGGTTATAGTATGTTGTTTAGGACTACTCAAACATCTATGTTCAATATTTCAACAATTTTGGTCAAACTGGCTGAAAGTTACAAGTGACAAAAGTTTGACAAATTATATTTTGGCTTATATAAGATAAGTTGGTAAGTGTTATCTAGTATGCATTCCCTTGATGTTTGGTTTTAGAATCTACAATTTTGGGAGAAGGTTTACAGGTGTTAGCACTACACATATTCCAAATGGCGGTTGCTTATATGCTTACACAGATGATCAATGTTGGATGGAATGAATTATTTTGCAGTTGAGTATAATCCCTGGCTGACCTAATGCTTGAAGTTATACTATGAAGATTAATATGTTTTGCATATGTTAAGGGGATCTATTTTAGATCCATGTCAAACTTAATTCAAGTTTTTAACATTTTTTTTGAATTAGGGGTACATCCAATTAGGTTGACCTAATTGATGTATGCGGATGTAATAGGGTATACATGTGAAACTATTTTGAGTCACGAGAAGAAGGAATATGATGAGAAAAAAATGATGTATAGTGTGTGCAAAATCTAATCTTGTGTATACTTGTGAATTCATGAGTGAAGTTAGAATAAGGGTAGAATTGTAGTATATGTTGAGAGATTGTAGAGTAGAGCAATGTTTTGTTTTTAGAACTTCATTGGAACTAAATTTAGCACAAGGAAGGTGCATCTTACATCAATTCACACCTTGGTTGTGTAGCCAATGTTGTCTTATATCTATTTCTAGGTTGTGAGTCTTTTAAGGACAATGAGTCTTGGTAGTGAGCCCTGTAATATATTATAACCAGTTATAATATATTGTGAGTTAAACCTCACCGTGGTTTTCCCTCCTTGGGTTTTCCACATAAAAATCCTAGTGTTCATGTGTTGTGTTGTGACTTTCTTCATGTACTCATTCATTTTTGTAGTTAAATATGTTCTAATAATTGGTTGGATTATGACTAAATGGTTTAATAGAATACTGATTCACCCCCCTCTTAGTATTTTGGGTGCTCAACAACTGGTATCAGAGCTTCATTCCTTTTGAAAGCCTAATAGATTGAGGAATATCTTGGAGGTTGAACACATGGCTGATAAAAAGTATCCTATTCCTTTGAAAGATATTTCTACAATTGAATATGAAGATGACTGCATATTTGATAAAGAAAAACTTAAAGTTGCTCTTGAAGATCTTGACAAAGTTTAAAGTGAGAACAAAATTTTGAAGGAAAGCCTAGGAGAAGCAAATTAATGTATCAAAAAGCTAAGAGAACAAATCAAGAAGTTTAAAGAGAGACACAAAGAGGTTTAAGAATAATTGAAGAAGGAAAATAAAGACATCACTGGACTAAAAGTGAAAGTGGAAGAAAAGAAGAGAATTGAGGATTATCTGAATGCCAAAATAAAAATCAAGGTTGATGAATGTACAAAGCTTGAATAAGAGGTGGTAACCCTAAGATATGATCTGGAGAAAGCAAGAGCTCATGAGGAAAAATTCAAAACAAGTACTACAATATTAGATGAATTTATTGCAATTTAGAAACCTTCTAAGGATAAAGGTGGTTTGGGACTTGAAGAAGGACAAATTTCAAAGACAAATCAGACATCTAACAAGGTTGACAATCAAATGTAGATTCAAGGAAATAGGAGATAGTTCAAGAATCAAAGAAGCTGTCAAAAATATGTAGCCTTGCAACATGAGCATGAAGTATGGATGATTTGTGTTGGTTGTTCTTATGTTGTCATTGATGTCAACATGGTGACAACTATATGGTAAGATTACCTGGTTTACCAGAAGTTTTTCTTTGTCGGTAATGTTATTTTGTGATGAGCCAATGTGTTGGTATTTGAGTCTGAAATTCACCACATGAATAAATATGACTCTAATATCTTAACCATGTTATCATGTCTCATTCAAACATCTATATATTGGATCTTGAGAAGTTTTAGGTTGTGAGAAAAAAGTTATCTTTGACAGAGTTCAACTCTGTATTCTACAATTGCTCCTTGTTTAGCATATCTATGTGGGAGACTCTGCATTTTCTTAAGGAGAACATCTTAATGCTATGATTCTTATGGTAGTCTATTTGATGGTAGCATGATGGGAAATTTTTGTGATATTAGATCTAGAAGGTGTTTTCTTTGAGGATTGTATGTTGGTTTAAAGATTCTACAAATTATGTTCTAGTCTTGGTTGACTTGGTATAATGCACTACATGGATAAAATGTTTTAAATCATATATGGTGCTGAAAAGGGCGTTTGATTATTTTGTCTTCATCTAATTAGGCCGACCTAATTGATGATTAAAAAATACTTGTATATATAAGATTCTTTGAAGAGAGAAAGGGTGTGAGGGAAGTGGGAGTGCGAGTGTGGAAGAAAGGTGTAAGAGGATCTGAGTCTAAATGCTTTATTAGTTGGGGACTAGAGCGAATTTGTTGAGAAACTATTATGTGGGTAAGTACTTCATATTTTGAGCTTCATTAGAACTAAATCCTGCACATTGAAAGTGTATTCTATCAGTTCATACTTTTGGAAGTGAGCCACAATCTTTGTATCTTAGTGGATAGCCATCTTTTATATTCAGGCAGTGAGCCTTTTTCAAGGACAATGAGTCTTGGTAGTGAGCCCTGTAATATTTTGTATCTGAATATAATATATTGTGAGTTAACCCTCACCATGGTTTTTCCCTTGGGTTTTCCACGTTAAAATCTTGGTGTTCATGTGTATGGTTGCATTGATCTATTTCTATGTTCTCTCTTGTTGATTTAGTTAGAATTGTGATAATAGTTAATGGATTTTATATGAATGGTTTTATGGAATACTGATTCACCCCCCCTCTCAGTATTTTGGATGTTCAACAATTGGTATCAGAGCTTGGTTCCTTGGAAGAAGCCTAACAACTTGAGGAAGGTCCTAGAATTTGAGTATAAGATTTTTTTTTCCTTCAGAAGTGATCTCTACTAGATGTTTAGAAGAAATAGAAGATCTGAAGGACAAGTTGATGAAACAAAATGAGTATGGTGAAAAACTACAAAGAAAATGTGTTGAAGAATGTGATCTATTGGTTAAAGTAGATGAAATTGTCTTTGGCCTATTGCAACAATTGGTTGAAAATAAAAGAACTGAAGAATGTCAGAAAATTGAAATTCAAAGGAAGAAGGATGAATGCACGAAACTTGAGCAAGAAGCAAAAATCTTGATATCTAATTTGGAAAAGGAAAGAAGTTTTGAAGAGAAATTTAAGGTAAGCTCTACAATGCTTGATGAGTTGATTATCTCTTAGAAACCAACAATGGTTACAAGTGGTTTGGGGTTTGAGGAAGGTTAGAATTCTATAGCGCAACAATCTACTAACAAGAAGACTTAGTGCAAAGATTGACAAATCAAGAATCTAGGAAGCAATTCTAGAAGAACTCCCATCAAACAACCTATTGATAAAAGGTATTTATCTTTCAATGGTGTTTTTCATTCCTACAAGAATTTTGGTCATAAAGAAAAGGACTGCAAAAGTAAAATGAATGATACTTTATCATTCTCAAGAAAATGTTTTAAGTGTAAGAAGATTGGACATAAAGCTAGTTTGTGTGAGAATATATTGGGTAAAAGAAATAATGGAAGGAATAATGTTATTTTTTGTAAGTGTGACAATCCAGAATAGCCTATCAATAACTACAGAAGAAGAAAAAATAATTATCCAACGAAGAAGCATGAAAAAATCATTGATCCAAAATAAGCAAGAAAAGAGATGAAAAGGATCTGGAGAAAGGAAGGAGAATTTAAGCAAGTTGAATAAAAATCATCAATCTTATCTGTATCAACCTCTGGTGTAGATACGCCTGTCAATTTCTAAGTCTAGCTATGACTTAGGGGGAGCAATTATCAAAAAATTTAATAAACCCCCTCATCGGTACTTATGTCACATCATAGCAAAAGTACATTAATTTGGTAAGTGATTTAAGAAATTTCTTAGTCGCATGTGTGAAGAATGGAGTTTGCAGAATTTGAAAGAATGGAGGCACACACAATTTTCAAGGAAATCTACCTATAATTTGAAGCATTTATTACAAAATCAGTTGGAATGAAAGAAATAAATTCAATCATTTCAAGAGGAAAATGTATTTTTGGAGTAGCGTACAAAGGAAGTTTAGAGAGAAATTCAAAGTTTCAAGGTTTGAAGGAGAAATCAAGTGGATTTGAAGTGTGCTTTGGAAGCTGGATACTTATCCATTTCTTGTTGGCATTTACAAAGGTATTCTTGTTTGCACAATATTTCATTTTTATGGCTATGGATAATTCAAAAGTTGTGAATAGTGCAGATAGAGTGCAAGTTAAGTTGAGGAAATATTTGAAGAATATATTAGAAGAGTCCATTGGTGCATTCTCTTATATCCCTCCCAGAGTGTTTCCCACATAATATATTCATGCATTTATTTATAGTAAGATAGAGGAATTGTCACCAGTTTAGGTGAGCATGCTATGGAAGAATGAATTGGAAGAGAATAATGATGCTTACAAGGTGTTAGTTGAGAAGAAGTTAGATGTGTGGTGGAAAACTGCTTTGTTCAAGTTCGACAGGAAGCATATTTGAATACTTTTGAGTAGAATTCATAATGAATCTTTGTGGATTGATGATGCACATTTTATTATCAGAGATGTAATTGGTTTGTGTTCCTCCGGATGAGTTCCCAAATGGAAGAATGTAAATGAGTAAGATATAATTGAGGTAACCGGTGCAACTCTTGAAGGGAAAGAGATTGATTTGAGATCGATTGTGGATTTAGTTATTAGGTATGTGGCAATGGTCATTGGTCATAAAGTTTGTATCCCTTATAATGACCTCATGATGTCTACTACTACTGTACATATTGTTGTTGATATGGTTAAAAGAGTTATGGATTATGATTTGTGTGAATTACTTCGAATACATCTTTTGAAGAATTTAAGGGCAATCAAGAAGAGTAAGAAGAATACTTTTCGGTATGGCAATTTGGTTGTTTTCTTTCTCTTTTACTTTTGAAAGAATTACTGGTAATAGGAAGAATAGAATGGTCAAATACAAAGCCTATTGCCCATGAAATTAGGAACTTCATGATAAATGTTGGCAATTTGGATGCACAAGAGACGGCTCTTGTTCCATTCTTTGGAAATTTTCAAATGAGAATGAATAGAAGGTCAAGGATTCCAACAAGTGTTACTAAAAGGTACTCCATAAGTATTAATTTTCTAGTGTCTACAAATTTCTGTCACATGGAAGAAGTTGAATCAAGGTTGTTTTGGGTATCAGAATTAGATTATGAAGTTTCAGAGGCTAAAATTGATAATTATGCAAAAAATATTTTGGAAATCCCTAAGAATCCTAATGTGGAATGTACCTCTAGTAGTGCAACTAGAACAATGAAGAAAAGGAAGAGTTTTGTCAAAGAAGAAGTTGGAGAAGGAAGTGAGTCTGAGAGAGCTCAACATGAGCATGAAAGAGTAAATACTCAAGGAGCTCTAGAAGAATTATAGAAAGTTATTCCCGGTGCTAATTTTGATTCATCTATTTTTGTTGTAGAGAATCTAAGAAATTTGACTAATTCTTTGAAGTTCTACATCTCCGAACTGGAAGTAAATATTGGAATCAGGTCTACTGAAGAAAATTTGGAAGATATCAAGGAAAAATGTGCAAATGTACACATTCAAGTGATGAAAGAGTTGGAGAGTGTACAAGTTTGTGAGGAAGAGGCACAAAAACTACTTTCTTTTTGCCTAAATTGGTCTGGAAGTACAATGAACATAAGAAATGAGGTAAGGAGTAGCGAAACTTGGTTGACCACTCAGGAAGATACATATAGGTTGGTAGAAGATAGAGACAATCAAAGGTGGTCCTACATTGTGTAGTTTTAGGATAAATTAGTTTCCCTCCAAGACCAAAGAAAATAAGTTATTAAGAATTTTGTGGCACTGAGAGACATGATTAAACTTAGGCATGTTCCTGTTTCTAGTGCTCTTGGCTATATTGGTGAATTATCAGAGATAAATCTTAATCCCAATACTTTAGTAGATTGTATAGAGTCCTAAACTAAGCTTGAACTATTTCACAAGACTATTGTAAGTGTTAAGGGATTATGGGAAGAAGGAAAAGTGTCATGGAGGGTCATCTTAGAGAGTCTCAAAGGTTCTTCTTTAGGTTGATTCAATTTTTGTGTTCATATCTTTTTTGTTATATTTTGATGCATATATATATATTGGACCCCATCCTTTACCATTGGTGTCAAAGGGGGAGAGATAGAGGTTGGCAGAGGAATTTTTTTTTTTGAGATGAACAGTTTTGTTAGGGGTGTTGAATAGGACAACTAAGAGGGGGGGAATCAATTGTCATGGAATTAAACCTTTAATTCAATCACCAAAACTAATACTTAATATTGCTTAAATGATTAATCATCAAATTCCAATGTAAAAACTCAAATCCAACACACAAACACAATAACACTAGATTTACATGGAAAAACCAATGAGGGAAAAACCATGGAGAGGATTAAATCACACTATAGATAATATCAAAACTGATTACAAAAAGGATCACTTCCTAAAATAAGGATTCACTATCTAAAATAAGAACTCACTATCCAATAGGGAAACAACCTAGAGGGATCACTCCCATAGAGATACAAAGAAGACAAATAAGACTTGTTACACAGAGACTAAAATCCCAATGCAACAAAGGATTCAATCATAGTAACTCAATCAACTTGCATGAATGATAGAGTTCTCCTTCTGCTCACTACATCCGAAAACTTGGGATTAAGTTTCACACTGATCTCCCACACTCTCAACACACACACTTAATAGAATCAATGTCACACCAAACTACACTTTCTCTTTTCTCTTATTGCTCTTCTTCTTCGCTCTTGTATATTTTCCATTACTAATTCATCTTGTATTTATACCATCTTCAACTTTGAAACATATCCAAAGTTGGATATCCAAATCCAAATTCAAATTATGTTAGTGCCAAAACATCCTAGGGTGGAATTAGAATGAGGGAGACCCAAACACACACTTCATAGAGATCCAAATAGATCCAACATGCTTCATCATTCTTGAAAGTAGTATTTCACACAAGGTCAGCCACACGAGTGTAAAACACATAGAACCATTAAGCATGAACTTTCCAAATGCTGAAATTAACTTCAATACAATAAGGGAAACTCAAATTTAGAACCATATGTCATAATACTTCATCAAAGAGAAATATGAACCAACAACATTTCTCTCAAACCTCAACCAAAAACATAGAAAAGAATAGTTCACAATTGGTGAACACAACTTGCACTATACAATGAACCAACAACCAAAAATTGGAATATAGCACCTTTTAACAACCATGAAAAACATATCTAAACCACACAACCACAAGAGAAAATATGGACCAAAACTCGAAGCAATCACTGAACACCTGCAACATATTTTTATTACAATTTTCTCAATATCCTCGACATATAAAACTAACAACAGCTATTGAATAACCAGCTAACCAATTTACATCGATGAAAACACCTTCAATATTTCCATTCTTGAAAGAATCTCTCCCTTTGTCATTGATGGAAACACATGATGTGAAAAACCATCAAAGACAACATACAAGCTCTAAATACATTTTTCTATTTCTCCCCCTTAGAAGATAATTTCTTATACAGCTCTTTTTCCAATCGTCCTTTCCTTTTTCAAATGCTTCTTCTCCCAATCTTCCATTTCTTTTTTCACATGCTTCTTCTTCCCCTTTGACATCAATGGAAAAGGTAAAGGAATACTTTGCATTGATTTCTCATTTGAAATGAAAAATAGAATACTCATAATGACAACACCTGATACTACCTACTTTGATACCAATTGTTGAATGGGACAACTGAGAGGGGGGATGAAGCAGTTGTGACATAATTAAACCTTTAATTCAATCGCTAGAAGTAATACTTAATACTGGTTAAATTATTAATCATAAAATGCCAATGTAGAAACTCAAATCCAACACACAAACACAATAACACTAGATTTATGTGGAAAACCCAATGAGGGAAAAACCATGGTGAGGATTAACTCACACTATAGAGAATATCAAAACCAATTACAAAAAGGGTCAATGCTGAAATACTCATTATCCATAACAAGGACTCATTGTCCAACAGGGCTACAAATCAGAGGGATCACTTCCATAGATATACAAATAAGACAAATAAGAATTGTTACAAAGGGACTACAATCTCAATGCAACAAAGGATTCCACCACAATCACTCAATCAACTTGCATGAATGATAGATTTCTCCTTCTCCTCACTGCATCTGGAAAATTAGTATTAAGCTTTGCACTGATCTCCCACACTCTCAACACACACACACACTAAATAGAATCAATGTAGCACCAAACTGCACTTTCTCCTTTCTCTTATCACTCTTATTCTTCACTCTTGTATATTTTCCATTACTAATTCATCTTGTATTTATACCCTCTTCAACTTTGAAACATCCAAAGTCAGCTATCCAAATCCAAATTCAAATTAGGTTGGCCCCAAAACATCCTAGGGTGGAATTAGAATGAGGTCATCCCAAACACATGCTTCATAGGGACCCAAATAGATCCAACATGCTTCATCATTCTCAAAAGTAGTATTTCACATAAGGTGGGCCACACTAGTGTAAAATACATAGAACCATTAAGCACAAACTTACCAAATGCTGAAATTAACTTCAATACAATCATGGCAACTCAAATTTAGAACCGTACATCATAAGACTTCCTCAAAGAGAAATTTGGACCAGCAACATTTCTCCCAAACCTCAACCAAAAAGATAGAAAACAATAGTTCACAACTAGTGAACACAACTTGCACTGTACAACGTACCAGCAACCAAAAATCAGAATATAGAACCTTCTAACAACCATGAACAACATATCTAAACCACACAACCATAGGAGGAAATCCGAACCAAAACCCAAAGCAGCCATTGAATACTTGCAACATATCTTTATCACAATTTTCTCAATATCCTTGAGATATACAACCAACAACAACTAGTGAATAACTAGCTAGCCAGTTGACATCAATGACAACACCTTCAATCTTTCCATTCTTGCAAAAATCTCCCCCTTTGTCATTGATGGCAACACATGATGTGAAAATCCATCAAAGACAACATGCAAGCTCTAAATAATTTTTTTTGTTTCTCGCCCTTAGGAGATAATTTCTAATACGCCTCTATTTTCAATCTTCCTTTCCTTTTTCACATGCTTATTCTCCCCCTTTGACATCAATGACAAAGGAAAAAGAGTACTTTACATTGAATTCTCATTTGACATAAAAAATAAAACACTAATAATGACAACACCTGATACTACCTGCTCTAACACCAATTGTTGAATAGGACAACTGAGAGGGGGTGAATTAGTTGTCACAAAATTAAACCTTTAATCCAATCACCAGAACTAATACTTAATACTGCTTAAATGATTAATCATAAAATTCCAATGTAGAAACTCAAATCCAACACACAAACACAATAACACTAGATTTACGTGGAAAACCCAATGAGGGAAAACCCATGGTGAGGATTAACTCACACTATAAAGAATATCAAAACTGATTGCAAAAAGGCTCACTGCTTGAAATAAGGACTCACTATCTAGAACAAGGACTCACTGTCCAACAGGGCTACAACCTAGAGGGCTCACTACCATAGAGTACAAAGAAGAAAAATAATTCTTGTTATAGAAAGACTACAATCCCAATGCAACAAAGGATTCCACCACAGTCACTCAATCAACTTGCATGAATTATAGAGTTAGCCTTCTACTCACTACATCTGGAAACTCAACATTAAGCTTCACACTAATCTCCCACACTCTCAATGCACACACTTGAAGAATAGAATCAATGTCGCACCAAACTGTACTTTCTCTTTTCTCTTATGGCCCTTATTCTTCACTCTTGTATATTTTCCATTACTAACTCATCTTGTATTTATACCATCTTCAAATTTGAAACATATCCAAAGTTGGCTATCCAAATCCAAATTCAAACTAGGTCAGTGCCAAAACATCCTAGGGTGGAATTAGAATGATGGCA
The DNA here is from genome assembly GCA_007258455.2 of Sequoia sempervirens. Classification (NCBI taxonomy): domain Eukaryota; kingdom Viridiplantae; phylum Streptophyta; class Pinopsida; order Cupressales; family Cupressaceae; genus Sequoia; species Sequoia sempervirens. Next base: position 471,338,433 of record VDFB02271358.1, on the reverse strand, counting down.
ACCCAAACACATGCTTCATAGGGACCCAAATAGATCCAACATGCTTCATCATTCTTAAAATTAGTATTTCACACAAGCTCAACCACACCAATGTAAAACACATAGAACCATTAAACATAAAATTTCCAAATGTTGAAATTAACTGCAATATAATCATGGAAACTCAACTATAGAACCATACATCATAAGACTTTATCAAAGAGAAATCCAGACTAGAAAATTTGTCCCAGACCTCAACCAGAAACATAGAAAACCATAGTTCAAAACTGGTGAACATAACTTGCATTGTACAATGAACCAACAATCAAAAATTGGAATATAGCACCTTCTAACAACCATGAAAAACATATATGAACCACACAACCATAGGAGAAAATCTAGACCAAAACCTGGAGCAACCACTGAACACCTACAACATATCTTTATTACAATTTTCTCAATATCCTCAACATATACAACCAACAACAACTAGTGAATAACCAACTGACTAGTTGACATCAATGACAACACCTTCAATCTTTCCATTCTTGCAAAATTATCCCCCTTTGTCATTGATGACAACATATTATGTGAAAACCATCAAAGACAACATACAAGCTCTAAATACATTTTTTTGTTTCTCCCCCTTAGAAGATAATTTCTTATACACCTATTTTTCCAATCTTCCTTTCATTTTTCACATGCTTCTTCTCCCCCTTTGACATCAATTGCAAAGGCAAAAGAATACTTTACATTGATTTCTCCTTTGACATGAAAAATAGAATACTCATAATGACAACACCTAATACTACCTTCTTTGATTCCAATTGTTGAATAGGACAACTGAGAGGGGGGTTGAATCAGTTGTCACATAATTGAACCTTTAATTCAATCAGTGGAACTAATACTTAATACTAGTTAAATGATTAATCATCAAATGCCAATGCAGAAACTCAAATCCAACACACAAACACAATAACACTAGATCTATGTGGAAAACCCAATGAGGGAAAAACCACGGTGAGGATTAACTCACACTATAGATAATATCAAAACTGATTACAAAAAGGCTCATTGCCTAAAATAAGGACTCATTGTCTAGAGCAAGGTCTCATTGTCCAACAAGACTACAACTCAGAGGGCTCACTACCACAGAGATACAAAGAAGACGTGTTACAGAGAGACTACAATCCCAATGCAACAAATGATTCCACCATAGTCACTTGATCAACTTGCATGAATGGTAGAGTTTTCCTTCTACTCACTACATCCAAAAACTCAACATTAAGCTTCACACTAATCTCTGACACTCTCAACACACACACTTATCAAATAGAATCAATGTCACACCAAACCGCACTTTCTCTTTTCTCTTATCACTCTTCTTCTTCACTCTTGTATATTTTCCATTTCTAACTCATCTTGTATTTATACCTTCTTAAACTTTGAAACATATCCAAAGTCACCTATCCAAATCCAAATTCAAATTAGGTTAGTGTCAAAACATCCTAGGGTGGAATTAAAATGAGGGCAACCCAAACACACACTTCATAGGAACCCAAATAGATCCAACACACTTCATCATTCTTGAATGTTTTATTTCATGTAAGGTCGGCCACACCATTGTAAAACACATAGAACCATTAATCATGAACTTTCCAAATGTCAAATTAACTTCAATACAATTAGGGAAACTCAACTTTAGAACTGCACATCATAAGACTTCATCAAAGAGAAACATGTACCAACAACATTTCTCCTAGACCTCAACTAGAAACATAGAAAACCATAGTTCACAACTGGTGAACACAACTTGCAATATACAACAAACCAACAACCAAAAATCTGAATATAGCACCTTCTAACAACCATGAACAACATATCTGAACCACACAACCACAAGAGAAAATCTGAATGAAAACCCGAAGCAACCATTGAACACCTGCAACATATCTTTATTACAATTTTCTCAATATCCTTGACATATACAACCAACAACAACTAGCAAATAACCAATTGACAAGTTGACATCAATGACAACATCTTCAATCTTTCCATTCTTGCAAAAAGGGGGGTTATTTAGTTGTCGTATATTGAAAAATGCTTTTTTGACATGCATGTTGCCATCAATGCCAAAAGGGGAGATTGTTGGAAATATGGAGCCTTACAACATGAGCATGAAGTATGGATGGTTTTTGTTGGTTGTTCTTATGTTGTCATTGATGTCACATGGTGACAACTATATGGGAAGATTACTTGGTTTACTAGAAGTTGTTCTCTGTCAGTAATGTTCTTTTGTGATGAGCTAGTGCATTGGTATTTGAGTTTGAAATTCACCGCATGAATAAATATAACTCTAATATCTTAACCATGTTATCATGTCTCATTCATACATCTATATCTTGGATCTTGAGAAGTTTTAGGTTGTGAGAATAAATTTATCTTTGACAAAGTTCAACTCTATATTCTACTATTGTTCCTTGTTTAGCATATCTCTTTGGGAGACTCCACATTTTCTTAAGGAGAACATCTTAATGTTGCAGCTCTTATGGTAGTATCTTTGATGATATTATGATGGGAATTTGTTGTGATCTCAAATCCAGAAGGTGTTTTCTTTGAGGATTGTATGTTGGTTTGGAGATTCTACAAATTATGTTCTAGTCTTGGTTGACTTGGTATAATGCACTACATGGATAAAATATTTTAAATCATATATGGTGTCGACAAGGGTGTTTTGATTATTTTGTCTTCATCTAATTAGGCTAACCTAATTGATGATTAAGACATAATTGTATATATATAAGATTCCTTGAAGAGAGAAAGAGCATGAAGGAAGTGGGAGTGTGAGTGTGGAAGAGAGGTGAAAGAGGATCCAAGCCTCAACACTTTATCAGTTAGGGATCATAGCAGATTTGTTGAGAAAATGTTGTGTGAAGTAGTACAAGTTCATATTATGATCTTCATTAGAACTAAATATTGCACATTGAAGGTGTATTTTATCAATTCATACTTTTGGTAGTGAGCCACAATCTTTATATCTTGGCGAATAGCCATCTTTTCTATCTAGGAAGTGATCCTTTTTCAAGGATAGTGAGTCCTAGCACTGACCCCTATAATATCTTGTATCTGAATATAATATATTGTGAGTTAACCCTCACTGCAATTTTTCCCTTCTTTGGTTTTCCATGTAAAAAACCTGGTGTTCATGTGTATGGTTGCATTAATATATTTCTATTTTTCTCTTTCTGGTTCAGTTAGAATTGTGATAATGGTTAAATGGATTTTATATGAATGGTTTTATGGAATATTGATTCATGCCCCCTCTCAGTATTCCAGATGTTCAATAGAAGCAACACTGGAACACCTCCTATCAGATAACTAAATGTTGAAAGGTACCCATCTTTCAATGGTATTTGTTTTTCATGCAATAAATTTGGACATAAGGCTGTAGAATGTAGAAGTAGAATGAATAAGAATGTTGGATCCTTTTCCAGACAATGTTTTGTATGCAAGAAATTTGGGCATAGAGCTACTAAGTTCAGAAGTCAGATGTTGAATAGATTCAATACGGGTAGAATGTTTCAATCCTTCAATGGCTATTGTTACACTTGCAATGTATTTGGACATAAGACTAACCAGTGTAGATAAAGAATGAATTAAAGTCAGACTAGCTAGAAAAATGTTGTGTGCTACAATTGCAACAAGCCTAGACACATTTAAAGATTATGCAAAAGCAAGAATGGAAGGAAAACTAATCCAAAACAGAGGAATAATCTAGTGAAGAAGGTTGGTCCTACTGAAGTCAAGATGGAAAGGAGAAGATTTGGAAGAAAAAGGAAGAATCTAAAAACAAGGATTAATCAAATGCATCTGTACCTACATCTGGTGCAGATATTCCTTCTGAAAATTGAGCCCATGTTAGGATTAAGGTGAGTAGTAACAGAAAAAATATAACAACCCCTGGAATCATGAGGTGTCAAGCAGTGACACAAAGATATATAGTGCATATTGGTATGCTTAAGATTTTGGAAAATATTTCAGTAGAAAATATGAAAATTTGAGGTATTGCGGAGCCTTTTAGGGTTTTCAGTGCTTCAAAGAAGTGCTTTCTAGCTTTTGGGAATTTGAGGCATTAAATGCAAATTTAGGGTAGATCGGTAAACTATAAAGTGAAGTCCTTAGTTGATTTTTAAATCACGTTTCCACATTTGTAAAAAAAAAGTAGAATGAATTGAGAAGTGATTGAAGGAGATCCAAAGCAAATTGGTTCAAACCCTAGTTCTTGTTGAAGCGCAAAAAAGGTATTTACTACTATTTGTTCTTTGTGTGTTTATATTTGAAGCAATTTTATAAGAATTTGAAGATAGAATTGAGGTTGTAATGGATACACCAACCGTATTTGAGGTTACTGAAATACCTAGATTAAAGTTTAAGAGGTTTTCTTGGAAAGTGTTTGAGAATGACCCTAACATTGCATTTTCAAAGATCCCAATTAAGGTTTTTCCCATTGAAGAGACAAGAATCTATATACATTGTAAATTGGATGAATAAAAACACCAAGTGCTCAAGGATTTATAGTCTAATGAGTTAATTGGAGATAAATTTTTGGTGAAACTAGAATATGGAAACCTAGTGTGAAAGAAGCTAGACATTTGGAACTGGTTTCCTAACTTCAACATTGATTTGGATGCAAAGTATGTAAAGATAGCCCTTAATAGAATGCATGGAAAATTCATGTGGATTGATATGCTTGGATTAATTTCAAATGATGCAATTAATGTTGTGACTGGATTGTGTGATAATGGATCCATTCTTGTGTTGAAGTCATAAAGAATGATATAGTTATGAAGCTAATACACGCCACATTTGACATAAGGGCACTAACTACTAAACCAATCATCAATCCTACAATAAAGTATGAATCTATCATGATTGGTCTCAAAATATATTTCCAAACTAGATAACCCAGTATCTACAACTACAATATATGTTTCTCATGACATGGTGGTAAACAGGAAGGATTATGATCTATGTGAGTTGCTTTGACAACAACTTTTGAAGAACTTGCAACAAACCAAAACAAAGAAATATGCTTTCAAGTATGAAACATTGATTTTTTTTCTTGCTTTTCTACTTTATGAGAGAGATACCTAGAAGCAACAACATTACATGGGATAGAAGCAAACCAGTTGCACATCAAATTTTTGATTACTTACACAATATTAGAAACTACAATGCATAGGTTGATGCATTGATTTCATTTTTGTTTGTATTCTAAAGGAACATGTATGAGAGAAATAATTCCTAAGAGTTAAGTGGAGAAGTATGCAAATGACATAACCTTTCTTTTCTCCACTAATGAATGTATAATAGAGGTATTAGAACCCATAATAATAAGGATTGAACCTATGGGATATGAAATTGATGAGAAAGAGCTAAAAGATACATTAAAATATTGTTAAGTAGCCCTAAGGACCCCTCTCTACCTAGACATGACACACATGAGGAGAAATATACTAAGGTATACTTGGAGACTTTAGCACCTTCTAGAACCAAAAGGGTAAACAAAAGGTTGATCAACTCTTTGGAATGTATGACTTCTCGAAAGAAGATATTGACAGATTGAGGGAAGTTGCAGTAGAGAGAAAAGCTAAAGTAGTTGAGACTATTGGTGAGTCCTCCAGACCATGTATATCAGGAAGATCAATGTCCACCCCTATCTCTACAATGTCAAAACCTACTGCCATAGCTATCGTTAAAGGGAAGAAGATGGAGCCCAATGCTCTAGCTGCAATTGATGTACTTGCAACCTCCTAACCTAGCACCTGGAGCTCAAAGAGGAAGAAGGTACCTCCGGTAGCACCTCCTACTACCTATGAAAGAAGAAAGAAATAGAAAGTGTTCAAATATTGGAACATAAGTGATGTTGTGGAAGAAGAAATTGAACTTGGTTTAAAGGAAGAAATATGATTGAAAAGAAAAAGAAAAAGTAGTGTTTCCACTAGCGGTGAAGGTGCCTCACAAGAGGCTAGTATTGAATCAAAAAGGGCTAGAGTTAATATTGTGGATTCATCTAAAGAAGAGGAGATGGAAAAGGAAAAAGAAGATTTTATAATTAATATGCACAAGAAGAGATAGGAAAAGAAAACAAATGAAGGCTCATCAAATCCTGAGAAGAAGAAGTCCAAGACTCATCTGGTAAGAGCCTTCCCACCTATAAAGTTGGAATCCTTGGTTAACAATATGTTAGAAGATAATGGCCTATTAAAAACTGCTACCAAATTATATGATGAATTTGATGAAGAAGATCAAAAGATTATTATAGATGACTTTTCCCAGTATATGATCAGTATGGATGAAAGTACGGAAAGCATGAAGGAGAAGGTAACTAATGTTGTATGGAAAGATCTAGTGAAAAGAAGACATCAAGTTGTCAAAGTAGATAACAAGATGAAAACTAAAGCTTTGAACAAGATTAGATCCTCTTTGTTTGAGGATGATAAAGCCACCTTGCTAGAAGCATACACACAATAGTTCAGGGTAAAGAAAAGAGTTACTATTCTTATGACCAAAGAGAAGGACAAAATAAAAAATTTGAAATAAGAAACTTTTGATACAATGAGAGACATGGCACTACAATATGGGATGATTTATGGCCCTGCATCATATACAACTCAAGTCAAGGATCTTGGTAAAGATAAAGCTACTAATGAAGAGAAAATTATTCCTCCCACATCTAATCCCCTATTTTTTAAGTAGTAGAAGAGGTAAATGCTTATTCTACAAAAGAGACTCCACACTTGGATATCCAAGGGAATATGGTTGATGATACACATACCCCTCTGGAGACATTTTCTCCTCTAGATAACACTAAAAACACAACTGAAGAAAATAATGAAGATCAAAATAGGAATTGATGTCAATGATAATGTTGAAGATCAACAAGACAAAAAAAATGAAGATGTTGGAAATGAAGGTGAAGAAAATAAAAATGGAGAAGAATAAAAAGGTGAAGATGAAAAGAATAATGATGATAAATATAAAAAGGAGGATGAAAAGAAAGATAGGAAGAAGGAAAACACCTCCAAAAAAGAAGAAGAAGAGAAGAAGAGAAAGAAAAGAAAAAAGAAGAATCTCTAGTTGAAAGAAATGAAGAAGAATCCTAGAAGACCACAAATCCAACAAAGTCACTTAGGGAATCCTCTGACGACACTCTCAAGGGTCATCTGACAAAGAAAATAAGGATTCAACTAGACATTCCTCCCTAGTTGGTTCAACTCCCGTGACAACAAGGATACGTTGATTTGAATAAAATATCACATGTTCAGAGAATGGAAATTGGAGACACTTTTATCACCTTTAGGAGAAAAGAAATCATAGAAACTCATCAAAAGGGAACTAAGATAATCAATGATGCCATTAAACTTTTACAGGGTGCAACCCCCGATACCATTGTTGATGATTCTTTAACACCTATTGAGAATTTGAAATTTTTGGTTGACTCATTCAGGGAATACATTTCTATCCTAAAGGAGTAGGCTGCAAAAGAAGATGAGTAAAGAATTTTGGAGAAAAGATTGCTTGGAATTCAGGAAAAATGTGCAACTGCACATAGCAAGGTTATGAAATACTTGGAAGAAGTGAAGGAATGTGAAGATGAGGCCCAAAAACTATTCTTATATTTCATGAGATGGTCATATGCCACTCAAGGCATTAAGGAACTAATGGACTCAATAGAGTCACAATTGGCCAATTCCTCCAGAACTTATGATCTCACAAAAGAACTATGCCTCTTGGACTATAATTTCAAACTTGCAAAACAAGTTTTTCACCCTACAAAGATAGAAAGAGGATTTTATAAGTCATTTTGATCAGCTTGGAGACCTAGAAAAGTGCAAGCATATACTTATAGCAACTGCTCTCACTAAAGCTGAAAACCTTGAAAAGTTAAATCCTTATCCAACTACTCTGGAAGAGGGAGAGGAGAGTTTGGTGGAGTTGGAATCAATGCATAAGGAAATTGTTACAGCTAAGAAGAGTTGGGATGATGGGAAATCTACTTGGGAAGCTATTCTCAAGGAACTTGAAGGTGATTCCTTCTCCAGGTGAACATATTTCATCTTGTATATCGTGTTTTTTAGTTGCTTTCAATTTTTCTTTCCTATACATATGATCAGATGTAATTCTAGGGATAAATCCATAAGGGGGATCCAATCATTTCATTTTAGTTTTCTTTTTTTTTTGTGTGTCTCCTTGGCACACCCTTTTTCCTTAATGTCAAAGGGGAGATGGTTAAATGTTTTGGTGCTAAAATTGTGTTGGAGAAGTTTTGTGAAGTTTTTACTTGAAGTTGAATTGTTGAAATTAATTTTTGGCACATGTTGTCATCAATGACAAAGGGGAGATTGTTGAAAGAATAAAGAAGGAACCCTTTGATATTTTTTCATGGTGCCAACAATGTTTGTTGATAGTGTTGATTGTTCTAGTAAAACAATTTATGTGTCATCTTGGTCTAGTAATTTGATATGGATTTGATCATGATTTAAGATCAACTTATGTGGTTATAGTATGTTTTTTGGGACTACTCAATACATTTATGTTCAGTATTTTAGTAATTTTGGTCAAAATGGCTGAAAGTTACAAGTGATAGAAGTTTTGTAAACTATAGTTTGGCTTATACAACACAAGTTGGTAAGTGTTATCTAGTCTACATTCCTCCAGTGTTTAGTTTCAAATTCTATAATTTTGGGAGAAGGTTTACAAGTGTCAACACTACACATATGCTTATATGCTTACAGGGATGATCGATGTTGGATGGATTGACTTATTTTTTGGTTGATTCTAATCCGTGGCCAACCCAATTCTTGAAGTTATACTATGAAGCTTAATATGTTTTGTGGATGTTAAGGGGATCTATTTTAGATCCGTGCCAACCTTAATTCAAGTTTTGCACATTTTTTTTTAGCACAAAGAAGTTTTTTTCCATGTATGAAGATGACAAAGGGTTTTTGAATTGAAGTAGGGGTACTTCCAATTAGGCTGACCTAATTGATGTATGTGGATGTAATAGGGTATATATGTGAAACAATTTTGAGTCACAAGAAGAAGGAATATCATGAGAAAAAAATGATGTATGGTGTGTGTGAAATATGATCTTGTGTGTGCTTGTGAATTCATATGAGTGAAAATAGAATAGGGGTAGAATTGAAGTATATGTTGATCGATTGCAAAGAAAAAAAATGTTTTGTTTTTTGAACTTCATTGGAACTGAATTCAACACAAGGAAGGTGCATCTTACATCAATTCACACTTTGGCTGTGTAGCCAATTTTGTCTTATATCTATTTTTTAGTTTGTGAACCTTTTAAGGAATGCGAGTATTGGTAATGAGCCCTGTAATATCTTATAACTGGTCATAATATATTATGAGTTAATCCTCACTATGGATTTTCCCTCCTTGGGTTTTCCACATAAAAATCCTAGTGTTCAATGTTATGTTGTGTTGTGACTTTCTTCATGTACTCATTCATTGTTGTAGTTAAATATGTTTTGATAATTAGTTGGATTATGACTTAATGGTTTAATAGAATACTAATCCGCCCCCTCTCAGTATTCTAGGTGTTCAATAGGATATTCCTTATCGGTTGGCTAGTCAACTACAACCACAAATGCAAGTTCAATTAGTACCATTAGGTTTCAGAAGCATGATGCAAGAATTGGAAATACCGAGGCCTAGAGCTAGGGCTAGGGTTAGGAATGCTATAAGGAGAAATGTAGATTAGGGAAAATTTCTATATGTGGCTGCTCATGTAGAAGACAAAGAAAAGCACAAGGTTACACTAATAGATTATAGGACATCAACAATTAACCTAGGGCATTCATCATGAGAGTAGGAGATAGAGGAAATAAAGATGAACCTAGAAGTGACTATTGCTCATATGAGAAAATACAAGAAAAAGAAAAGGTAATTAAAGGACTACATAGCTCAAATGTAGAACCTTATCTAAGAATAGCTCAATCAAGGTAGTGATTGGAGAAATCACCCCTAGACCCAGTGTTGATGTCTATGGAGTAGGTAGATGCAATTGAGAATCTGAAACACAAAGTGAATGGTTTTGACAACTAGGTAGAAAACTTCATGCAACAGGGTGAAGAAGTTATAAGGGGATCCATAGGAAAATTCAGAGAAGCTTCTCGTTGGCTCAAGGAATCCAAAATATTAATGGCTGAGTGTAAAGTCCACTTGGAACAAAATAATATAGAGCTATGATGAATGGAGGTTGTTCAAAAGATAGACACTTAGTTGCTATTAGATGAAAAATTAAAGATAAAATAGGATGTTCCAATGCTAAAGACTTGGATGGAGGCTCCAATTAGATTGGGAGAAATATTATCTGCTATAGTTTATGAAAGGGCTAAAGAAGGTGATTGACCAAGGTGAAAATATGGTGGATAAATACTTGGACCTCATAAAAATGTTAATAAAATAAATATGTAATCATGATGACATGGAATAGGATGAAATTGAGGTAAAAGAATTTAGAAGTTTGTTTGGAAAAGTAATTAATGACCCTATTCAATCACTAAATTAGGAGGCCATGGATGAAATGATCAAATATCACAATCACATGGTAAGATATGAGCTCAATGTAGCTCAAATAAATGAAGCTATAAAAGTTGTGATAGAGGAATATGCATGGTAGAAGTTCCATTGGAAGATGATGCAGAATGTCCCAAAGGAAGGCATAAATTAGGTCTTGATGGCCTTCAAGTAATATAAACTTTAGAAAGGAGAAGAAGAATTAGCAAAAGAAGTTTTCAAATGCAAATAGCAGGAAACTAAAAGAAAAGATGATTTGGGTTTCTGGATGATTTGGGTTTTTAGATGAAAAATATGCATAAGTGGAAGTTAGGAAGAAAAGATGATTCGGGTTTTTTTGATGATACATCTATTTTTCTCAAAAGCAAAAATCATCATCAAAATCAAGAATTTTAAAGGAAGAAGGTTGGAATTTTGTTCCCACAATTTTGAAGACTAAAAAACGCATTTTATTTTACCCATGATTGCAACTATTGGAGGGTCATCATTGGAAGTCAAAGGGTCAACTTTGACTATAGCTTCAAAAAATCTAGAAGATATATACTGGCATTCCATCTATGCTCTTGTACTGCTTGTTTTATTTTGATTTGCTTGTTCTTGCTTGTGTTTTATACTGGCATTCTATAAAAGGTAGGGAGATTCTTTTTCAAGGATCAAAATTTGTTGAATCAATTAGAATTAGAATTAGAAACTTGTATTTACAGTAGGTATTTCCAATAATAAAGCAATTTGAAGGTTATTCCAAATCATAAATCTTGCGTAACTTATGTTTTTTACTCCTATCAAAAGAATCAATTCACTATGCCAGATTTGGGTGCATTTTGATGTTATTTTGGTGGTGAATGATTCTTTTCTTCAAAAAAATTTACATTAATTTGTATGTATATGTGAAGCAATCTGGTGAAATGCAAAATATTTAATGCTTTGGTTTAGTTGTTTCTCTATAAATTTATGGATAATAATTGGGAGCTATTAATTTCTTAGGCCCTTTTCCTTTTAATTCTAACCTTCTCATAGCTTTTTTCTGAATGACTTGGAATGATTAAATGTGAAAGGTAATGCATGTTCTATTTGTTGAAAGCTTTACATTACTAGATTGTTTGAAAGTTAAGATATTTATTAAAACTAGCAGACCCCTTATGTTTAATAACAATTGCATAACGAACCCTAAGTGAACCTAGTGAGTCAAGTCTTGACATTCCCAATTCTTGGGATAGCTAAGATTCCCTTTAACCAAAAAATTCTAGTGATTCTTTCAAGAAAGGTAGGTTCTCTTGTTCGAGTAGCAAGAATTTGTCTACATTTTGTTGTGTGTATAAGACCCGCATCAACAATAATCTTAGCATGTCCTAAAGTTCCATAATTGTCTTTATAACAAGGGATTCTTCATTGTATATTGTACTAGTTTTATTTTGCATCTATGTATTCTATGACTTTAGAAATTTTTTATTACTTCTCTCTTGTGTGGAAGGTTATTTTCTTACAATTTATGTTCGGGTTGTTTGAGATTGATCAATAAATATTGCATGATATCAAAGCTCTAGATCTACAATTTTATTCACTTTTTTTAGAGATTTGTTGTAAAGATATTTAAAATGACCCATCCTATAGAAAATAGACCTCATAGCTCAGCTTAGAAGTTCCAAAAACTTATAAATCCATATAAGGCATGATAGGTTTTAGAGCAAAAAAAAAAGGATCCTTTTTAAGAGTTTAGAAATGTCAAGGTCAAAATTTTGTTTGACCATATGGATATATACAATTCCATTTAGTCATATAACTTACTATCTTTCATTGTTGTAAAAGTTGGAATTTAAAACAATATTTCTCTATATTTTGTCTTTGTCATGTTTGGTACAACTTTTTAAAATTTTATTTTAAAAAAGGATTTAGTAAAATTATCAACCTAAGGTCTATGTCATCATCTACCAACCCTAGTTGAGTTAGCACCTAGTCACATGGGTGACCAACATCTAAGCTCCACATTTTTTTTAAGCCTTAATGAAGTAGTTTTATGGAAAAGTTAATAAATTGTGCATACAGTATCACATTTTTTTACAAATAAATAGGTATTGGAAAGCAGATTTTTAACACTACATAGCCACTAGTTTATTTTATTTTTTTCCTAGGTACTTGTTATTTTATTTTGAATTCAAATTTTGTATTTTTACTTGTACCTTGGATATCTTACAAAACATGGGACCATTTTTATACTACAAAGGTTACAATTTCAAATGTTTCAATCTCTAATCTATATATGAGGATTGTATATGTAGACAATCATGGTTTTTCAATTCATCCTTCCAAAATAACCTTGAACAAAAAGAACTATGTCTTGGAAAGATTGCATCTTGAAAAATATCATGTGGCTTCATATATTTTCCCATCTCTATAGAATTTTCCCCAAACTAAGTACATTGAATTAGAAGCAAACATGGGATATTAAGAATGATCATTTTCTTGTGGGTGGAAGGGCGGGTGTCCCTCCATGTTGGTAGAGGGAGGTGGCATGAGTTTCCATGGTGGCAAATGGTTGGGGGTCTTTCGAGCCAAGTCAACATAAATGTTGGAAAGGAGGAGTTGGCTTGTCTTGTCAACAAGCTGAGTGTATGACAAAGGAAAGCTATGGCACTCATATCTATGAAAGTTAATAATGGAAATGTGAGCTCCCTTCTTTGTGAAGACATCTTACACATAGGAAGGGGGTATGATTTTTGGAGGTTGGCGGTGTTTTCATGATTCAGGTTTATTTATTGCAATCTTGGCTCTTATTTTGCATTAAGTTTTCTCTGTAAAGTGTGGCGTCTATGGTCTTTTCTATCTCTACTACTGGGTTATTTCGGTATGGGGTTGAGAATGAAGAAGAGCTCTAAATTCATTATAGAGGTTTTAGTGGTGAGCCTTGCTCGGTTTGGGGTTGACACTTCTATCTCTCTGTGGTCGTCGGTGAGATAGGATTTTTTTAGGGAGGTCACAGATCAAAGATTAAAATGGATTCTATTGAATTATGATCTGTTGGTGCTAGCGGCCATGAAAATGGAGTTGGGCTTTGGTCATTTGGAGTGCAGGGAGTACGGGAGAGACAATTTGCATGTCTCTTCTCGTTTCCTTGCCTCTCTTCTAGATAATTTGGAGCCGAAGGTGGAAGCAAAAGGTTTGTTGGTTAAACTATTCAAAGTGGACTTGGTTGAAGGTGTGGATGAGGTTCTTCATGTGGTGATTTGAGGCAGGGGATGTCTAAGGCCTTGTGACGTGGAGAGGGTGAGCTCAAAGGACACGGTGAATATTTTTCCTTTCCTCTCAGATTTGTAGGGACCAAGTTTGATGTGACATCAAACGATTGTGGCGGTTGTTGTGGTTTTTCTAAAGAGTTTTTTTGGGCTAATGGCAGTTGGCAGTGCGGAGTGGAAACCAAAATTTGAAGTTTTCGTAAAGTTGAACAAATTTATGTAAGTTGGTTGGTGGATTGTTTTTTGTTGGTTTGTAGGTGTTAGTTCTGGTTTGTCTGGTTTTTGGTAGCCATGGTTGTGTAAATTCCATTATAATGGTTTGGATTTGTTTATTTTGGTTGGGCTCTTGGTCGTTCGGTGAAGCATTTTGGTAGGTTTCTATAGCTTCTGTGGACTAGTGGTTTAGCGGGTTTATAGTTCGCCTTCTTACCTACATGGCAGACATTTGTATTTATGTTTTTATTATCAATAAAATACTAATCTTATGTATCATAAAAGGAATGATCATTTTCTTTGATTGATTGATAGCGGTATTCATTTTGACACTATGTGCCCTATCTCACATATTGAGTGTCCATACACTCTTTGGATAAGAATTTGGGAGATATTTTTAGGCACACATATCTCTCCATTCCCAAATGATCCTATTGTAGATAGTCTTCTACCCCTTGGTGATTGTTATAACTTACCTTACCATATGATTAAGACACAAAAGATCAACTTGATTATTTGATAGGTCTTGATAGTTTTGATGATATTGAGGCTTCTATTGGTGCTCCTTCTCCTCCTATAGATACATATATTGGTTCTTTGGCTTCTATGACTCCCAATCTATATTAGAATGGCTTCATCTTCCTTATCTTCTAATCACTATCCTACGGTTGACTATTTTTGTGTTCTAATAGTGGAGAATTAATCTCTAGGTGTTTATATTCAAAAATCTTATGTGGACACATCATCATGGGATGGTCAATTACATTTGATACATTGAGATTAGTACATGATATATATTGTAGGTTTTTGTGTCAATCCTATATTACAAATCTGAATAACACACTTGAGGACATGCATCTCCTCTTTGATGATAGTTATATCCTAGTTGTTGTCACACTATCTTCATATTTGGATCTTGTTCTTCATTTGTTTGCACATGATCTTATTTTTTATCCTTCTTTATTTATTGGACTTGTACCTTATTTTATTTTGGAATACTTTCACATCCCATTTTTAGTCAATATAAGTTTTTACATATTAGGTATGTACTTGTTTCTTCCCTATTTCCATCTATTATGAATTTCCCTTTCTTGAGTATGACTTTTCCTCTAGATCTACTCTTCCTTTAAACTTGATATATTTTTAGACTTCTCCATCTTGCAATTCCTTCCACTTTTTAACCAAATTTCCATTGTACTTTCCATAATTATCTATCATGTGATGCCCATTTCTCAACCCCCAATGATTCACCCTTTAGTTGAGTCTTTTTATGGTAGACCATCAACCCCCAAATTTTTCCAATATTCCCTCCTAACTTTCTAGCATGTGTCACACTATTTCCAATAGTGTACATTTTTGGCACTAGAATTTTTGGTTCTATTTGTGGAGGATATAAAAGAGTATTTTTCATTCTAGGTCATCGTCTACACTTAAATCAATTCCTTTTAAAACCTATTTTGAGCACTTGTTTTCAAGCGTAGAAATCCTAGGATGAAAATCCTAGTGATTTCAAGGGGTGAACTCATATAGAGGTCATATTTGGGATTCATTAGACACGGATTCTAGTTGCATTATATTGATCTAATTTACCCTTGTTGTCAATATGAATTTATTGTTGTAGTTACTAGTATTGTATAACTATTTGAATCTAATACAAATACTATTGTAATAAGAAAAAACTTGAGATTTCATCTTTTTTTACTATTTATTATAATAACAACATTAGGAGTTATCTTTTTTATTTTATTTTGAAATGTAATGATATTTTTATGTATGTTCATAGTAGTTTTAATTCTAAGTTATCTAATATTTGACTAAATTCTAGTGCCAATAGTGTTAATTAAATAATGTGTTGTGTAAGGTTAAGAATCTAATTTACATTACTATCTTAAGTTGGGACATTATAGTGGTATTGGTATTGGTGGTCTTGCTAGCTTGTATATTTAGAGTTAAAATTTAAATGTTTTATATTTATGTAGAAAAAAGATAGGGAAACCAAATATCACTTGAGGGAGATTAAGAATTAAGGTTGATCTATAGAGAGTAAAAATACTCAAATTTATCCTACAATTTTTTTTGTATAGAATAAAATTATAGAAGAGAAATGAGAATGAATTTAGATGACAACCCAAATGGTTAAGCTAAAAATAAGTTTTATTTGATGATTAATATGATGGCATGTATTTTCCACGAGATGGACAATAGTATGAATGCACCTATACAATTGGTAGGTGAAGCAAGTGCTTCTATGGGTAATACTTTGTATGCCACTCAAAGCCACACATAAAGGATAATTATTGTTTGTTTTTATACCAAATTGACCTATCTTTCTAAATAAGGAGGTAGAGGCTCCACAACCTAAATCCAAAAACTCATTATTTGATGATATTAGGGCTTCTCATGTAGAATGAAAATCTCTTCCTTAGAATGATATCTAAAGGGAAATGATTCTCTCTAATTATATGATCATGAAGAAGTACTAGAATGGTTATATAATTGAGCCTAGATTGAAAGCCTTTTAAAGAGATGTGTAACAAGCTTTAGGGAGGTTGGCACTTTCTCCTTATGATGGATCTAATAGATGCACAACTCATGCATGGGTACAAAATATATACACATACTTATTATTTATAATGATGAAAAAATGTGAAGCAATCAATTTTTCTACCTTTCATTTGCAAGGTACTATACATGAGTGGAAATATCACTATCTAATCACTAAATTTCGCTGATCCATCACCTCATATGATGAATTCTAATATTTATTATTGATAGGTTTGATCAAAAGGATCTTAAAGTTTATTTAAATATTTTACATAGCTCAAATAGTGTAGTTCAATGGAGAAATATGCATCAAATTTTTAGAAGCTATTAGTGATGGTGGTAGACATTAGAGAGAAGATTGAATATGCTCTTCATTGAAGGGTTCATTGAATCTCTTAAGGGATAGTCAAGGATTTTGAACCATACACCCTACAAGAGGTCATCAAGTGTGCTTTGGCACTATATAATTCCATGCCAAAGAGTAATTTCCAAACCAAAAGCTTCATTCCAAAGAATTATTTTCACAAAAATATAGTAAACTAAGATTTTTCCATCAAGACTATACATTGAGGCAAAGAATGAATTGAGAAGGAATAAGTTGTGTTTCAACTACAATGATTCATGATTACTTATACATAGACATAGATGTCTTGGGAAAGGATTAGTTCATTGGATTGAGGTAAATCCTAATGATAAATAAAAATAGGAGGTGAGAGAAGAATATCAACCAAAAAGGGAAGAGATCATCTAGAGAGGCACTCTTACTAGATTCACTAGTAGTCTAAGATACAATCCCTTGCATATTTATGGGGTCTTATGAGGTCAAAGGGTGACAATACTCATTCACATTGGTGCCACTCATAATTTCATTAATGGGTTATTATGTCCAAGTGAGGCCTCAAGATGGAGGAGCATATGACATGAAGAATATATTTTATGTCATCAAAATAGGAAACATAAATATGGTCCTAGGAATCCAATTGATGCACTCACTAGGAGATATCAAACAAAAATTATAGACCGTGGAATTGAAGTTTCCATTGGAGGGAAAATAAGTTATACTATAGTGAATGAAAAATAAAGTGTCAAGTTTTGTATTGATCAAGAGAATGGAGAGGATTTTATATCATGAGTGCAATGCATGGAAAAATTAGTGTTTGGTTACAATAACAAAACCTATCAAAGGAAATAATTCATATCATGTGTAGGTACAAATAATTTTAGACAAGCACAATATAGTATTTAGCAACATTTCTCAAGGGATAACACTAGATAGAGTCTTTGAGCACATCATTGAGCTGGATTAGGGTGTTAATCCTATCACGACTACTATATAACACTACCCTAAAGGAAATAAGGAGGAAAATGAAAAATGACATTAGGGAACACTATTGGAAATAGTGCACATTAGAACCAACTCAAGTCCCTTTTCTTTATTTATGGTTTTGGTATAGAAAGAAATGTGACACAATGATGATGTGTATGAAATATAGAGCATTAAATAAGAAAACTATCAAAAATAAGTACCCAATTCTCAAGATCAATGATTTGATAGATGATCTTCATGGGGTTATTTATTTTTTAAAGATAGATTTCAAATTGAGATGCGATAAAATTAGAGTTTGAGAGGGGACATATTGACAAGATAGTATTTTAGTGTCATTATAGTCATTATAAATTTTTATTTACACTATTTTTTCTAGAAAATACACCAATACCATCCAATATACTAAGTTTTTCCAAAAAAATGAGAAATTTCATTCTTGTATTCTTATATATGACATTTTTTTATATGCAACAAAATGTGGGAAGAGCACCTATGGAACATTAATGAGGTGTTTGTAATTCTAGAATCACAAGCATTATTTTCCAAGTCAAATTTTGAGTTTTTTATGATAGATATACTATTTCTAGGTCACATCATCAAAGAAAAAAAATCAAGTGTACATGGAAAAGAATAAATCAATTTAGGATTGGCCTTCCTCAAGGACTTCAAGTTATCTTGGAGGAATTTTTAGCTTTTGTAGCTGCTTTGGGAGATTTGTTGAGGGATTTTCCCATTTAGTTGCACTATTAATTGACCTAACAAAGAAGGGATATTTCATATGGATTGAGAATGCACTATGAGAATTTGAAAAAATAAAAGAGGTAATTAGATCATGTTCTATATTATCAATTTTGGATTTCACTTGTCCTTTCACATTGGAATACGATACATCAAGAGAAGGAATTGGGGCCATCTTGATACAAAATAAGAACCCAATTATCTTTGAGAGTTGGAAGCTCATAAATATGGAAAAATATCTCCGTCTATGATAAGAAAATTATAGCCATCATGAACACATAGATCAAGTTTAAGAAATTCTTGGTGGCTGGCCAATTTATGGTCTAAACTAATAGTAATAGTTTGAGATATTTTTCAATTAGAAGGATCTAAATAAGTGGGAGAAAATTTAGGTAATAAAAATCCAAGTGTACAATTTTTATATTGAATAAGTCAAAAGAAGAATTTTTTTATTGTTGATATATTGTCTAGAAGGCCATATATATGCTCCATGTCTCAAATTCCTATAGATTGAAAACTTAAATCATAAAAAAGTATACCAATATTTTTTTGCACTTGATGTGATGAAAGGGAAGTTGTTAAATGATAGGTACACCATCTAAAATGAACTCATTCTCAAAAAGGGAAGATTATTCTTGATGTCAAAATCAAGGATGAAGGGAAATATTTTATGGGGATTTCATGACATTCCCTTGATAGGACACCTTGGGTATTTCAATACATATAAATAGATCAAGAAAGGGATCATGTGGAAGTGGCTCAAGGAAAATTTCCTCATCCAAATTAGTGAATGGTTATTTGTTAGAAGAATAAAATAGATCAAACTTTTCCAATAGGTAGTTTGTAACCCTTACCCATTTCAGAGCATAAATGTAAAATTATCTCAATGGATTTCAACATGAGACTTTTGAAAGTCCAAGTTAAGTACTATATATGTTTTTGTTGATAGAATTAAAAAGTATGCACATTTATTTTTCATCTCAATATATTTTAAAGCATCTTAAGTGGATTATTTGTTCTTAAAGGAAGTGATGAAACTCCATAGATTACCCAAGATTATCATGAGTGATAGAGATAGTCACTTCATGAGCTTGTTTTGGAAAGGTCTCTTCCTCTAGGCAAGAACTAATCTCACTCCTGGTACTAGTAACCACCAATGGATAGGTGCAATAACTACTATTATGAAAAATAGATAGAAGGTTACTTGAGAAATTATATTTTTGATCAACAAAATACTTGGATCAAGTTGCTCTACTTGGGGGAGTTGTATTACCACACCAACTACTACATGTCAATAAAGTTGATGTAGTTCATGGATTTGTATGGGTATGTATCCCAAATATTCATTAATATATTTTTAGGGAATATAAATTTATTGAGAGCAAGTGATGTGATCAAATAGATCCAAGACATTATAAAGTCACTCAATAATAATTTGTAGAAAGCTCATAACCAATAGAAGTTATATGAAAATTATCATGAGATTAAGAGAACATTTATTATTGAAGACATGGTTATTTTGAGACTACAACTATAGAATAAATATTTATTGAAAAAAATTGGGGTGAAAAGGTTCAAAATGAATTTCTAAAAAGAATTGGTGAAGTGGCATATTAGTTGGAGCTACTAGAGGAAGAAATATACATAATGTTTTCATGTGTCTTGCCTCAAAGAGGTGCTAGGAAAACATATAGAATCCTTAAATGAGTTGCATTTGATTGATGAAGACAAAAAACTAGTTTTGATTCCTTAAGTAATAATAGATGTAATAGAGATTAAGTTGAGAAATATAAACACCAACGAGTGCTTTATTTAATAGAAACATCTTCTAATAAAGGATGTAATGTGGGAAGGCCCACAAATTTTGGAGCATTTGAACCTAATATTTATTTAGGATAAGTAATTTTGAGTAGGGAAGATTTTTCATCTCTCATTTCTAGTAAATTTAAGTTTGTACATATTAGGAATGCACTTGTTTCTTCCTTATTTATGTCTACTGTGTGCTTTCCTTTCCTAGGTATGAATTTTCCCCAAACTCCACACTTCCTTTTGACTTGTCAAAGTTTAAAACTTCTCCTAACTATCATGCTTTCATCCTATCACCTTTCTCGCCATTGTATTTTTTAGACTTGTCCATCCTATCATACTCATTTCTTAACCCACAATGCCTTACCCTTAAGTTTAGTATTGTGTATGGTCAACCCTTAGTCCCCAATATTTCTACCTATGTTTCCCTCTTAACTTCTCAACATGTTTCATACTCTTTGTAGAAATATATTTATTGTTCCATTACTTTTACAATCTTTCCTACCCATGATCATTGTTCATTTTAAGTAAAAAAAGTTCTTGGTGGATAACCTACATACCATGTTAACAATATTTCCTAAGTATAAATTTTACAGTATATAATGGGTAAATTTTCAAAAATATTACACTTTTGACCAACAAAGTGGTTTTAGGTAAAATACTTTTTCTCAAATCTACTTAGCACCTATGTGGCAAAAAGATTTTTAGGGGAAATCCTTTCATCTAAAACTATTAAGTAGCTATATTTTAATTTTTAAACTCAAACAAAGTAGAATTTACATGTAATATTTAAATTGAAACATTTTCAATCAAAATTATTTTGATTGAAACATTTTTCTAAAAATATTTATGTGGAAAGCTATGTGGTACCTTAACACCACTTTTGGGGTGAATTCTATAAAATTCAACCTCAACAACAGAGTTCTCTCTAGCTAAGGGTTACTTTCATTAAAATCTAAAAAGCACCACTTTGTACAGATCAAAGTTTGGAATATATATATATATATATATATATATATATATATATATATATATATATATATATTATTTTAATTAGTTTTTTTATAATTGTTTTTAATTATTACACATGGATTATTGTAATTGAACATAAGACTAGTTAGAAAGAAAAATATTAAATCTATTTAAATCTAAAGAGTATACATGTTGAATGAACAAGAAAAATGAGAGGGGGTGAATCTTTTGTGCCTTAAACCTTCAAAACCCCTCGTTAAAATTCAAATCCACATTCATATATTAAAACCTTAATCTGTTATGATGATTTAACATGAAAATCAAATAACAAAAACTAAAAAAATTTTAACACCATGCACAAGAGAACACCATATTTACGTAGAAAACCCAAGGAGGGAAAAACCACGGTGAGGATTAGCTCACAATATAAGTAATTACAAAACTGGTTACAAAGGATCACTACTAGAAGGGGCACATGCCCTAAAAGGCTCACAACCAAGGCTCACTACCATAATAGAAAAATGAAGATAGAGAAGAAATGTTACACAAAGAACATGATCTCAATGCAATAGAGAATCCACCACAATAGCTCCAACACCTTCACAGTCTATTTGAATGATTGCAAACACCTTTTTCTCACTGCATTCGATAGTCCAACACTTCAAAAGCTCACACAACACTTCAGAATTTCACACCTTACAACTCTGCAATTTTCATCATTCACATCACACACTTCGCACACCTCAACCTCTCAACAACTTAACTCATATTTATATCTACTTCAACCTTGAAACCTTTCTCCAATGTTAGAACCAAAACATTTTGTGGTAGATTGAAGTGAATGCAAAACACATCAAAACTTAATTGGGACCCAAATCAACAACAATACTTGTTGAATAGGACAACAAAGAGAGGGGGTGAATTAGTTGTCACAGAATTAAACCTTTAATTCAATCATCAAAACTAATTATTAATACTGCTTAAATGATTAATCATCAAATGCCAATGTCGAAACTCAAATCCAACACATAAACATAGTAACACTAGATTTTACATGGAAAACCAAATTAGAGTAAAACCACAGTGAGGGTTAACTCACACTATAGAGAATATGAAAACCAATTACAAGAGGCTCACTGCCAAAAATAAGGCTCACTGCCAAAACAAGGACTCACTGTCCAAAACAAGAACTCACTATCCAGAACAAGAACTCACTATCTAGAACAAGGACTCATTTTCCAATAGAGATAACAACGTGGAAGTCTCATTGCCACAAAGATACAAAGAAGACAAAGAATAATTGTTATAGAGAGACTACAATCCCAATCCAACAAAGGATTCCACCACAATCACTCATAGACATGCATGAATGATACAGTTCACCTTCTACTCTCTACATCCAAAAATTCAGTATTAAGCTTCACATTGATCTACCACACTTGCACCACCCACTCATTGAATAGAATC
The DNA here is from genome assembly GCA_007258455.2 of Sequoia sempervirens. Classification (NCBI taxonomy): domain Eukaryota; kingdom Viridiplantae; phylum Streptophyta; class Pinopsida; order Cupressales; family Cupressaceae; genus Sequoia; species Sequoia sempervirens. The sequence goes on along the minus strand of VDFB02271358.1, from coordinate 471,315,558 downwards.
AATGTCACATCTAACTATACTTTCTCTTTTCTACTATCGCTCTTCTTCTTCACACTTTGTATGTTTCTTCACCACTAACTCATCTTGTATTTATACCATCTTCAACTTTGAAACATATACAAAGTCACCCATCCAAATTCAAATTAAAATTAGGTTTGTGTCAAAACATCCTAGGGTGGAATTAAAATGAGGGTGACTATTGGCCTCCTCTAATGGTTCAATAACTAAGCCTTGAGAGCTGTGACTTAGAGATTAGACATTTGCACTAAGTAGCTATCTTACTCATCATGAAGGTGCATTTCATTGTCAACCCAGGGACGTAAAATTGAAATGGGTCAACATTGTATGTGCACTAGGACTCCACTGTAGTCATCTATAAACTAGAAAATAAATAATACTAGAAATAAAATGTTGGAAAGAAATTAAAATAAGCATTGAGCATGAATCAATAAATACACTAAGCATCAACAAGTAGATTGGAAATGGATGATAGAAATGGAAATCTCATCAAATAGATAGGAAACACTCTATCTACTTTGGCTGCAGGAACAATCATAGAACAAAATTCCAATGGTTGCAGGAACAAACAACTACTGAAACTGAAACTAATTACTAAACAAAAAAATAACTTTTAAACTAAATGGGTGGAATTCTCACCAAGTGGGCCCCATTGAGTGAGTCTTCCTTAAGCTAACTCAAATGAAACAACTCAGAATATCATTTTATTCCTTGAAAGCATAATTACAACATATCAGCAATATGACTGTATTACTTAAACTAGAAAACCAAGTACAATCTCAGAACATCCAACCTTATGAAAAGGGGCATCTGACCATTATTTATAGAGGAAAAAACTTCTAATTAACCCTAACTACCTAGGCAGTCAAATCCAACAAAATAGGAGGATGCCATTTATTGGAAACATAGAAAAGAGAGGGAGGAAGTTATGCATGCACTGGATTTGGTCAAAGCAGACTTGCCCCAACAAAAATCTAACACAGTGAACTCCCTAGATTTTCTCATCTAACAAACATTACCATTAAAAGTTAGTTACAATCTTTCATTTGAACTAGGAATTTCCCTCCATTGGAAGTTTCCCTCCATTGATATTTTTCCCTTCTTTAACCTTTAATGACCATCTTTTTGACTTCCATAGCAACCAACCAGCTAGCAAGATTTTTTTCCACCTTGCAAGCTTTGTTGACATTAGCATCTTAATGTGAATCCGAATATGACATTAGCACACACAAACAATTCCATATCCATAATTACCTTAAAGTAACATCCATTCAACCACATGTAAAATTAACATAGATAATTCACATAGCATGTTAATGTCATTAAAAGTCACAAATATAAGTTTATGCCCAAGGTTTAACAATTTAAGGAAATAACATGGAAAATTTCAACAAACAAGTGCCAAAGTCTATAATAATAAAAATATATATATGATAAACCCCATCAAAATTGAGCCATAATTTGGACTCATTAGTGACCCAAACACACGCTTCAAGGGACCCAAAAAGATCCAACATGCTTCATCAACCTTGAAAGTAGTATTTCACACAAGGTCGGCCAAACCAATGTAAAACACATAGAACAATTAAGCACAAATCTTCTAGATGTTGAAACTATCTTTAATGGAATCAGGGAAACTCAAATCTAGAACCACAAGTCATAAGACTTCATCAAAGAGAAATTTGGACCAACAAAATTTCTCCTAGACCTCAACCAGAAACTCAGAAAACCACAGTTCACAACTAGTGAACACAACTTGCATTGTAAAAAAAATCAACAACCAAAAATATGGATATAGCATCTTCTAACAACCATGAACAACATTTCTGAACTGCATAACAATAGGATCAAATCTAGACCAAAACCTGGAGCAACCATTGAATACCTACAACATATCTTCATTACAATTTTTTCAATATCCTCGACATAACAACCAACAATAACTAGTTGATAACCAGTTGACTAGTTAACATCAACGACAACACCTTCAATCTTTCCATTCTTGCAACAATCTCCCCCTTTGTCATTGATGTCAACACCTAATGTGGAAAACCATCAAAGACAACATACTAGCTCTAAATGCACTTTTCATGTTTCTCCCCTTAATAGATAATCTCTTATATGCTTCCTTTCCTTTCACATGCTTCTTCTCCCATTCTTCCTCTCTCCTTTTTCTTTTTCACATGCTTCTTCTCCCCCTTTGACATCAATGGCAAAGGAAAAAGAATAGTTTACAGTGATTTGTCCTTTGACATAAAAAGAAGAATATTCACAATGACAATACCAGATACTACCTACTCCCCCTGAGAGGTAGCCACCAAAACATTAGTCTAGAAGAAGGATAGATCCATAGATCCAATGGAATGATGCATATCCATATGCATCTAGTTGAAGAAAGGAGAGGAAATAACCCCTAAATTATCTCAGAGATAATCAAAATTATCTTTAGGAAGAGCCTTTGTGAAAATATTAGCAATCTGATCCTTCCTAGGAACATACTCAAGCTTTACTTCATTCTCCATAACCTTTTCTCTCAAGAAATGATATATGATAGATATATGCTTCATCCTCGAGTGCATCATCAGATTCTTTGAAATGTTAATTGCACTTGTATTATCACAAAAAATAGAAATAGGGTCATCATATACCACTATGATGTCTTTCAATGTCAGTTTCATCCATAGAACTTTTGTACAACAAGATACAATAACAATATACTCAACTTCAGTAGTAGATAAGGAGACTGAATCTTGCTTTTTACTCGACCATGCCACCAATCTACATCCAAGAAAGAATGCACCACCACTTGTACTTTTTTTGTCATCTACACATCTAGCCCAATCTACATCTGTATCGACACTCAGTGTAAAATTAGTTTCTTTAGGATACCATAATCCAGAATCTAGAGTGACATTCAAATATCTGAATATTCTTTTAATAGTAGTAACATGTGTTTCCTTAGTATCTTCTTGAAATCTAGCCACAAGACAGATAGCATGTGATAGAGCCCTCAAAATACTTGACATTTTGAGTCTTTTATGCTTTTTATTCACATGCCAAATGTACCCATCATCAGTGTTTAAGGGTTTTATTTGGTTAATGTTTCCTTCAATTCTTCATCTTGAGCGTTCTAATTTCATGTTGACTAGTTTTCCCGATTCCCGGTCTCTTTAGTCATCATTTAAGCCATCAACATACGTCTATTACCAGCCCAAAAGTCTTAAGGTTGTTGGTCACATTAATTCATCCTCACATGTCAGGTTTTAAATTTTTGATTTATGAATGACTTAAGTCTAAGTCATTAACTCATGAGGGTATATTTCTCGTCATCCTAGTCCAAGCCCCTTTCACAAATAACTTTGTTTCATGCACAGGTTGAATATTTACCAAATCACCGAACTCCATCTGGTTCATTCCTTGCTGGGTCACCCATTTGAAGTGCACACAAGTTAAATATGATGAGGTTAGCAAAATGCCACCATGTGTGAGTGGGCCCACCCGCTATGTCACATCTCAATGCCAAGAACCTTGAGATCAACGACACCAATAGAGTGACAAAAGGTGATCACCGTCATTCCCTACTAGCTCGTGAAAATTAGATACAAGCTCTTTAAGAATGGCGAGACCCGCAAGAAGCTGCCACATGCACTCTGTAGCTGTAGGCTAGTGGAGCACACACGTACATGGGAATGTCTCATCAGAAAATTCCTATTGGCCATTCATCTAAGTTGAAGCAACGTGGAAAATTCAAACAATCTTGACTTGATCAGACTCGTTCAATAGGCTCAACTCAGCTGTAAATCAATGAATCATATTCAAAGTTGCAAGGTACACCCATTGCAATTCTTTTGCTTCGTGCAAGTAAGCATTAATAGTGGAAATGAATTGATAGCCTCATTCTATCTCTATCAAAGTTCATGTGCACCTGATTCTTGCTTATTTAAGGTCTAGAGATTTGTCCTAGACAATACGAGGAGTTGATAAAAGAATTGCAGAGGCTGTACCAACTAGCACAAGGGTTTTGGCATGGTTGAAAGTAGTAAGTACTATAAACGCAAATTCACACTTTTTCCAGTTTCTAGAGTTAGGATTTGGGGTATGTGCAAGATCATGATGGGCCAAAAAGTGGCCATATGATGGGTAGGTGGCTAACAACTTTTTTTTTACCAAAAATTGATGAAATGAAAAGGGTTTTTAATGGAGATTCTCATATTTCCACCAATATAAATTATTCTTTACTTTGAATTTAATAAGTAATTATTATTCATTTTCTATTCAAATTATGACTAAAGTCTTGATTAATAGGCTGATTGAAAAAATCTATAGCTTTCAAACGGTATCACATTTTTTGAATCCAAAACATGTGTCACATTCTATGCTTCTCATACTATAGGATTAAGAAAAGAAAAAATGAATTTCATAAAGTTTTGACCAAGTTAAGGTGGTCAGACATATGAGTTTTTTATATTTTTTAAATGTTGAATAAAAAAATTATAATTAATTATCTACTTGGAAAAAAATTACAAAAAAATATGTAAAACATTGGGACATGAGTCCTCTACTTATATCTAAAATATTATAAAAAAATATTATCATTTTATTGTGGTTAGGGTGGTCGAAAGACACCTACTTTTTATTTTTTTCCCTGAAATTTAAGTACTCTGCATTGAAATTTCAAAATTTCACCAAATAGATTTAAAAAAAAGAAAAAAACCTAGTAGTTTAAAAAATACATTCAATTTGCTACAGATTCTATTGTTATGTATTTTTTAAATAATATAGATAACTTATTCAAATTTTTATGTCAAGTTGCCTAACTCTGATTTTTCTAAATTTTTTGCCACTTAAGGGCCTACTTTTTCCATGATGATCCTGCACACACCCTTTTCTTTTATTTGTTTTAAAGAAAATGCGCTTGTTGTTCTACTTTCATTGCTTTAAAAGTAGGGTTAATCTTTATCTCTGAAAATTTGTGGCCCTGTAAATTGCTAGAATTAGCTTTCGTCCCGAGCCGTGAATTACAATTAGGAGTCGAATAGGTAAAATCCCTCTATCATAATTTACTTTGTGCACACAAACCCATGGCTCCCAAAGCACCTGGTTCTTCTTCTTCCTCTTTCACCCAACCTAGGTCCCTATCTCAAGATGTTATCGATTTGTTACCCCAGTCTACCAGTAAAAAACCAGAGGGGGGGGCTTTGTTTCGTGGCCCAACGGTTAAAGAGGGTTTAATAGATAAGGCATGTTTTATCAAAGATGTCGAGGTACCTTATACTAGGTGGAAGACGTTTCAACATTGGTTTGGGAATAGAAATCTCAGGTCTCCTTTTAGTAACCCGTGGGATTTGAATATGGGAAGACTGATTGTTCCCAATGTGTATGTGGATGTGGATCTCGTGAAAGATATTGCATCAAAGTATGATCCTATTTCTAGGGTGGTCAGAGCATATGATGGGGTGGTGATGTTAAAAGTAACCTATGAAGAAATTGAAAATGTGTTTGACCTACATGAAAGGAATTCAAATATGCTTCCTTTAAATATGGATACAATTATGAAATAATATAACAACACCAAGGTATTCATTAGGTCAAGAATGTTTCCCTCACACACTGTAGTGGTTGGAACTAGGAATCAAAGGAGAAAGGTCAAGATTGGTAATGGGGAGCTTGAACCCTTCCCAATGAGCTATTTTTCCAGTTATTTTAGAAAAAATGTGTATTCTTTCTACCAAATTATAGGCGCTCATCCACCTGATACATTACAACCAAAGTACAGTTACTTGGTTGCACATATGCAACAACCAACATGTAGTATGATTTATGACTATGGAACCTACTTGGCTGATCATATCCATGAGAGCTTAGTTGAACTAAAAAAAGGAAAAAAGTGTGTGAATTTATGGTGGTATTCATTGTTGATGCATATGTTTCTACACAACGAACAGAAGGTCTTTAAGAAGGTGATTAAATTAGAAAGGTAGAAAGATAATGTTGATTTGCTTGTTTAGTGCTCGGCCTATATCTTGGACAAAGATGATAAGAAGTATAATTTTGTGATGTTTAGAAATGATTTTTCATCCAAGATAAGAAGTGCTCTAGTGTACCAACCACCTAGGATTCCCAAGTAAATCCATGAGTTCTTGAGACCAAGGGAGCAAAATCCAAATTGGAATTTGAGTCACAACTAGGGAGATTTTATTTTATATCTTGATAAAACAATTCTCAGGGCATACGGTAGTAACTTAGGCCACACATTTTTCCTACAAAGGTTCCCCTGAGAATAGGTTTTCTTGAAATCATGAGGCAGTTGGGAGCTGCACAAGAAACACACCTGCTTGAGTTAGCAAGGAAGGGGTCTTTCTTCCCAGTGTGGATTGTATTTGTAGATTATGTTGTGACTAAAGGAGGATTGAAATAAATAGAACAATTGCTAGCTCCTTATGAACTGCTAACTGTGGATCCAAGGAATCATGATCTAGAAGGTTTCATATGTAGACTTAAAAGTGATAAGAAATTGGGTACTTATGTGCATACTTTTAATTTACCGGAGCATGTCATCAAGAATGTTGTTGACACTGATGAACAGGATGAAAGAAAACCCAAGTATTTTGCTTACAAAAAAATGGTGGAAGCTAGGAAGAAAAACAATCCTCAATATGATCCCTTTCCAATTATACAAGGTGAGTTCCATAGAGCAATGTATGTCATGGATAATTTTGAGAATATTTTTGGTATTTTGAGAGAGCAACGAGAAGTTCCTGATAAAGGAAAGGCTATGGTGGTTGAGGAAAATGTTGAGGTGGCCTTAGAAGAAATGCCTACATATCAACCATCTAAACAGTTGAGGATTTATTCTAGGAGAAAGAAAATGGCAAGTGACGAAAGGAGTCCATTAGCTCCTATTGCCTCTGATGACCTAAAAGTGGAATCTCCTAAGAATGTAGTTCCAACTTCTCCTACACCAGCCTCTCTACCTACAATCGGTTTGGATTCGCCTTATGAAATTTCTCTTCTCGTAAGAAACCACCTGAAAAGAGGCAAAAAACTAAAGCAAAAGGATTGGTTGGTTACTCTGATATAGATGAGGATGATATCTTGGTCAGCCCTGAAGAAATGTAGATTGGAATGCCTCCTCATGAAGGAGCAGTTGTTTCAAGTTCAGGACAGAGCATCCTCAGACTGGGGAAGCTTGATACTTGTGGGAAGAATATTGCAAATGACTTGAGGGTAGAATCTAGTAAAGAGTTTATGGAGGATGATGCTTTTATTGTAATTTCAGCATTCCAAGATTTTTGGTGGAAGTCCAAAATTGCAAATTATGCACAAAAGGTAGTCTTTGAGAGGAGTTTGCATCTTGAAGTGCCTGAAAGTGTCATTGAGGTGAATGTAAGAAAATTTATTAAGGATGAATTTAAAAAAATTAATGCACATGAAGGCAAAGAACCTGTGAAGAAAAGTGGTGTATTGTTGTTGCCATATCAGAACATTATTGATGCAATTATTTTGGATGCTATAAGAAGGGCTAAAAGACCTCTGGTACAAACAAAGGAAGAGTTAGAAATGACACTTAGAGGTTTAGCTTTCAGTGAGGATTGGGATGCATTAGCAATATGGTCACTGTCTCTAGCTTCTAAGAAACCAACCTTGGCAGAACCATCAAAGCTTAGTGGAAAATTGATTGTGAAAAGGGTTGTTGATACTCCATCCCTAGAAGTTGCAAATATGGTTGTAAATGTTTCCAAGTTCACCCAGTCGACTGTGGAAGGTCTCACTTTGGAGAGAGATAATATTAGAGCTAAATATAGTGATCTCCTAAAGGAATATGATACTAGCCAACAAAAGGTGGCTACATTAGAAACTGGATTGGCATTTTATAAGCAAAGGGCAGAGATGCAAATGAAGTAGGGTCAACCTAGCTCAAGCCACCCATTCTTAGTTTCTCCTATGACATCTATGTAGCATTCGGTTTATAGTCAGTCCCTAGCAATAATACCGCATGACCAGGAACAAGGGTCAATTTCAAAGGTGGAAACAAATACGCGAAGCTTTAGTTCATCCAACAGGGATCAATTGCTTCTACAAATTGAAGTACATAAAAAATTGCTAGAGAAAGTCTAGGACACCATGTATGAGAACATCTCAAAAGTTTTCGGCACTGCTTTAAGAAATTTGAACAGAAGGATTCAAGATAGACTCATTAGTGTAGATGAAAATTATGCTCTCATGTTACATGCAATGAAATTATCCCGAAAGGATAATACGTGTGCCATACCAACCTTAAACAAATGGGTCTCAATATTTGAAAAGTTGAAGTTGATTTTGGTAGGGGCTGGCCAACATGAAGATAAGTACCCTATTGTAAAACAAGTTTATGAATTTATGAGTGAATTGAGTGAGCAGAAGTTCTAGGGATATGCAGCTCCACTTGAACAAAAGATAATAGAATTGTTATCTTTATACACTCACACTGATTTAAAACCATTTCCGGATATTGAGGTATCTAATAATGAAGTGAAACCACTGCATATATGGATGAAGGAACTAGATAAGGTAATTACTGCCCAGGTTGGAGAAATCTGCAAGGAATCTAATATCGATGTCTTCAACAACACTATGGAAAGGCTGACATTTCTCATCAATTTTCTGGAGGATTTTGACAGGGATTCCAATGCGGTTGGAATAAAATATTCCCCTCATAGGAAAACTATGGACAAAATTATGGAATTTGAATGGCCAACAAAGGAAGAGTATCAAGAATGGGTAAGTATGTATGTTGGAAATTTTGGTTTGGATTGAAGTGTGAAACATATACTTGGTCAAGTATTGTATAGGTATGGCTATGTTTTGATGAGGATTTGTGAATTATTGGTGATGTGGAACGCTGATTGAAATGCTAACTCATTTTCAATCCACGTGAATTTTTCATTTTGCTCAATGATATCAAGGCATCATGGTGAAGATATTTATTCTTTTTGACATGTGCTTTTGAAGACATATTTAATCCACTTAACAAATGTAAATGAGCTTTGTCTTGTCTGGTTTCCCTCCGCTTTGATAAATGCAAATATAATTAAATTGGGGAATTTGTCTTCTTGCGGTCCAATCTTATAGTGACATGTGTACACTTGTCCTAAAGCTTGTTTTTCTCCCTTACTTCATAAAAGGGAATTCAGGGCCATTTGTAGGGGTCTTTTTTTGAATATTGGCTCTGTATTGTGAGAACTCAGAACACAAAGATAGTATGTTTAGTCTTTATCAAATGCTTTGAGTCTATGTAGCATATTTTGTTAAATATATGGTTTCTGGATATATCAGAATGATAATAGAGATTTTCCAAGTCTATAGTCTGTCCATTTTAATGGTGTATACAAATTATTATTGAAAATATTGATCAAAGATCATTTCATTAATTTTCAGCATTTCATACTTTGATATGTGTTTTGATTTTAGCTCTTGTTCAGAGAAGAAGTTAAAATGCTTGAATCAAATCATTAATTATTTCACATGATCTAGGGATGTGATAAGTAGTCTTTAGAATTTGGTTACTGATGTGTGAATTACTAAGTAATGTTGCATATATCTTGAGTGTCCAAAATTAAATACTCCTTATATTTAGATTTTCTTAGACTCCTAGCCCAAAGATAATGGTACTGATCATAAATCATTTTAATATTTTCATAACCCCAGTCATCCTACCTAAGAACAATCCTTTTTGAAATAATAATTGATATATCATTAAATTGTGGTATTTGTGTTGTCTTGGTATTCTCGGCTTGAGGTGTGTAGTTTGTTTAGTGAATTTCCAACTCCTTGATGAATTTCAACTTATTAGCTATGTGTGAAAATACATCTGCTAATATATACAATGTACATGTTATTTTCTTCAAAAAATAGTATAATATACATTGTGGGATTACCCTCCTAGGTTTTGCAGAGCCCGATGTGTAGGAGATAAAGCAATTGATGCCATATCTCGTTAGTTGGCCACCTGTCTAGCATATATTCGATAATTGAGCTTGTTAAGCTCATAGGTGTTTTTTTTAACCTAATTGGTTTGTTGTGAAAACAACCAACAGAATGGTGACTCTACTGGGGACATAAGTCTTATAATTACTAGTTCTCTAGAATTCCTTATCACATATCACTGCATTATAGGGTGGTTATTACTCATAGAGTCAGTCAATTAAAAATATTTGTCACGTTTTCCTCTAAGCTTTGCCAATGTATCATCTACTATCCTAATAAATTTCCTGCCCATTTGTCTGAAAAGAATACATTCAAAATTCATGTAAAGATATGTCATAGGTGTCAAAGTTTGTCTTCATTTCCAAAGGTATGTCAATATTTACAAAGGTTATAACAAAATTGCTACTAATTTTCCCCAAGAACCTTGGGTGGCAACTCTGACATCTCTGCGCCAGTGCAAACTAGTGTTCAAAGATATTCATGAAGTTAGAAACAAAAGTGTGAAGAAATTAAAGAAGGTGACAAAGCTAAAAGGAAGCCAAGCTTAAATGAAAGGAATGTGAGGTTACCTGAAGAAGAATCCTAAGCAAAAGTTGGAAGGTGAATTATCTAAGAACAAAGGAAAAGAACGCAGGAAAAGGTAAGTCTACACCTCATCCCACCCCTGAACATGAAATGCATTCTAATTGTAGCTCGAGATTTGAAAAGCATTTAGTAGATTTTAGTGATAGTAATTCTAAGGCAAGGGGTGGGGTTTATATGAAGATTGTTGTAAATGAGTATTCCTCCAACCCTAGTATGCAAGCTATGAGGCAAAGAGAAAGGGATAGAATCTCGAGAGATAATGTTAATGCTAGGCGTTCTAGAGCTGAAGGATCTATTACCCTAAATTCCTATCCATACACCCCTATCCCAATGATTTATTGACTAGAGATGCTTATTCTGATGACCCACATCCTTCTCGAGTTGACAACATAGTTGTATCTGATAGGGAATCTACTCTACTAGACAAAGAAGTACTGAATGATGTGTGTTTACTTAACCAAAGGATTTCTAAATGCAATGAAAATGGGAAGAAAAGGGAGGCTTCTCATGAAAAGAGGATTAGGGATGTTATGGTCCATAGGGATGCATTAAGAAGGAAGGCTAAGGAAATGGAAGCAATGGAAAATTTGGCTGCTCATGTTGACCAAGAAGATGGCCCAGTAGTACAAGAAATTGTAGGAAAAATTCCTACAATTCCTTTGGTTGATAAAACTATTGAAAGCCGACGACCTAAGGCTGCTAAGAAAACTACCATCCCACCTCCTCCCCCTCCCAAGAATACTAAGAAAGAATCCCAAGATGTTGATAAAGGGAAACGTCCTATGAATGAGAGAAAAGATAATGAAGGGGTAAAGATAAATGAGGGAGGGGCTTCAAATAAAGATACATCTCAAGATTACTCTATTTTGATCTTTGAAAAATTAATGAAGGAGAATGAAGAATTGGATAGGAAGACCAAAGAGTTGGAACTAAGGGAAGTGAACAAAGAAATGAAGAAGAAGCTTAGTTTCCTTGAATCCACCTTGAAAGATCCTATCCCTGAAACCCAAAGCCCCCAAGGCTACTCATCTTCTTCAAACCCCCATACTAGTGACAAAAGTTCACCCATTGGTAATCCCTCTAGCTCCTCTTCACAGCCTAAAAATAAGGATAAGACTTTTCATGCTAGTAATAATGATTCCCAGTCCAAAGGACATCGACATGATGGTGAAAAGGGGAGAGATAAGGATAAACATGATGAGGAAGAAGGCCCTATTGGCAGGAGATTGTTGCATACCGATAGGTATAGGAAATTATGTTTTAAAAATATTCTTGGTTACTCAAATCTAGTGCTAGATAATGCCAGAAAACATGTGCCCAAATTTACTGGCAACAATACCCTTAGTGGGGAAGATCATTTGAAGGAATTTCAAATATTTATTGAAAACTTTGAACTATGGGATGAAGATGTAGCTATGAAGTACTTCATGCAATCCCTCACAGAAGATGTACAAGATTGGTATAGGAGCTTTCCAGATGCGAGTATTGACTCCAAGGATTCATTCTTCAAAGAATTTAGAGAGTAATATGGTGATCAGACTGACCCACGATTCAGACTAAATGATTTTAATAACATTACCAAGGGGCACAATGAAATGGCCACAAAATTCAATGCGATATTTCAAAAGGATATGTATAAGGTCCCTGTATCTCTAAGACCTAATGAGAGGGCATGTTTGGTTGTTTATTGTAATGCTTATGACTCTAAAATGTGCTACCTACTTAGAGATAAAAATCCACAATCTCTAAGAGAGGCTTACAAAATGGAAGTAAACATTGAACATAATAGGAGGGCATCTGGGAAGGTGGGTCAAAGAGATGACCCTAAGTCTTCTAAGAATTCAAAGGTTCAAAATGAGAAGGTTCCTAAAATTACTACCCTAGAAGAGAAGTTAGACCAAGTTTTAAGCCTACTACAGAAGCAAGCTAGAAATGATAAGCCTCAGTTTCAGAGAAATGAGAGGCCACCGAGGCTACAAGACTATCCATATCACACCAGCTGGCATAATGGGAAACCTGTTTAGAATAACCAAAATAATTTTCAAGCAACACTAGACCCATTGCATAAAAACACTACAAATGTTGTAGAAGAAATACCATGGTGTGAAGTCTGTGAAATGCCCCATTCCTCACATCAATGTGTAGTTTCCAGGCCCATGGAGCAATCTCAAAATGATCATAAGGAGACTTATTCTCCTCATGACCTTGATGAAAATGAAAATGTATTTATGACTAGATCGGATATGGAGTGTAGTGACTATTCTTCCAGTGATGATGCTGACACAAATGATGTAGATATGCAAAGACAAGAATTAGTTCTTCACCATCAACAAGTGTTCTCTGATGAAGAAGGAGAAGATGAATACACAACTTATAATCTTGAGACATGTAATGTTTCTTTATGGAGACTTTCTGATGAAGAGATACAGAGGTATACAGTTGCATTGGCTGCTAGAGCTCAAGCAAGAAATGATCTCCACCTCAAGAATCAGGTGGTAAGTGGCACCCTAGGTCACAAGGAGGCATATTCATTAAATATAATAGTGCAGATAGTAAGGGTGTGAAGACAAATAATAAGAAAGGAGAAACAAAGCCAAAAGTTCAAACAATGTCATGCCTATCAAAATAATGGAGGAAATGGGTTTGAAGGTTGATATAACATATGGAAAATGTTATGCTGTGGATTCTAGGGAGGTCCCTATTATTGGTGTAATCTATGAAATTCCATACAAATTAGTTGCTTTCCTATAAAAGGAGTTGGTTATGAGTGTTACAGTGGTAGATATTCCACCAACATATAGAATGATGCTTTCAAGGAAATGGTGTGCTTCTATGGGAGGGAGTATGCAATGTGACTTGTCATTTACCACATTCTCCATTGACCAAAAGGATGTAAAAGTTGCCCGAGAATCAAGATTTAGACACATGATTGAGCATGTTGAAGAATTACAAGAACCCCCAATGATCAACTTTGTAGACACCAGAATGGAAACATTTCGGGTAGAAGAAATGGAGCAAGAAGAAGGTAAATTCCAGCCTACACCAATTGTTAGGGAGGTTGCACTAACACTTCCAGAAGATCCTCTGTGGACTATGTACTTTGACAGGGCCTACTCAAAAGAAGGTTCAGTTGCTGGGGTCATTCTTATATCTCAACAAGGTAAGAACTTCAAGTATTCCTTCTTGTTACAATTTTCATGTATCAACAATGTAGCTGAGTATGAGGCCTTATTGCTTGGTTTAAAAATTGCTTCCAAACATGGGAGAAAATTGTTAAAAGTACTTGGGGATTCAAAATTACTGGTCTCACAAGTTAGGTCTAGGTTTTTTACTAAAGATAAGAGATTGAGGCAATATAGAAATGAAGTGTGGGATACTATCAAGGAATTTGATTGTTTTGGGATATAATGGATAGAAAGAGGACATAATTCTAGAGTAGATCTTTTGGATAACATTTCCATCAAGCTAGATGATGTGACTTTTGATGGTGCTTCAAGGATTGAGGTACAAACAAGACTTGTTGTCCCTGATAATATTTGCAATTGGAAAGTATTTGAGGATGATAATGATATCTTAAAGTTTCTATATTGTGTTGAACAATATGAGCCTCAAGATATTGACTTTATCTCATATGTGGTAGAAGTTGATGGTAAGGAAACATTATTTGGAAATGATGTAATTCAGCTGAAAACAAACAAAATCCTCAAGGGACTGGTCACACTTGAAAAGGTTTTTGATGGCCCAGACAAGTCAAGTGCTAGACAAACATCTACTCATAAGGAAGACCTTTAGGAGATCAAATTGGGAACAGATAATGCACCTAAGAAGGTTTATATTGGCAAAAGAATCAAGCCACATGTGAGAACCATGTTGATTTCTCTACTGTGAAAATATAGGCATGTGTTCGCTTGGTCTTATGATGATTTGAAGGCATATAGGGAAGACTTGTTTCAACATGAGATCCTTCCCTAAGACCTAATGGAAGCCATTTTAGGAAGAATCAAGAGCTCAACTAAATCCCTACATAGAATTTAAGATACAGGAAAGGCACAAGGTGGGTGATGTAGGGATCATTAGAAGCCTATAGGAGGCATTCCTTAATTAGATTATCCCAACTTGGTTCCAGTGGAATGAAGAATGGAGATATAGGGAGTTATTAGTTCAAAGTTAAATGTACATCATTAAGGTTAATTGTCTTGTGGAGGCTGATGTACAAAGGTGATGGGATGAATTATCATGATGGATTAGTTTCGATGCAATATGAGTTATGGGTGGGGAATTAAATGATTTAAGACAATTCCACAGCACCATGGGAACTTGTATTTATGTGGGGGATGCCTTTGGTCTTATAGATGTTGGTGCCCTTTTGAGGGCCATGGGTTATAGCCTTGGTTGCTTGGTTGTTCCTGATTTATCAAGATGATTTGACTACTCATAGTAAGAAATAGGAAGATCATTGTTCTCATCTTGAAAAGATCTTCATCCGAGCTCTAGAGTATGGCATTTCTTTGAATCCTAAGAAGTGTTCCTTTGGATTTCAAGAGGGTAAATTGTTGGGACATATTATGTCTAAGGATGGCATTAGACTTGATCCTAAAAGAACAGTAGCCATTGATAAAATTACCCCGCCTAGGAATGTTAAAGGGATCCAATAGTTCTTTGGGAAAATAAACTTTCTGAGAAGATTTGTGACTAACTTTGCAGAGATAAGTAGACCCATTTCAAAGATTCTTAAGAAAGGGGAAAAGGTAATATGGTTAGAAGATCTCCTCAAAGATTTTCAAGCTATAAAAGATGCTATCAAGGCAGCACCTATATTGAAAACCCATAATTATTTGAAACCATTCTAATTGTTCACATTTGCTTCTTTTCATACTGTGGCAGGTGTATTTTCATAGAAGAATGATGATGGTTTTGAATAGTCGATTGCAGTTTTTAGCAAATACTTGCAGTCAGGTGAGCTTAAGTATGATACTACTGCAAAGAAGACTTATGCTTTGGTAAAAGCTA
Organism: Sequoia sempervirens; assembly: GCA_007258455.2. Taxonomy (NCBI): domain Eukaryota; kingdom Viridiplantae; phylum Streptophyta; class Pinopsida; order Cupressales; family Cupressaceae; genus Sequoia; species Sequoia sempervirens. Next base: position 471,299,979 of record VDFB02271358.1, on the reverse strand, counting down.
TTAATAATTTTAGAACTTATCTTACTGGTGCTACAATAGTTGCTTATGTCCCAAGTGTGGAATTCAAGGACATATTTACACAACAAGAAACCACTGGCCAAAGATGTAGATGGATTAATAGAATCCAAGAATTCAACATTGATATTCAGATCACCAAATTGGTCAGGGGTTAGGGTTTGTCCAGGCTTATAGCTGAAACTAATTTAGATGCCAATCAAATCAATGAGATGGAATAGGAGAACATTGCTCCTATATGTGATATGTAGACATGTGGTTGGTATCATAGAACTGTTGAGTATTTGCAAACAATGAGATGTCCTAATGGCATGCCAAGTAATGAGAAGATAACTCTAAAGTTACAAGCAATTAGATACATTATCATTGATGGTGAACTATGGTGGAGAAGCCTAGAGGGTGTGCTCCTCAGATGTGTAGATGGTGATCAAGATGAAGACTTGTTGATTGAGATGCATAAAGGAGTGTGTGTAGGCCATTATATGGCTAAGACTACACCACACAAGATATTGAGGGCTGGTTTCTGAGAGGTATAGTTTCAAAAGGATGCATGGGTATGTCAAAGATGCAGTGCACATCAAGGTTCACTGATGAAAGCAAGTTTTCAGGTAATTTACCCCTTAGACCAATCTCAACACCAACCCCTTTTCAGCAGTGGGGGATTGATTTTATAGGAGAGATGGTACTAAAGTCTAGCAGTGTACACGCCTGGATTTTTGTGGAAACTGATTACTTTACAAAGTGGCTTGAGGCTATTCCCACCCAGAAAGAAACTAGGAAGGTTGTCATATATTTTTTGATGAATAACATCTTAAGTAGATTCGGTGTGCCTGAGAGGATTGTTTCTGATAATTCCATGTGTTTTTGATCTAAATAATTCCTAGACTTTTGTAATCAACATGGCATAAATATATCTTACTCATCCCCATATCATCCTCAAGGGAATGGACAGGCCGAGTCTAGCAACAAGAGCCTTGTGAAGATTATCAAAATACTCCTTGAAAAGAATAAGAAAGCCTGGGACTCAAAATTGTAATTAGCTTTGTGGGAAGATAGGACCACAGTCAAGAAAGCTATTGGTCTCTCTCCTATTAACTTGATATATGGATTGGAGGCTAGAATTCCTCATAATAATCTGATGAAGATATATAATTTTGTACAGGAATATGATACTAACATTTGTAATGAGATGGAGAACATGATGAATGAATTGGTTGAGTTCGATGAAATGAGAAGAGAAGCACACAAGAAGAATGAGAAAATGCAGGTTCAAGTTAAATATTTGCATGACAAGTGAGCTTTTACAAGGAAATTCGAGATATGATGTATGGTATTAATGTGGAATGCTAGGACTGGAGGATAAAGGAAACACCGTAGCCGATCCTCATGGTTGGTCCCTTTCATCACGCATATTCATGGCGGAGGATTCTACTTCTTGGCTACCACTCCTGTGAATGCTGGAACCGCCAAGACATGGATAGTTCTCAAATCCGCTTCGAAATAGCTATATCCATGCACATTGTATAGTCACAACTTTGGTAGCACAGGGCTTGTGTGTTTATTTCTCGGGTGGGTCTATTTTCCTGTTTAGGTTTGTTTTCCCTCTCTTTGGTTTCTCTCTATGCTCATCCGCTTCCACCAAAGGAGATCTATTTCTCAAGAGCACTCATCAGAGGTATGTCCTGCCATGAGCCACTATCAGGAGTCCATTCCCCAAAATGTTTATATTTGAGTCTTTTATGCTTGTTGTTCACATGTAAAATGTACCCATCATCAAGGTTTAAGGGTTGTATTTGGTTCGTGTTCCCCTCAATTCCTTATCTTGTGAATTATAATTTTGCGTTGAATTGTTTTCCCAATTCCCAGTCCCTTTAGTCATCATTTAAGCCATCAACATACATCCATTACTGGCCCCAAAGTCTTGAGGTTTTTGGTCATATTCATGCATCCTCACCTTAAGTTTTAAATTTTGATTTATGAATGACTTAAGTGTAAGTCGTTAATTCATGAGGGTGTCTTTCTTGTCGGCCTAGTCCAAGCCCCTTTTACAAATGAATTTGTTTCATGTGCAGGTTGAATAGTCACCAGATCACGAGGCTCCATCTGAGTTGTTCCCTACTGGCTTGCGCATCTGAAGTGCATACAAGTTAAAAGCTACTAGGTTAGTGGAATGCTGCCATGTGTGAATGGGCCCACCTGCTATGTCCCATCTCAATGCCCAGAACCTTGAGATCAACGGTGCCAATAGATTGACAAAAGGTGATCACCACCATTACCCGTTATCTTGAGGAAATGAGATGCAAGATTTTTAACAATGACGAGACCCCCAAGAAGCTACCACATACACTTTGTAGTTGAAGGATAGTGGAGCCCATAGGAACACGGGAATGTCTCATCAATGAAATCATATTAGTCACTCATCTGAGTTGGAGTGATGTGGAAAATTCAAACAATCTTGACTCGATCAGAGTCGTTCAAAAGGCCCAACTCAGCTATAAATCAATGACTCAAATTCAAAGTTGTAAAGTACACTCATTACAATTCTTTTGCTTCACGCGAGTAAGCATTAATGGCAGAAGTGACCCAATAGCCTCATTCAGTCTCTGTCAAAATTTGTGTGTGGTCAATTCTTTCTTATTTGAGGTCCAAAGACATGTCATAGATAATATGAGGAGCTAATAAACAAATTGCAAAGATTGCATCAGCTGACACTAGGGTTTTGGCACGGTTGAAAGCAGTAACTACTATAAACACGAATTCAAGCTTTTTTTCCAGTTTCCTGAGCTAGGGTTTGCTTTCATTTGTTTTAAAGTGAATGCGCTTGTTGTTCTTCTTTCATTGCTTTTAAAAG